>VZTF01003767.1:520578-563798 GCA_013397755.1 Cnemophilus loriae | reverse complement strand
GCAGAGCGAGGAGTGGGTGGCGAAGCTGTGCCAGATCGCCTTCCCGGTGAGCCCCGGGGTGGGCGGGGAGGGCTGCAGGGAGCCGGTGGTGGGGGGGACAGGATGGGACACGGACGTGAGTGTGTGTGTGTGGGTGATCGCTTCCCACCTGGCGGCTCAGGGAAGGACACCCTGAAGCAGCGCTAGTGGTCCCAGGGTTAGAGCACCCGGCCCTGGCACTCTGGTCACCTCTCGATGGCTCCTGCTGTGGTTTGCGGGACTCCTCAGTGTGCTGTCAATAATTCGTGGCTGTGGCTCCAAATTTCAAGTCGGGCTCTTCTTGCCTGGTGCAGAGCCCGTGCAAGCCCCTGCAGAGAGCTGGCAAGAGGCTGGGTGATGGCCGAGGAGCGTTTCCTCTTGGCCCAACCACTGTTGCCTTTCCTGCCGCAGTAGCAGTGGCGGAAGTGGAACCTCAACAGCGTTGTGGTGCTGGGACTCGTCTGGTTCCAGGACCTGGAACCCCCTTTCCCAGCCTTGGGGCTCGCTCCTGGCTGCTGCTGGGGACACACCATCTGTGCTGGGCCTCTGGCACAGCTGTCCAGCCCCCCGTCCTCTGCAGTCCCTGGAGCTGGTGGTCAGCCAGTGTGACCAGCCAAGGCTGTTTGGGCAGCGGGTGCCCTGAGAGTGTGGTTTTCCATGCCCTCTGGGAGAGCAGTCCATGCCTGCCCAGCCCTACAGTGCTGGTTCTCCCTCCTGGGAGGTGTTTGCAGAGCCTTGGGCTGGGCTCCAGCCGATTCCAGGCTTGGGGTTCTGGGCAGGGCTGCACTCCAAGCCTGGAATCGGCTGGAGCCCAACCCAGGGCAGCTGGTGATCCTGGGGATCTCCCCGTGATGGGTGCTTGCTGAGTGTGATTTACCTTTGTCCCTTGTGCATCTCCCTGCAGTCTCGTGCCAGGCCAGGTGTGTCTGTGCAGCAAATGCCAGGGCTGACGGGGCCGAGAGGCACTGGTGGAGATGACTCTGTGTCTCCAGGTGCAGTTGGAGCTGCAGCTTTTGCCCTGAAAGTGGCTTGTGGGGCCGAGCTGGGGGCACAACACACCCTTGGAGTGGGGCAGGGTCGTGGCCAGGTCAGGGAGCAGCTGCTTGGAGCAGGGTTGTGCTCGTGCCATTCCTCACATGGGAGCCATCATTTGTGTGCCCGAGGTCCAGAAGCAAGCTGACGGTTTAGGAGGTTTTGAGCAAAAGGCTGCAAGGCTGGCATGTGTTTTAAAAAGGCCTGACCTGGAGCAGGAGGCACAAGAGCTGCACGTGGCCTCTCTGCACAGAGCTGGAGATCCTTAGCCGTGACTTCTGATCATCTGCATGAAGAATGTGATTTTGTGTCATGTTCCTGCCCAGAGGGTAAGCAGGGTGCAGCAGCTTGGCAGCTGGGGCCAGAGATCATTTGGAGTTCAGAACAAATTTTTTTTTCCTTTTGAAGATGAGGAAAAGTGCAGTCAAATGGAGCCTTAGGAGCTCTGGCAGATTAGGTGGCCCTTGGCTTTCCAGTCCCAGGCGAGAGCCTTGCTGCACTGGATGCTTCAGCTGAGGAGGAGCAGGTGCTATCAGCTCTCAGGACATGAGGTTTTAGGTCCCAAACACAAGGGCTGGATGGCCCTTTTTTGGGCCTTGTTTGGGATTCTTGTTAAGCAGCTCATGTGTGTGGGTTTTAAACTGAAACTGTGGCACTTGCCTCCTGCAAGATTTACCCTCTGCTGCAGCCCCAAGGAACAACTCCAGCTCCTGGCCACACACTGACCCTCCCCTGTGCCAGCTGCACAGGGCTCTGTGAGCCTGTAATTTGTGAGGGGCTTTTCTGGAGGAAGATCTCTGAAAGCACCAAGGGTTTGTGCGCTGCCCCAGGCCCTTTGGGGGCCCTGCTGCTGGGACACGGTTGCTGAGAGTGTGTGTGTGTTGCGTTTTCAGTTCTGCATGTTCTAAAATAGAAGTGCTCACTTCCCCTCTGCAGGCTCCCCCTCCCCCTGGGCAGGGCAGGACACAGCCCCCACGTTACCAGGCCATCAGCCCCGCTGTGCCTGTGCTGGTCTGGCCAGGAGGGTGTGTTTGGGTTGTGCCATGCTTTGGGGGCAGCTCTGTGTGTTGTGCTGCCCTGGACCCCGTCAATGCAGAGCCCAGCTGGGGACAGGGTGCTGCCAGGAGCTCAGGGAAGCCCCCCTGTGCTTTCTGGCTGTGTTCATCTGTGTTCATGTGGGCTCAGGGGGGTCTGTCACTGGCTCTGGGGTGGGCAGGGTGCAGGACAGCCAGGCTGTGTGGGGCTGGGGAGGGCAGCAAGGCCCAGGCTGTGCAAGGGGGCCCAGGGGCTGATGTGGGAAGGGGACTCTGGATCTGATCTACTCTCCTTTGCCAGGGAAATGGCCCCAGTGATGGCGTGGTGTCACAGTACGGCCGAGAGGGCAGCGGGGAGTCGCCAGCCCTGGAGATGGCTGTGAACTCCATCTACTGCTCCAGAGACGAAGGTGGGACCTGCCGCTGCCCCTGACTTGGGTCCACCTTCCACGGAGCCTTGTCCTGCTGCTGCCCCATCACTGGGGCCACGCTGGGCATTGCCTGTGTCCCCCTGCTCTGCCCTGAGCAGCCCTGTCCCTGCAGTGTGGCCATGTGTCCCCCTGCCCTGCCCTGAGCAGTCCTGTCCCCGCAGTGTGGCCGTGTGTCCCCTGCCCTGCCCTGAGCAGTCCTGTCCCCGCAGTGTGGCCGTGTGTCCCCCTGCCCTGCCCTGAGCAGTCCTGTCCCCACAGTGAACTCCTTCTGGGTGACGGTGCAGCGGACCGAGGCCGCGGAGCGGTGCGAGCTGCGTGGCACCTACGTGCTCAAGGCTGAGCGTGACAGCCTCGTCCTGAAGGACCCACGGACGGACAGGATCCTCTATGTCTGGCCCTACCGGCTGCTCCGGAGATATGGCCGGGACAAGGTGGGGAATGGGGGGCCCCGTGTGCTGCAGGTGCTCCATTTCTCCATCCCAGCACTTCCCAGCTTGTGCCATGAGCAGGGACATCCCTCAGTGCTGCACACAAGCTCTCCCCAGCCTTCAGAAACCTTGGCTCCTGGCAGTCCTGGCTTTGCCCTGCGTTCAGTCCCTCCCTCCTAAGGATGGTGGCCAGAGCAGAGGGGCTTTGACACACCAGTTGCTCTGGATTTGTTCACTCTGTGGGGCAAACTGCTCCTATTCTCATGGACCTTTGGAGGTCTGCCCCTCTCCAGAGTCCTCAGCAGTGAGTCCCCAACCTGCCTTGCTGCTACCCTGAGTGCAAGAGGTCTGGGCCACGCTGGACAGGAAGGAAGTGGTGTCCCTGGGGCTGTTTAGTGGTGTCCCTGGGGCTGTTTATAGCAGCGACCATGTTGGCTGCACTGTGCTTATGGAACTTTCTGTGGCACGTTCCCAAAACAGAGGTGGAAACCGAGCTGCCCTGGAGATGTCCAGCTCATGTGCAGAGTCTGTGCTGGGGGCAGGAGGAGAGCTGCAGGATGTGGGGAGCTGCACCCACAGTGACCTGAGCAGAGGGGGGCTGGCTGTGCTTCTGTTCAGCAGCACTGACCCACAAAAAGAAGTTTGTCCCCAGAGACCTTTGTAGCAACCGCAGAGGCTGCCGCTGCCTGTGAGAGAGGCAGAAGATCCCCCTTGGTTAAGGGAATGAGGCTCAGGAAGGGTGTGGGCGTCAGCTGGTGGGAACCTGCTCACCAGAGTGTTCAGGCCAGAGGAAGCACAGCCCTGGTGCAAGAGTTCTCTTCAGAGGACCTTTTACCATGAACAGATTAATTCTGGTAGATCAGTGCTTTGCTGCTGCTGCTGCTGGGCTTTCTTCTGTGGAAAGCTGTGTTCTTCCTCTTGTATCTCTTGCTTCCAGATCACTCCCTTCTTCCCTAAGATTCCATACTAGTTTCCCCTGCTGAACTGTCACTCACCTTCTCACCCTACTGCCTCCTCAGTGTTATTTCCTAGACGGTCTGGTGCCAGTGGTTGAAACTGCTGGAATTGCTCACGTAAGGCAGCAGGGCTCCAGCAGGAGCTGCAGCTCTGCCTCTGGGGCACTCGCAGTGATGCTCCCTCAGGGGTGCTCCAGTTCCAGTTCCATGGCTTGTTCTGGGCTGCTGGGCAGTGTGGTCTTTCCCTGCCCAGCTGCTGGGCACAGGGTGACCCTCAGTGTGGGAGTGGAAGGAGCAGGATTTCGGGGAAGTCTCTCCTGCAGGATGTGCAGGATCAGTGCTGCAGCCACACGCCCTTTGGTGGGAAGCACAGCCTGCACGACGTGCTGGGTCAGCGGGTGCTGAGCAGGATGTGACCCTTCTGCTTCCCTTTAGGTGATGTTCTCCTTCGAGGCTGGCAGGCGCTGTGACTCAGGACCTGGAAACTTCACCTTTGAGACCAAGCAGGGCAACGAGATCTTCCGCCTGGTGGAAGCCTCCATCCAGGAGCAGAAGGCACAGGTGGAGGAGAACCGGCAGAGCTGTGACTCGCTGGAAGCCGACAGCCCCGGCATGGTGCAGATCCGCCAGGCCCTGGCTGACAACCTGAACCTGGAGCTGCCCACCGATGGGGATGACACCCCGGCACCCAAAGGGGGGCTGGCACCCAGGGCCAGTGCAGCAGCAGAGGAGAGAGACGCCACGTCTCTGCTGAAGAGCCGGACTCTGCCAGAGCTGCCCATGCCACCGGCCAAGCCCGCGGTGTCCAGCACCCCGCCGCGCTCCCCTCTGCCCAAGGTGCTCCGTGCCATGCCGCTGGCCGAGGACCCGTCCAGCGTGTACTCGGAGCCCCTGGACTCGGTGAAGAGCCTGCGGCCGTGGCCGGACCCGCTGTACTCGGACCCTGTGGACAGCAAGGCCATGAGCGGGGCCAAGGCGCCGGGTGGGGCTGTGGAGGAGCCGAAGCCGCGGCTGCCGGTGCCACCGTACTCGGGCCCGTACGAGCAGGGCCGGGCCGAGGGGCAGGGCCGGGCCGAGGGTCAGTGCCCCGCTCCCCCTGGTCACAAGGAGCACATCTACGACGAGCCCGAGGGCCGCGCTCCCCGCTCGCTGCACCCCCTCACGTACATCTACGACGAGGCGCGGCCCACGAGCGAGGCCTGGCGCACCCAGGGCCATGACGGCAAGGGCGGCTACGAGTACCCCTACAACCCCAGCACTGACGATTACTCGGTACCCACCTTCCCGGCCAAGGCCAAGAACCCCAAGCCAGTCCCAGCCCCCAAGCCCCTGGCAGCCTTTATCCCCAAAGGGGCAGAGAGGGTGGAGGACCCTGGCAGGTGGTGGGGCAGCGCTGCCCCTGAGAAGGTGCTCACCAAGCCCAGCCTCAACAGCAGCAACAACAACAACGTGGAGGTGCTGTACAGCCAGGTGGTGAAGCCCCAGCAGCTGCAGAAGAAGGAGCAGTCTGTGGATGAGTACAGCTTGTCGCCACTCTATGAGGACTTAGGGGAGATCTAAGATGCTGCTGCTCTGTATCTGGATCCCAGGAGGGACTGGGCATCCCAGTGCCAGCTGGGCTCCTCCTCCCCGGGGTGGCTTGGGGTTGTTTGGGCTCAGGCAGAGCCCCTTTTGCTCACCAGTGCTGAGGGGCTGTGTTTCCCTGGGAGGAAACAGCACCAGCAAGAGAGCTGTGGCTGGTGCAGGTGCCAGTGCTTCTCCAGCTCTGGAGCTGGCTCCACTGTGCCTTCTGATCTGCAGGAGGGCTGGTATTTTCCTGTACCTGCTGCTCTGGCTTCCTGTCTGACCAGGCTGCAGGGCTCTGGTGCCTGTTGTGGTGTATGGAAGGCTGCTTGCCACCAGTCTCCGAAAGTATTTTTATACAGTTATTTTAATATTAAAGTCTGTATGTCTGACAACGACACGTTTGCCTGTGGCATGGATGGGGAGGTGCAGGTGCACGTTTGTGTCTGTGCCAGAGCTACTGAGCTAAGAGGGAACCTCAAAGAAAAGTGCCTGCCAGGTTGAGCTGTGGCTGGATGCCCTGATGCCAGATGATTAAAGGAAATGAGAATCAGGCTCAGATATGTGATGGCCTCCAGGCATAAGGCTGGGTAGGGACAGGTGCCGGCTTTGCTGCAGCTCAGTGGCTGTTGATGAGTCACAGGATCTGTCCTCCAGCTGGATCCCACTGCTGTTCCCCCCCTGCCCCCAGCTGCTTTGAAAGGCCTGGAATGGCCCAGTCTGGATCCCTTTGACTTTAATGGCAAAATCTGTGATGGCTGCTGTGTGGTTTGGGTGATTGCTGTGTGGCCAGCCTTGGGCAGAAACCTTCCCAGGAAAAAAACAGGTTGTCCTTTCTGTGTGGGACCACACCAGGCACCCTGGCATTGGCTGCCCCCATGTCTGGATGGGGCTGTGGGTGACTTCTGCAGGTTTAGCAGCCTGTTGATACCGACAGAACAGGCAGGTGACCAGCAGCACTGTGCAGAGGGCTAAGCACGACTTCTGCAGCCCCACCTCAGCCGCAAACTGTTGGGGAAATCTGGAGGTTCAGGTTCAGATCCCCAGGCTGGTGAGATGGTGGTAAGGTGATGAGCTCTGGGCATTTATCTGATGTCCAGGTTGCAGGGGGAAAGCCTCAGTCCTGTAAAAATACAGCTCAGCTGTGGCCAGGACCAGTTTGTGGCCGTTCCCCTCTGCTGGGTTCTCTTCTCCGCTGGGGTTTTGCTGCAGAAGTGGAAAAGTCTAATGGATTTTGGGAAATCTGAGGGAGGTTGAGGTGGTTCCAAATACTTTGTTGCCTGCCTGCTGCCCCCTCCCCGAACCTGATTTTATGATTTTTATGTTACTGACTGGTTTGTAGGCCTCAGGCTGGGCCATTTGTGTGTTCATTCCTGCCCTTGGCTCCTTCCTGCACCCAGCGATCCCTGTACCTGCCTGGGTGTCTGCCCTGTTTTCCAAGGTACCTTCCCTTGATGTCTTGCCCCAGCAGCTGCCTGGTGAGGTGCCAGGGCATGGGAAGAGCCAGCCGTGCCTTTGGTTGGAGAGCAGGGCCTTCAGAGCTGGGATCCCAGGGAGAAGAGGTGCTTCTGATGGGATCATGGTGCTTGCCTCGTGCCCTTGCTCACCTGCAGCTGTTTCCCAGGAAGCACAGGTCAGTGGTGGGATAGCAATGCTGGACATGTCAGAAACCACAGGCAGAAAATGAACTTAAGGGAGGATAACTTTATTTTGAAACAGCTTTTCAGAACCAAGTAAGTAGAACACAAACTCTGCTGGTGCTCAGCATCAGGGGCTCGGTGAAACCACCCCACCTTGGCTTGGTCGATTTGCCCTTGGCTCCTGCCGTGCCAGGGGCTCCTGCCCTAGACCTGCACTGAAAAACAGGCTGGCATCTGGGCAGGAATTCTCTGGAACTGCCCTGGCTTGGCACTTGCTGCAACCCTCTTCATGAGCTGGGGCGTTGGACAGCAAGGCCAGTCTTGGAAGCAACCAGATCACCTGGGAGAGCAGAACCCCAGGCTTTAAGATTAAATCCAAGAACCCTGTTTCACTCCTATTCAAACAACCCAGTGAACCTGCTGCTGTGGGATGAGGGCAGCTCAGCACGACTGCCTGCCTTGTCTGTCTGATTTCCTCTCTGCCCTGCCTGCAGCTCTTCTGCTCCCGCTGACAGCGATCTGTGGCCTGTGCTAGCCCAGTCTCAGAAACCCAAATTTGAGGCAGGCTGGTGACGTGTGCTGGCAAGAACAGGAAATACGTGGTGCTGCTGCTGCAGGGGACAGCTGGATCTCTGGACAGAGGGTCCCCGAGCAACAAACTTCCTGCAGAACTGGCTCGGTGACGAACGCAACCGTGAAACAACAACAAGGAGGAACAAACGATGGGAAGTGCCTGTCTGACCAAGGCCAAGCTCGGTGTCTTGCCTGACCACATCCGGCCAGCTGCTGAGCCAGGACCTGTGGCTGCCCAGGGCCAGGTCCTGGTGCTCACTGCAGGAACTCCTCGTACTCTTTGGGGAGCAGGGAGCCCTCACAGGAGCCTCTCTTGGCCTCTGCTGCCGGTCTGAACGTTTGGAGGGGAGAGGGAGCCATCAGCAGGGGAGCCACTGCAGCTTTGGCTCTGCTCTGAGGCTGCAAGACAGGGACGAAACACAAATCCTTGTGGGAGGAGGCGCTGGCTGTGCCTCGCCTTGCTGGTGCTACACCCAGCCCTGCTGGGCACAGGGAGGTGCCCGCAGCCCTCCTGCAAGAATTTGACCAGGAGGGGACATCAGACCCCGCCCAGGCTGCTGCTCACACACAGGGACTCACCTGCCGGGGCTGGTGCCGCTCCGGGCGCTGCTCCCGGGGCTGGGGCTGCTGCCGGTGTGGAGGTTTGTACAAGGAACTCTTCAGGTATTTGTAGAGGTTGCTCTTCAGGTGCAAAGGGTTGTAAGCAACTTCCACTTCCAAGCTGTTCAGGGCACTCTGCTCAGAAGAAAGAACTTGAATTTGCTACAGGATGTGACAGGTAGAGGCTGTGGGGTTTGCATGTTCATGGTTTTTCTGGTTTCTTTTTCAGGGACAGTGTTGTAGACACTCCAAGCCACCCTGCAGTGGAGGGTAAAGGGATTTTTGGCTGTGCTGCTACCCACAAGGAGCACTCTCAGCCATATGTAGAGCAAGAGGCATCTGCAAACAGATCTTAATGGATTTAAACGTTCCCTTGCAGGATGCAGTCCTACCCTTCTCCATGCCCAGAACTGGCCAACAAGCTGGAGCACCCTTTCTGGGCACTGTCACCCTGAATTCTCTGCTTGACAAAGCCTCTTCCCCCCAACAGACATGCACATTGCTCCAAAGGACAGGTATTTGCTGTCCATGGAGAAAGCTGTCTGCTAGGAAGGAGTTTTGGAGTGCTCCATCACACTCCAGCTGTCACTAGACATTGGCACAGCCATTTCCTTCTCTCGTTATCTGCTGAGGTGATAACGAGAGCTGATAACGAGTGACTCACCTCGATGGGGCCCCGGACTCGCTCAGGGTGCTCAGCCAGGAGGGCTGGGAAGGCTGATGGCAGCAGGAGCTCTCTGATGGCCACTGCTTTCACCAGCAGAGTGGCCGAGTCGGAGGGGACGATGACATAATAGGGATGCACCACCACGTTCCAGTTTGGACCAGTGTTCTGAGGCTCACGCCTGGCCAAGAGCATCCACTTCCTTTTCTAAAGGGCAAAATCCAGGTGTGAACAACAGGCAACGGCCACTTCCTTCAGCACTGCCACCGTGGGGGCTGCGGGGCTCAGGGCAGGCACTCACACATCAGGGAAGGGACACTTCTGCAGCAAGGCTGAGGACAGTATGGCATTTGTTTTGTTTTTTAGCAAGTCAGTTCTTAAGAAAAATCCTCAATTTTGCTTTACAGCTGTCAGTAACAGCCAGTTCTCCACACTCCAAGCCTTGGTTAATTATTTTTGCAGTTAAAAGTGCAAGTCTAACTCCAACCCTGACGTTTGCATTTCATACCCCCAAACACTCATTCCTGGTAGGTTCGAGGGTCTTCTCTAAGGTCTGATGAGCTGCAGCATCTTTACAGCAGATGGAAGGATTTACAAGTCCAACCCTGGCCCATGAGATGAAGCTGCAGCTTTTAAAACGTTTCCTGGTGCAGCCAGCCAGATTTTACAAGGTGTGCACTCACCCTTCCTTTCCCTGGCAGTTCCTCCCCATCACACTGCAATTTCCACACACTCACCAGGAGACTGTGACACAAAGCATGGAAGCTGTGCTGGTTTGTCTCCAGTTCATCCCAGTCCAGCTGCCAGCAGCTTGTGGGCTTGATGATGAAGGGCAGCCCATAGAGTACAGACTCACACACCCCTTCAGACTTCAGAGCCCTGCCAGGATACAGCTCGTGTCAGTGCTCATCATTGTAAGAACAACTGCACAGCTCAGAAATTACACCGGTTTTCCTATAAATGAATCCCAGAAAAGACACTGGAGAGCATCTCTGTGCTGTGCCCTGTGCCATGAACTGCTGCCAGGAAAGCGAATTCTTAGGTGAAATCACAGCACTGTGAGGCTTTGCTTGTTTTTTGATTACTAGTCCAACTAATTAGCTCAGGCTCTGGCATCCAGTTAATTGCTGTGGCCTCATTAGGTAATGAGACAGCAGAATTATTGCAATAAAACGTTGCACTGGGGCGAAAGATCTGTTGCATGAATGACACCTGTGGTGTCACACTCCTTGAGTGCTGTGGTGACACCATGTGTGACCGTGGTCTGCTCGTGGGCTGTGCTGTTCCACGAGAGGAAGAGCGATTGGAACTGGGGGTTTTTCCCACCAGAATTTGGCTCAGCAGCACCCCAGGCCCCAGGATGATGTTGCACAGGAAGGTGAAGCTTTTCTTACACCCTCTCCCAGCTACCCAGTGGAAGGCAAGGAGCACCACTCACTTCAGCACCCGGAGTTTGTGCAGGGCTGTGGGTGGCCAGGCTGCCACGTGCCAGGGAGAACTGGGATCTGCTGCTCTCCCAGTGCCTTCAGCTGTCCCCGAAAGCAGGGCTGGGTCCAGCAGCCTCTCCTGCAAATCGCACTTCAGGCACACTGGGAGAAGGAGAACGGTTTAGGTCGCTGGGACTGGCAATGTTTAGCACGTGACGCGTTCAAAACACTTAAAAATTAATGTTTTCTAGCAGCTGTTGAGGGAAGGACAACACTGAAGCCTGACACAAGGCATCAAGCTGTCCCCAAGTCCCTCTGTAAGATAACACAGCCTTTATTTAAGTGCAGCTCTGGCACAGACACTTTGTTTTGAACAGAGTTTTTAGGGCTATTCAGCTCTCAAGATCTAAGAGGCTCCTTTTTACCTTGCCCACATGGCTATAAATTCACATTTCCCTCCAGGCACATTTTTGCTGCAGAACGGAAATTAATTGCAGCTTCAGCAGCCACGGCAGCAAAGCAGCAGCTTTCTAAGCCTGATGACTTTCCAAGTTACCCACAGACCCCACTTGGGTTTCTAAATGGGAGGGAAGGTGCCCATAGGACAATCCTGAGTAACCTTTAAGGCTGTGGGATTCAGGAGCTCCCTGAAGGGGAGCAGAGGGGAGAGAAAATGAAATACTTAAGGTGTTCTTGGGTGCAGCAGCGTGGCTGAAGCCTCCTGAGGGAAGGAGGAGATGGAGCTGTTCCCTCTCTGTGCCGTGGTCGTGGAGCCACGTTTTAAGCAGCATCTCCAGGCTGATGACATTGTCCTCTACAGTTTGCACCTCGATGTCCATTCCCCGGATTGCCATATCTGCAGGAAAACCAAAAAAAAAAAAAAAAAAAAAAAAAGGTGAAAAAGCCCCAATATTTTCAGCCATCGAAAAGATTTCTCTGGTTTCTCATACCCAGAAATTATTAAACTCCTGTGTTGGAGGTGCAGACAAATGTGGTGTGATGTAGCAACAACTTTTAGGCTTGGAGCAATGTAGGCCGGACAGCAGAGATAGGCAGGGCATGAACAAGATAAACCCATGCAAAAAAAAAACCCCAAACCACACACAAATAATACCTCAGAGGTGCATCCAGACCAGAAGCTAGCTTGAAGTCCAGCAGATAAATAAAAATAAAATGGGATAAATAAAATAAAGTGAAGGAAAAAAACCATAAATCAATTTGCAAATTGCATAAGACATGCAATATACCCACTTGTAAACACAGAAGGTAGCACTAATAGCTTTACCATACAGCCAGGATGTGGAAAAGGCTTTCTGAGAAGATGAATAAAGAGCAGAAATAGCCTTTTTTCCCCGCCTTGTGTTTACCAGGCCAGCAGGGGGATTAAAAAACAGTGCTACATCCATCTACACTGAGAAACCTTTTCTTTATGCATTAGCATTTCTAATTTCCAATGTCATTTGGCAAAAATGACACGCATTTAAAAAAAAACCCCAAACCAAAGAAAAACCCCCAGAAAATCATTCATTTCTAGCTGGCAAATAATCCAGGACTACTGTAATGACTGTAATTCTTCAAATGCTCTCCAGGACACACTTTTGGACTGTCCCCACCTCCCAGCCTTGAGGAAGGATCACGTTGGCTGTGCCTCTGCAGCAAAGCAGACTCGACTCCCACTCACAACAGGAGATCTTTCACACTGCCCTTGCTACTGAAAACCTTTCCTTATCATCCTCTCTGACTGTCCCTGGCTGCCAGGACCTTTAATTCCTTTTTTTTTTTTTTTTAGTCCTTTAGTTCTTTTTTTTTTAGTTGGAAGCCACTCTTCATGACCTGAGCTGTTCCCACTGCCAGCCCCTTGCCCTGACACCGAGCCTGGCTCCCATTTCCCTGCAGAATGCACTGTGGGAGGCTGGTCCTGTTTTGGATGCATTCCCCACGGATTTTAGACTTGGGCTTCTCTCAGGGATGTGCAGTGGAGAGGGCATTAACAGCTCAGAAGGACAAAGCACCAGGAAATCCATGTAATTGACTTTTACAAACAGCAAAACGCAGCTGACAAGGGGAATTATTTGTGTTTTGGGGCTGGTAAATGCTTTAGTTCTTCCCTCGGTAAATATTTCCCTGTTGTTTTTTTTTTTTTTTTTCACTTTTTCCTCTGGAATAGACATTTAATCACTTACACATCTGCAGCTGGCACAAGACATGACAATTTTAAAAGAAATTCACTGCGTTCAGTAGGAAAAACAGGTTGGCATGCCAACATTTCTTGTGCAATGGGTCTCAAACTTCCTGCAGAGCAGGACTCACGTAGAGAAAGGAGCCCTGGGACTGGCAGAAGATGGGCTGTGGTCATAAAAAACGCATTGATGCTTTATCTGCAGGGCTTGTTTTTTGTTGTTCCCAAACAGAAATAGCTGGGAGCAGTTATCTCCAGCACATGCAAATATGAACCTTTGTTAGCAAAAGGTCTGGCAAGGCTCAGCTGCTTTCAGGGAGTGTAATGGGGTAGGGGAAGAGAAATAATAATAATAACAATAATAACAATCAGGTTATCAATTAGAGACCAGTCCATCCAAAGGCCAGGCATCCTGTTGGTTACTCCCCCACATTATTCCCACCTCAAATGTCCTGCTCCCCATGGGGTTTAGTAAAATCAGTTTGCTCTGATTCTGAGACCTGAGCATGTTCAAAGCTGCTCTAAGATTTGCCAGCGTGGGGTTTCAAACTACTCAAGTCTTCTCCAGCTGCACAAACCTGGGGATGAGCCTATGGAGGGCATATCCTGATCCTGCTCGGGATATTAAAATGTAAGTAGGTTCAAATAGCCCCTAAATAAATGAACAGAAGAAACATCCTCAGTGAAATGAAGCTCTTGATGAAGTGCTGCATCACAATATTTATTTCCTAGTTCACCACAGCATTAATCTTGCACTTCCTGCATGCTGGATCTTGCAAATTCAGTGCTCTTTACTGTAATTTCTTTTTCCTGAACCAGAAAAAGGCAGCTCCAATGGGTATCATAAACCAGTTGGGCTCATTTCTCCAACTATTCATCCCCTGTTGCTTTTCTTAGAGAGCAAATAGTTCATCTGAGTCTTCGACTCAGAAAATTAGAATTTCATCACACGAAATTTCAGTGGCCTTTATGGCCACATTTATGTTTTCATTCCATTTACTGGGTGAAAGGGCTACACAAAACTCCACTTTTCAAAATAATATGGTGGGGTTGTGCATTCCCTAGAGCAGCCCTGTGACAGAGAGGCACAAAGCATCTCCTCCTCTGTGGAGCTGAGTCTTCCAGGGCTTCCCTGCAGGATTCCCAGTCCCTACTGTGACAACTGAGCAGAAATTTGCTACTGCAACCACAAAAGAAAATGAATAGCAAGAGACAACACTGCCTGTCCCTCAGTAAAAACAGAAATAATTTAATGCCTCTTAATCCTCTCTCCCAGGCTGCACAGGGCTGGGAAGAGTTACTTTCACTGACCAAAAATCTTAATTAGCTGTTTTTTTATCTTTGATGCTGTTTTTGCTTACTGCTGCTGCTGCTTTTCTCCATGCTCAGAGTGTGTTACCCCCATAACTCGATGCATTTTTCTCTTTAACCCCCCCCAGTGAAGCTGCATCACACACGAATTGGAAATAACACCAAGAGCTGAAGTAATGCATGAGGCCTGCAAGTTCTACAAGCCCCAGAGAAGTGCTGTGGTACAAACTTCCTCCAGGCACTTCCCACTGACCTAAGGGACATTAAATGGCCCAAAGGGAAGTGGCAGATGTGGGACCAGAGCAAGACCCAGTGGTTGTCGTGCTGCCCAAAGCCAGAACTTCCCTAGAAGTGCGTTCCACTCACCACTGCTGGGCTCCTCTGCTGGCACACACTGCTCCACGTCCTCAGGCTCCAGGAAATCTCTTTTCAGGACCTCAATCACCTGTATTCTTCGCAGGCTCACCAGGTCTACGTCCTGTAGCTTCTTCTCCAGCTGCTTTACCATTTCTCTGCTGGGCTGGCTGGTCAAAATTGTGATCTGAAACACAAATCAGAGCGTGCAGGAGCTGCCTCTACCCCAATTCTCTCTGCCCCAATTCTCTCTTGAGAGGTGAAGATGTTGAGTAGCACTGGTCTCGCTATGGAGAGAGGAGAAATCTGGCTGAAATATTCAAAAGCAGATTTAAAAGCAATTTTTTTTTGAGCTTTGGCTCATATTTAAGCCAATATGAAATGGATCAAGAGGTTCACTGGAGGAACATCTGCAGGTTTTGTGCTCTGTGCTTTACATTTATGACCAGTGAGTCTCTGTGTGTAAGAAGGCACTTCTACATTAATTATAGTTCAAATAGACCTAACTTGGCCTTCTCCTTCAAAAGCTGAATGGGAATTTTATATATTTTTTAACGTATACAGTCTATCCTAAAGATATTTCCAAAGAGAGCAGCAGTAGGCGTGGTTCCCACCTCCCAGTTTTGGTCTGGTACTGAGAAAAGGAAACAAAAATTCAACTTATTCTGCATAAAAAAATGCTTGTGATGGGGGGTGGGGGGAATGCAATCACTTAAGTATCTGAAGCAGAAAGAGGCCTTTTTTTTAAACTCTTTTTTGGCCTTTTGAAAAGGGTAAAATTCCCTCTTGCCTGTCAGTGATCAGAGCCTGTGCCTGCAGCATGTCCTACATCCCCTTGCAAAGAGAAGTACAATAAAACTGCATAATCTAGAGGAACAAGGATTGCTTAGGGGAGTAAAAACTCCCTATATTCATGGATTAACTTCATTTTTAATGTAGCTTGTTCCTTCAAGTATACTAGAAAATGTCCTGGATTTTGTTGTGTGTTGAAAAATGTCTTGTCTCCAAAGCGTGCTCTGTTTGTTCCAACCCCCAGCTTTAGAGTTAAAGCACAAATCATCTTTCAAATGGTCAGGAAAAATACCTCAAAGCCCTAAAAAAAAAAAAAGCACAAAATCAGGAGAAAAAGTTTCCTGGACAGACACTGGGAGTGAGTCTCAACTGCAGCCTGATCACAGCATGACTCTGTGAGACTCTGGAAGGGTTTAAGGACCTAAACCAAGCAGCCAGACTTGGGAAATTACACTTGTGGGAATCTCAATTTGTTTTTTATGCCTGGCAGGTGGAGCCTGAGCCTGGGAAGCCTGAAATGCAAGATTGTGTGGAGCTGGTATTTTCTGCTGTCCAGGGGAAAACACCATTTCTGTGTGAGTCCTTTCCCCTCAAGAACTCCCTGTTCTTTCATGTCAGTTGATACTGCTTAAAAAAAATACTTCCTCCTGTGAACCTTGCTCTGCTTTCTGCATTCACACATCTGTTCCCATGTGTTATGAGCAGCTTCCCTCCCCTTTATGCAAAAAGACACGTTCAGAGCTGAAAACACAGCCACCAGTGTCCACCAAAATCTATCACATCCTGGGCCAGGACAGCTTTCCCTAGATTATGTCCCCTTTTCCACAGGAATCTGTCCAGAGGGATTTAAGGACTTGATATCTCCCTTTCCCACAGGAATCTGTGCAGAGGGATTTAAGGATTTGATATCTTCCTTCAGGACTTCTGGAGACAGTGGAATTCTGAAACAGCCAGAGTGCTGAATACCTAAATTCTTCTGCGTGTTGGCTGCACGTGAGATGCACATTTACAAAGCACGACCATGTGGGATGGCTCCCACTCCCTCCCCAGCATTTTCTCACCTCCACAGAGCTATTTGCTGAGCCTCCTGCTGCTGTGTGCCTGCTGAACTGCTTGAACTGCTGCAATCCATCCTGCACAGCTCGCACCACTCCGTTCCCCCCCTGTGGGAAGCAGCCTTCAGCCGGGAGCGAGCGGAGCTCCGAAATGCAGGCTTGAATTCGGGCAAAGTTTTCTTTCACTTGCTGCAAAACAGGGTTCAAGGAGCAGGAAAGGCTGGTAAACAGCATGAAATACCTCTCTGTAATGTGGAGGAAGGCTGGTGGGCACAGAGGTGTCAGCTCACCTGAGCCTCACCAAGAACTCAGAGCTGAGACGGACCCAGCAGCTAAACGGGTACGTTGTGAGCACAGGAAAGATGTTGAGTGAACTCTACCAAATTTATTTAAAGCAATACAAGATTCTGCTGCCAGAGGTCACTTTCCTCACTGAAGAGGCAGCAGGTGAACATTTGAGTTGTTTGCTTCAGGTGTGGGGAGCTCTGAGTCATTGAAGCACCCCTGAGCCATGGTTTGCAGTGTGGGCTTTCAGTGGGACTGAGTAGGAAGCTGCCAGGGCTCTGCTCAGTCCTTACTCACTCCCACATTAAATTTTTTGATGCTTTAATGCTGATTTCTTATCTTGTCACCATTTGCTCCCCCCCCACAGTTACCTACTTTCTTTATGATTTCCCTTTCTTTCCCCTCCCTGCCCTTTCCAGGGAAGCTTTATGGACTCTGCTACTGGGGAGAGCAGTGGGAACAGAGACCACAAACAAGCACAAAACCAGGGTAACGGTGTGTGACACTTCCCCATGTACTCTCCCCAGCTCTATTTTCAGCTCTGGGGCTTTCCTGACTTCGTATGATTTGTCTAACAAGCACCTGAAAACACAGCTCTGAGAAACAGCTTCAGTACAGCAGCTGATGTCTACTGTTGGAATGTTGCACCCAAAAAACCAGCAGAGGGAATCCAAAGAACGGCTTGGAAATTATTAAAATTATGGTCAAAATGTTTTGCTCTTCAACTTATAATTGGTTCTTGATTTGCCAGCCACAACAGACAAGGGACCTGCTTCTATTTAGAGGGAGAAAGGATAAAACACAAGTATGTTCTTCAGTCTAGCCAGAAGAGTAAATATATTAAGAAATCCCTGGAAGATAAAGCAAATAAATGCAAATTAGGAACCAGGTGCAGGTTTCGCAATGACAATTATTAACCACTGGATGAAATTATCAAGAGAAGTACCTGATTACCCATCTTGTTTTATCTTCAGAGCAAAACTAGATGGCTTTCTGGAAGGAAGCTTTAATGAGACTTCATTAAAGAGTGAAAGAGAATAGCCTGTGATATGAACAAAACAAAACAGTGATCTAAGGGCTCCTCTATCCTTAAAAACTGTGACTATCATAGTGAGGAATTGTTGTTTAAAGAAAAAAGGCAGCTGATCAGGAGCAGCAGTCATAAAATTATCCTTGTCACATTATCTGTAACCTTTCCTGCAAAATAAACACCACCATTAGCCAGAGTCTTCTTGCAGATCACATTTGCTAATTTACTGTTGATCTCTGGTTTTTTCTTTTTCCCCAGTATGCGAAGACCTGACAAAACTTTTCAGCATGTTTCCACAAGTGCTGTATAAAGTGGAAGGGTTAATCCTGTGTGTTTACACTGATGTGTAAATGAGAGTGCTCAGGGTGGTTGTTCCTAACAGGATGACTTCAGAAATTCTTGTGAAATTTAAGATGCATATTTGTATTCCCAAACTACCACTGCAGAGCTGCTGCTCATTCTCCATCTACATTCATTCCTCTGCAGAGCCCTAAATGAGAGCAATATTTGTTCTTAAGGACTTAGATCTCTATATTGGAAATCTGTGTGGATGTGGCACTTAGGAACATGGTTTAAAGGTGGACTTGGCAGTGCTGGGTTTAGGGTTGGATTTAATCTGAGAGGACTTTTCCAGATAATTCTGTGATTCTATGATTTCAGGATATTTCTCAAATTCAGCACAGATATTTTAACCCTGCACCTTTCCCCTTCAGTATCTAGAACCTCTCACATTTTGGTAATATTTGTTCAGTGCCCAAATTATTACAGCTCGAGTTGTGTGTGATCATTGTGACAGAGAAGCAGTACAGCACAAAGCAGCACAGGAAAGGTGCAACAGATGCTCCAAAACGGATGTTTTAGGGAGGAAGAGCACAAAACCTAATTCATGCACATCAGGTTCACAGATCAAAAATGACACTCCTCCTTTTAAACTTCATCCTTTCCTAAAATTCACCTCACTGCGAAATGATCATTCTGAGAACGGCTGATTTTTAGATATAAATTCATACACAGATTTTTAGCTCTAAATTTAGATAAAAATCATAACTTTTTTGTTTTGTTTTGTTTTTTTTCCCCCCTGAGCAGCAGCACAGCCTGGGGCATACCGTGAAGGGCAGCAGACACTCCTGCTGGGGCTGCACCACGTAGAGGCTGAGCAGGGGCACCCGGCAGGGCCCTGCCAGGCCACACGCCAGGCACAGGACGTTCTCCAGAGCCTCGGAGAGCACGGAGCAAGTGTTGGCCCAGGAAGGGGAGGTGACATCCACCACCAGGATGCGGCACGGCTGCTGCTGGCTGGGGGCTTTGGCAGCAGGAAAAATTCTCCGTGGTTCTGAGGGTAATTTTCTGGAATTCATGGCTTCTGCACGTGGGTGTTACGTGGCCGGTGATGCATCTGAACGGGAGAAATAAATAAGTAAGTAAGTAAGTAAATAAATAAAGAACAGCAATGAGTGAGGCTCTCCCTTTCCCATTCACTTGAAAGCACAGCTCAGTAATAATTTAGACTCCTACATCCTTTTTCTCCAGACCAGTTGCTGCCCATACTCTCATAAACCCACACAATGCACATGTGGTCAGGAAACAGAATGTTTTCACTAAAGAAAAACGTGGCAGAGAGGCTCTTACAGGAGCAGCTGGAGCAGTTTCAAATGCTGGCAGCATGGAGCTGTGTGAGGTGATCCCCCAGCCTGGCTCTGGTGCATCCATCAGCTGCTGGAAAGCCAGACTGGGAACTCCACCTCCTAATTCTGCACTGGCCAGGAGGCTGCACCCAAACCCCGGGGAGAACAGTCCCTGCTCCCTCACCCCCAGCTGCTGTAGCCAAAAAATGCCAGCAGGATGCAGCAAGAAAATCCTGCATATCCATGAATTTTACTTTGTGGGTGTGAAGAGCCAACCCTTGTCCTTCAAAGTGTCAAACACCTGGGATGAGCTCCTCCACAGACCTTGAATATGAAATTTCCCTTCAACCTTAAGCACAAAAGCATTTTCCTCTTAAAAAAATTCTCTTTTTTTACTTCGTGAGCAAAGAGCCTTTCTAAAATCTTCTCTTCACTAAACACATGTAAAACATTCAGTGCTGTTTCTAAAGATACAGGAAATGCTTCAAAAAAGGAAAGTGTTGGTATAACTGCACACACCTTCTCGATATGATAATTTTTTTCTTCTTACAGTTTTCTGCCCAGCAGAATTAGTAAAAGTTTGAAGCAACCTTGGATTCCCACAGCTGGGCTCTGGTCAGAACCCAGGCCTGTCATTTGTGTGGTATGTTCAGCTCACACAAACAGCTCTTTTATGGTCACCAAGGAGACAAGATCCTGCATTTCCTACAGCCTCCAGCACTTTGGAGTAAGGATTTCTGTAAGGCTTGGGAAGAGCAAGAAATGAGTTTCTATCTGGCTGAAGAATCACCAGAAAAAAATCTGAATTTCTAGGATTCCTTAGGATGCCTGTCAGTGCAGGCAAAACAGAGTGATCACAGCCTGAATTTCAAAACTGGGGTTAACGCTTCAGAGCTGCTGAAAATGTCATAAACACAGATATAGATCATCTCGGTATCTTGCTTTGATTAGTCCTCTGATATAATTTGATTGTCAAATGAAAAACTGCCAGATACCACTTTAATCAGTGTCTCTCCTGGAGCTTTTCAATTTACAGCACAGTTGACTCAATTACATCACTGAATCTGGGAATGGACTTGTCTGTCTGAATTTTTTGTGATGAGGCTTCAATGCTACTGAACTCTGCAAGCCCCCAGGGCTTCCTCAGCCAAGGAAACAAAACCCATCCCTTCAGAAATCCACACGAGCTGGGCCTTAGCATTGATTTCAGAGAGGAAAACGAGCTTTGATGCTGAAGCAGACACAGTTTTCCTAATCTGGAATGAATTCTCTCATTCTTGGCACTCGACAGCACTACGCTTATTTTAAATTGCTTTTGTTAAAATAGATCCCTCACCAGCTCCTCACCAACTGAATTTCATTTCTTTGTAATTGTGGTGTCTTAATTAACCTCTGCTTAGCAATATCAATACCATTTATATGCTTCTCTCTGTACAATATTTGACAATTTTTGACCTCTTTTATAGCCCCCCCGGGCTCTGGTGAGGCTGGAGAACTGAGAAATTCCGTGGAAGTGGTAAAATGACATCCTGATTTAGGCACTGGGTGGACTGACAGAGCCCATCCCGAGGGATCCCACCACAATTCCGTGAGAATTGTGTAAACTGCGAGTTCTGGCAGCTGATTTTATTTTTTTTTTAGCTGATTTTTGACGTGAAGTTATTGCTCAATAAAACAGAGCTCCCCAGGTGTCAGGGCTGGTGATGTGCAATTTTGCTCAATGCAAGGAGACACAAATCCTGCAGAACCAGAAATGGGCAGAAAGAAAACTTCTTTATAGTGAGTTATAGTGAGTGATTTGTGACTGCTGAGGACATTCTGCAGTTGCACATCATCCTACGTGCTTAGTTTGTTATCAAAAACCAACATTTAATAATATCCAGGTCTAAAAAGGTGCAGCACCAAAGCCACCGGTTAAAGAGGATCAAGGATAAGTGGTTTAAAAAGGTGCCATTTTCTGAGTAAGCTCCAAAACCCTGGGAAAAAGGAATATTCTCATGTGGAAAACAGATCAAGCTGCATAAATGAGAGGGTTTAGTAGAGAATAAACTGGCTGTGCAGTGTGGATGGCCTCTGGTGTGAATCCTTTTGTCCACCCAGCCTAGAAAGGATTTATTTAAAAAGGTCAGGGTGAACAGAAGAATAAAGACAAAAAAGCAAAAGAGTTCTCAGAAAATCAAAATTGAAAACAAAATTATTCCAGACCCTGTATAGCAGAAGATATTGTGTGTTACTCTATTCATTAGTGCCATAATCAATCATAAATAAATGGCTTTAGGCTTGTGCTTTTATTGACATAAAATCATCAAACCTTAGTAAGAATCATCGCTTTATATTAGTGTTAAAATCACTCATTATAACCTTTATGGGTTTTTGTTTTTTTTCTCGAAAGAAGAGGAACTATGACTCCGTAAGAGTTCAGAAACAGGCATTTTTAAATCCTGAATCACTACAAATGAGTAAAAATAACAAAACCTTAACAATCAGTGCGTGGGCAGAGCAGCAGAGCAAGGACAAGCTCCTGCAGAACTCCCAGGTGCTCCTGTGGGACAGCAGCCAACTCAAACCCCGCCACGAGAGCTGTGCTATCAGGGGGACCTTGTGCTTGAGTGACAGGCTGGAACTCCCAGAATTAAACTTTACAGGAGCTGTAATAACTCTGTGATGAAATTATGGGCACGGCTAACGAAGCCTCACGGGGCAGCTGCTCCATCTTCCCTGGCATCTTGATTAAGAATCCGGGATGACACCACGTCAACACACACACGCTAACCTGATAAAAACCTGCATAATTCATGTGGGCAGAACGTGCTGCGGGCAGGGAGTCGCCACGGAAAATCCTGGGATACACCCACGTGCTGGAGCAGGCTGGAATCGCCCTCCAGGTCCCTGCATTCCCATGGCTCCTACAGCCTGAACTCCTTCTGCCCTGGATGTGACCTCGGAGTCTGCAGTTTCAATCTTACTGTGACATTTTCATATTCATATTTCCTGCACTGTTTCGGGGTGTTTTTAAAATCTCCCTCACCGGTGGCTGGAGCCTGGGAGCAAGGGAAGGCAGGAGCTGTGCCACAGGAAATCCTGTGGCGTGTCCCACCCGGAACACCAGGATGTGCCGAGGGGGCTCTGGCTGCTGAGGTGTCTGCAGGGACTGGGAGAGCTGGGATGGACTGGGACTGGGACAGCTGGACTGGGCTGTACAGGAATTGAGACAGCTGGACAGGGACAGAGACAGCTGGACAGAGACAGCTGTACTGGGCTGTACGAGGACAGGGACATCTGTACAGGGTTTGGGACAGCTGGACAGGGATGGCTGTACTGGGCTGTACTGGGCTGTACAGGGACTGGAACAGCTGTACTGGGCTGACAGGGATTTGGACACCTGTACTGGGCTGTACTGGGATTGGGACACCTGTACTTGGGTGGACAGGGACAGGGACACCTGTACTGGGCTGTACTGGGATTGGGACACCTGTACTCGGGTGTACAGGGACAGGGACACCTGTACTGGGCTGTACTGGGATTGAGACACCTATACTGGGATTGGGACACCTGTACTTGAGTGTACAGGGACAGGGACACCTGTACTGGGCTGTACTGGGATTGGGACACCCATACTCGGGTGTACAGGGACAGGGACACCTGTACTGGGATTGGGACAGCTATACTGGGATTGGGACACCTGTACTGGGCTGTACTGGGATTGGGACAGCTATACTGGGATTGAGACACCTGTACTGGGCTGTACTGGGATTGGGACAGCTATACTGGGATTGGGACACCTCTACTGGGCTGTACTGGGGTTGAGACTGCTGTACTGGGCTGTACTGGGCTGTACTGGGACTGTGACAGCCGCGTGTGCCTGAAGGGTGACCAAGCCACCAAGGGGTGTCAAGGCAAACCAGCAGCTTTGCTGGGCTCCCTCACATCCCATCTTTTGTTTTCCGGACATTATTCCCTGCTCCCACGGCATTTTTCCCTGCCCTGCTCGCTGTGGGAAGGATGGACGGGGAGGTAAGCAGGGGTCCAGCTTGTTCCCCCAGCCTGGTGGCAAAATCAGGAACAAACCCCTCTGCCTTACTTCTGTTTTTTTAAAGTGCACCTTCCACTCCCGAATTGTTTTATTTTCCCCCACATTTTCCTTCAAGTTCGCTCCACATTAACAGCGCCCGAGGCTGCCGTTCTTGGACGCCTTAATTAAATTTAACAGGGGAAGCGAGGCCTAATCACTGAAGCACATCTTCATGTTTTTCACCTCCCAGCTCCCAAACACCCACGAGGAATTTGGGCAGAAATCTCCTCTTCCCGCTGCCGTGCCCGCGGTCGGGGCCGGGCCCTGCCCGGTGCCGCTGCCCCCGCAGCCGGCGGCGCTTCCCGACCGCGGCTCGGCCCGGTGCCCTTCCCGTGGGAACGCCGCGATCCGGGCTCGGACCCACCTGGGCGGGGCCGTGTTCCCGGGTCAGTCCCGGTGCTGTCCCGGGTCGGTCCCGGGCGGGTCCCGGGCGGGGCCGCCGCGCATGCGCAGCGAGCGCTTCCCGCGCCCGTGGGTTGGGATGCTCGGGAGAACGGGAATCGCTCGTCCTTCCCCAAAAAGCTGCGCTTTGTGACCCTCCCCGCCGTACCCAGCACTGGTTAAATCGTTGCTGTTTTCACCGTTCCATGGCGCGGACGTTAATTTTGCCAAAATTAACCCCGGCGAGCCTCAGTTAACAAAGCCAAAGGGAGCCGGAAGGTCGGACAGCTGGGATTGTGAATTGATGGCCCTTGGAGGATGTTGGAAGAAGCAGAAGATGCAGAGGGGATTAAGGGCTGGAAAGTTGGAACGTCCCCGTCCGAGAAAAAGACGATTAAAGGACTAAAGAATGTGGGCCGGATGAGAGCGAGAAATCATTAACTAATAGGGATAGAATGCTAATTAATGGAGAGAATTAAGTGACTTAGAACCAATGGACATCAGTGGGGGCAGTGCAGCCGGCCAGAGGTCCCCCCCTAAATATGGGACCGCCCGAAAATCCCTCCTTGAAGGACAATTGTGTATTTTGGAGATAAGAATTTAATTGAATCTGTTCGCAGCTGTGCCAGTTCAGTGAATGTAAAAAGAAATCCAGGACTTCTCTAGAGGGAATATTTTTACTGGACCTATGTAAACAGAGGGAGTAATTTTACTGGATATATGTAAACAAAGGCACATCTTTTTACTGTAAAGCGAGTTATTGAAATTTGGGGTTGTTTTTCCAGTTTACTCTTTATATTTTCACTTCCAAGTCCGTAATGGCACGAGGAAAGGGATGAATAGAGAATCAAGGGGGGCAGGTGAGCCCTCACAAAAAGGGAGGTTACAGCCCCAGAAATGCCTGAGAACTCACAGGGAGTGTGTGTGTGTGTGTGTGTGTTTAAATACCAAAACCTTTAAAGTTCCTCATTTTTATACACATTGACAAAATGAATGTAGATAAAAATTGATTTCAAAACAAACCCCCCCACGTGTCTGTTGTATTATATACAGAATTTTAGGATTTAAGAATATAGCTCTGGCTATAGAACCGTAGGGTTTGAAAGGGCAAATTTCACTTCTGAATTCAGAAATTAAAAGAATAAAAGGCTTGAAAATGTAAGAAAAGATCAAGGCCGGGATCGCGGCTTGACTTGAGTCGCTGCTGCCACCACGTGGTGACAGTGAGGAACTGCAGCCCTCAGTGACTCGATAGTCCTACAACCAAAAAAAAACCCCAAACCCACACAAAAACCCCCTAAACCGAACAAAAAACGAACCGAACCAAACCGAAAATCCACCAAAACCCCCCCAAAAAACTCGAATCCTCGTTCCGCCCGTAATTAAGGGCGGGACGGAACAAAGCAAGCGGCGCATGCGCAGTGGTTTCCCCGCTCAGTGCTGCCGCCCTGTGGGGAACACCCGGTACTGCAAGTCGGCGTTGTCTCCCGTTTCTCGCGGTTTTTTGGGATAAAATGAACATTTTGGGGGTAAAATCTGAGTTAATCTGTGCTGGAGAAAATGAAAAATTTGATGTGAAATTGAGGCAAACAATAAGTGATATTTTGGGGGTAAAATTGAGTTATCACTAGGGGACAGGTAGGGAAATTTTGAGGGATAAAACCTGCAAGGGACGGAATGAAGATTTTTTGGGGGGGAATGTGAGGTAAATTCTTGGAGACAGAGTGAACGTTTTGGGTTTAAAATCTGAAGTAATGTATAGGGGACAGAGAACACCTTGGAGGGAAAGGCATCAGTGAATTGTTCAGGGAGACAGGGGTGACATTTCGGACAGAGATTGAAATCTAGAAATACGCTGATAATGTATTTTTATATATATAGAAACAAAGCATCTGAAAACACTCCACAGAAGGCCACAAAACCTGGGTGCTCTGGAAGTCAGGAGTGCTTGTGACTTTATTTCCCGGTTCTGCAGTTAGGAAATTGTTCAGAAGTACACGGAATAATTTTTTAAATCCTTCAGGTCTCCTGATTGAAGCAAAATCATCATTCCCCTCCCTCCCTTCCATAATTCCAGGGTCGGTATTTATTCTTTTATGGCTGGAATTTGCAGAGGGAATGCTGCCTGGAGTGTGCTTCCAGGACATATTCGAGCGAGGTTTTTTTGTGAGCTTCGAGCAGCTCGTGGTTTCTGCTGCCCGCCACAAACCCTGGGAACTGCTCTGCTTGAGGAATTTGGGGAGAAATACAACAGAAAACGTTAAATGGGATTTTGTTCCTATGGATGGGAGAAATGAGGCAGGGTGGAACAGTCCTGAGACGGTTTAGCTTTGAAAATGGAAATACTCTTTGGCTTATTCCAAATATTTCCTATAATGTTAGAAAAAAGCACAAATAATCTGTGCTGGGGTTTGGAGCCCCCGAGTCCCGCAGTTCCCTCTCCGGCCGCGGTTTTCCGAGCAAGGACATTTCTGCAATTTCCAGGTTTTCCAGCCGGCGTCACCCCTGGGTCAGGCAGAGCCCTCCCAGCCACGAGGGGATCCAGGAGGTGTTTCTGGCTCTATGGAAGGGCAGCACTTCTTAGTTTTTTATAACATTTACAAATCCAAAAGGTTTTCCGGGGTAATTTTCCTCCTTCGTTTCCTTTCCCTGCTGCTCTGAGGCGTGTGTGTGATATCCTGGGTTCCCTGCTCTGCTCTCGCGCCGCGTCCTTGTCGTGTCAGATCCCTGAAGCACTCAAAAAAAAGGGCAAAACTTCTTTTTATAGCTCAGAAAAAGGAACTTGGGGCTCCATCCTTAGTGAGTTCCCACGGCAAACTCGCCAAAGGAAACCGTAAATAGAGTTTATTTTGTCATCGTCCAAAGGCATTCTGTGAAAAAACGGTTTGGAAAATGTTCCCTGTCCCGGATCTGCAGCTGAACTCTGAGCTCAGTTACCTCTGGAAAGACAAACTTCTGCTCCTGATCCCATCCATCCGGCCAGAAAAGCTGAAATTGTGCCGAGCCAAATCTGATTTTCAGCTCCTGCAAGACCCACGCGGGGCTGGCACCGAGGAAAAGTGTTTGTGTTACAAGTGCCCACCGAAAAAAGAATTACTGGGGGGCTCTGCATCACGGAGCACATGGGCTCAAATGACTCAAACCCATAATATTTTTGCTTTTGAAATTAGCCACTTTATGAATGACAGAAAAGGAAATGATTGGTATTGGCAGGTGATTCTTTTGAATGGAGTGTAAAAAAAAAAAAAAATCACTAAAAATGCTGACTCTGGTCAAGGTTTGAAATGCTGTTAGCAATGGCTTGTTTTGCCCCAAATTCCTCATTTTCCAGGTATTGCCCTGTCTTATTCAGGAGTATTTATGGCTCCTGGGCACTTGCAGATGTTTTGAAGATGACTTTAAAATAAAGATTTTAAACTTTATGCTATGGATGGGGCATCCTTGAAACCTGACTCCATGGAGAGCTGGGGACAAGGTTTGACAATCCAGGACAAGGAAGCACAAATTGCTACTTGTTCATGAAAAAATTGGTTTAAATGCCGAATATTGGGAAAAAACCCACACAAATCACCCTTATTTTTAAGAGAAATCTCTGCATTTTTGCTGGAAAGTGGCCGTGCTGGAGGGATTGGTCACCTCTGGTTTAACTTTAGATGATGAGAGCTTTTGGAGAATTCCTCCAGCTTTCCTTTTCCTTCAGAATTGTGTGGGTGTTGTTGAAGGAACAGTGTTGGAGAGCGCAGGAAATTTCATGGAATGGTATGAAACGAATTAAAATGAAATTTGATGGAATGGAACGAAATGAAATTTTGTGCAATGCAATGACGTGGAATGAAATTTCCAAATTTCGTTTCGTGAGAGGAAATTTCATTTCACTTCACGGAATGAAATGAAATGCAAGGAAATTTTGTGGAATGAAATGAAATGAAATTTCAAAATTTTCTTTTCATGACGGGCAATTTCATTTTGTTTCATGGAATTAAATGAAATGAAAAGCAATTTCATGAAATGAAAAATGAAATTAAATGAAATTTTGTGGAATGAAATAAAAGGAAATAAAATAAAATTTTAGGTGTCATTTTATTTCATGAAATGGAATGCAATTGCATGGAATGAAGGGAAGTGAAACGGAATTTCACGGAATGAAATGAAATTTTTTGGAACGAAATGAAGTGAAATGAAATTTTATGGCGTGAAATGAAATTTTATGGCGTGAAATGAAATTTCTAAATGGGGCTGCACTGCTTTTGCCTGAAGGTGAGGGCTGAGTTTAAACTTTCAGTTTAAAGCTGGGTTTAAACAAGAAGAAATTCCTTCCTGTGAGGGTGGTGAGGCCCTGGCTCAGGGTGCCCAGAGCAGCTGTGGCTGCCCCTGGATCCCTGGAAGTGTCCAAGGCCAGGTTGGACGGGGCTTGGAGCAACCTGGGACAGTTGAAGGTGTCCCTGCCCGTGGCAGGGGTGGGATTGTTGGGATTTAAGGTCTCTTCCATCCCAAACCATTCCCTGATTCTCTGATGTGTGCACGTGTTCATGCTTCCCTGCCCAGGGGATTTCATTATCCCTGTAGCTAATTAAGAGGCAGTTTGTGTCACTTTGTGTTCAGCCACAGCCAATTCACCTTTAAGGATTGATTTCCCCCTCATTTCTGTGCCTGGCTAAGCCAGAACAGCTCTGATCCCATTAACTTCATGCTCCACATACCTGGAGAAGATAATGAAATTACACCACGGGGTTTAACCTGCCCAGCATTACACACTGGGAACTGCAGCTCTTCCCGTTAGAGGAACCAGGAAATGAACAAGAAAACAAACAGGAAAATAAAGATATTAAGCAGGCAGCACGTTCCTGATGGAGCCTGGCTTAAGGGTAACCCTGTGGATGAACATAATCAGAAACACCTCCGTGCCAGATCAGTGTGTGTGCAAAGAAATCACGTATTCCCTTTCCCTCTGGAATATCAACATCCGTGGGTGTCCTGGGCTGAGCCTGGTGCCCACCCTGTGCCTCCCAAGGGGTGACACGTTCATGGGTGTGCTTGGAGAAACAGGGACTTCTTTTCTGCCTCCCCTAGAGACAGACTTCTGGGTGAGAACAAAATCCCTAAAAGACCAGGATTAGTTTTGTTCAGTGCTGGACTCCTCTGAGACAAGGACTCTGCACACTCCAGCAATTTGCAATTTGCCATGGAGAGAAGCTCTGGCTGTCCTCCCACGGGAGGAGCCCAGCAGCTCCTGGGCAGTGCTTTGTGCAGCACGTGCAGCCTCTGACCCTAATCAGGATCGTGATTTATGGGATCACACAAGTCCCCTGATTTACTGAGCATCTGTCTGGCAGCTCCTTACAGACCCTGCAGTTCAGGGCTGCCTTCCCTCTGGTTGCCTTCACGCAGGATTTACCAGGCTGGGGTGAGGTGGCTCTCATAAAGGGGCACAGGGTCTTGAAATCACAGTCAAACATATTTTACGGATGGATGGATGGATGGATGGATGGATGGATGGATGGATGGATGGATGGATGGATGGATGGATTCACTCACTGCCTCTCTGGGCTTTTGTGGTTATCCCAAATTCCTGCCTTTAAGAGCAATGCTCGTAAAATAACAAATGGTGTCTCCATGTGGATGTAATTAAAATCCAAGCATGAACACACAATTATGTGAAACTTGTTTCTTCAGCTCCCAAGCCCCACGAGGCCCAGCCTTGAGGTCTGAGTTTAAATGCTGATTCACCGTGTCTCGAGTGCCTGGCGGGTTGTTATTAATTTTAATGACTTCTGTTTTCCTGCAGGAGGCCTGCGCTGCTGTTGGCAGTGGTGAGCGCGGCCTGCAGCAGTCTGGGTGTAATTGGTGTGCAGATCCTGGCAGCAGGGGAGGAGGGAAATGCATGGACAAAAAATTGACAAAGATGACAAAAACCGAGCAGAAAAACTGTCTGAGCCTGCAGGAGGAAGCAGCTCCATGAATCCTTTCTCTGGGAACCCAAACCTTCGTTCCCAGGTTGCTCCAAGCCCCATCGAACCTGGCCTCGAGCACTTCCAGGGATGGGGCATCCCTGTAATTTTCTGTGCATGTTTCAGAGCAGGGACCTGAGCAAGGGCCTCCTGCAGGTGAAATAACTCCCCAGGTCGATTTTCTTGGATCACCAGTGTTGTTTTTGTCCCTTCCTGACAGCTGGGAGAAGGAGTCACCCCACAGGCTGTGATGGAGCAGTGGCTCCTTGTCACTAAACGCTGCCCTTAAAGCTTCTCCTCTGGGTTTGTGGCTCCCCATTTTGGTCAGAAATGCCATTTCTGCAGTTTTCAAGCAGCTGGGGACTCCAGTCACAAATGTCGTGGTCATTCCCAGAGATCCTGGGATAATACCCGGACCTGGAATCTGGGAATTCCTGTTGCAGGCATGAGCCATCCCCGTCTGGCCCTTCCAGGCCAGAGAGCCTCCTGAGCTCTGGTCACGGGGCTCCTTTCTGCCTCTGGCTGCATCTCCTGCTGCAGCTGAAAGCAAATTCCAGGTTTTGTCTGGATGTAGAGGAAAGGGACAGTGGGAGCCAGCAAAGCTCTGCAGACCCACAGGAAGAACCTGCTGCAATTAAAACCAGGACCTTGGCGGTAATATTTGCTACTTCCCCAGCTCAGCAACAGCCACAGGAGGCAAAGCAGCAGCCAGGATATATTTTTTTCTTTGGCTTTGCACCTTTTTTGTGGATTTGCTGCCTCCTGGTGCCAGTGGAGCAAGGAGCTGGAGCAGCCCGGCTCTGACAACAAAGGTATGAGAGATGGAAACCTCAGCTCATGGCCCAACAGACATCCAGCCTCAAATATTTCATGTTATTTGATAGCAAATTTGGGACATTGATGCTTTTAGAAACCAGGAGCTTGCCTACCTCTGCACAGACAGGTGCACCCTACACAGAAAGGACTTTTTAATAAATTCAGAGAGTCGAGGTAAAAACCTTCCTGGGGCAGAGAGTTTCCCGTATAAGAAAAGTTTTCTCAGGTGTGTAAATATATCTGAGTGTCATTTAAGTTAATAATGACGTGATATATTTAATCATGGAATATCCTGAGTTGGAAGGGACTCACCAGGATCATTTAGGGAGAAAACAGACCCAGCTTAAGTGAAGGTTTTGCACATGCAATGGGCACTCGACTCTCACCCTGCTGACTTCTCATCTGTCCTTTCCTGTGCTTTGGCTGAGATCATAAATGTGGTCAAGAAATGACAGATCAACAGCTCTAAACCTCCTGATATTTAAAAGGTGCATCCCTCAGTGGTGTGGAGTTTGTGCTTGATATTTATGTCCATTCTTGGACATAATTTTTCCTGTTTGTTTTTTTGGTTTTTTTTGTTTGTTTTTTTTTTTTAACTTAATGAGAGTTTTCTAACTGCTTTTGAATCCCGGGAGGAACAGGGTGATGCTCTTTGTGCCTGATTGCAGGAAGGTTTACACTGCAATTGCAGCTCTACCGACCTGCCCTTGGACTGTTTTAACTCATCTGCATCAACATCTTAAAAAGGGCTGATGGCTCTTCTTTGGATTTTACGACGGGATAAATGAAATGAGATGTCAGGAGTGAAACCCAATCCCCTCCACCCCACTCATCTGCCTGAGCTCCCCGCCAGTGAGGTCTTCCAACAGGAAACTAGAAAGAACAGATATACGGAAGAAATATTTCATGAAGAGAGTGGTGAGGCCCTGGCACAGGTATTCCCAGAGAAGCTGCGGTTGCCACATCCCTGGAAGTGTCCAAGGCCGGGTTGGATGGGGTTTGGATCACCCTGGGATAGTGGAAGTTGTCCCTGCCCATGGCATGGGGTGGAATAGATGTTTTTTAAGGTCTCTTCTCTTCAAACCATTCCACGATTCTGTGATTCTGATTGCAAAACCCCCCCTTCTGACAAAAGAAAAATAGGATATTTCCTCTGTTTCCTTTCCAAGATTTCGCATCCTCCGCCCTGAGAGCAGCTCAGCGCCGGGAGGCGGCGGCAGGAGCCGGCGGGCCGTGCCTCGGGAGCGCTCGCTAATGAGATCAGTGGTTTGTTTTCATTTAATGGGCTGCCCGAGGCCGTGGTGTAAAACCCCAGCCCCTTTGTTTCAGCTGTAAATTGCCATTTAACTCCACGGCTCCGCTCCCATTGTTCCCCGTGTAGAGATGGAGCAAGGTAAAGGACGAGATGAAAAGCTCGGGGTGACACAAGGGAGAAAGGCAGACGGGGTCAAAGTCAAGGGCAGGGACGGGAGATTCCCCACGCCCTTCTCTTGACAATAGGGCAATTTATTTCTGTTCCCTCGCTGGAAGACACTTTCATATCCTAATTTTAGCTCCCTTTTAGCTGGTAAACAGGGAATATTATCGCGCTGGCAAGAATAGGAATCGCATTCACACAACCCCCGCTTGCAGATGCTTTCAATCCGATGTTTCAACCCTTCTTCCTCGCGTTACTATTTTACGGTTAGGAAAAGCAGCAGCAATCAAATCTTATTTTGTATCCCCAGACCTTCCCTTGTTTTATTGTGTTGCCAGCACAACGCAGAGGAGCGGAAAAAAAATGAAGAGAGCATCAACACGAGGGGCTTTGTGGACGTTCCTGCAGATGCTCTCCCAGCGATTATCCCGACCCCTCCTTCTTTTTTAGCTCTTGTCTCGCTTTTTCGCAGTGCCCTCCTCTGCACAAAGCCTTCCTCGACTCCAGACCTCTCCCAGCTGGTCGGGGAAGAGTTTGTGACCATTGTCCCCAGCTCTGTCAGCGTCGCGGCCGTGCCAGGCGAGCACCACGCTCCTCCTTCCCCTCTCCGTTTAGAGAACACAGAATATTTCACAGATATTTTGCAGGCAGCAATTTGGCCATTTTCTTGACTCTGGCGCAAGAATGGATCATTTCCAATTATCTGGGATTGCGACTTACATGTCCATTTTTGTGCAGGAAGACGGCAGATTTCCCTATTTATTTATTTTTTTTTTTATCTAGGAAAATAGCTTTTCCTTTGTCTCGCACAGAACAAAGAAACGTGAAACCGTTTAAACAGCGAGGGCTGTGATGGGCTGAGCCCATCCCCAGGGTGAAGGCGCTGCCTTTAATGGGGTTACGCGCAGCAGAAATAAATTTGGCCGGGAGTCTGTAATCACTGCCTGAATTAATGGAAAAAAGGGGGTTCTTTGGAGCAGGCTGAATAGCCCAGCTGCAGCAATTATCTCGTCACTCGTCGGAATGACGATGAAATTAGTTCCAGATATAAAACCGGGCAGCGGAGGCGAGATACCCACCGGGGATTTATTTCCCAGTTAAGGACACTGGAGGTTGCCTTTCCATTCATGACACCCACTGGGGATTTATTTCCCAGTTAAAGACACTGGAGGTTGCCTTTCCATCCGTGACACCCACTGGGGATTTATTTCCCAGTTAATGACACTGGAGGTTGCCTTTCCACCCATGCTGGTGCCACACGCTCGTGGCTCGCCGGGGGTTCACGAGACATGGAGACCTGGACATCAGTTTGTGTAATTTCATCCCTTTCTTCAGGGATTTGCCAAAGTTTTGTCCCAAATCACCTCTCTGCTCCCCAGTTCCTGCCTTTAAAAGTTCCCAGTGTGGCTGAGCCTCGTCGTGGTCATAGCTGGGGATGCAGGGAGCAGCATCCTCACACCTACAGTGACTTACACAGATATTTATCCATCTGTTGGCAACCCACATCTCTCTTGGGGTTTCTAGGTGAGTGATTTGGTTCTTGGGAAAGCCAAACGTGAGATTTTTTTGGCTGGACATGCCCCAGCCACATGTGCTGGTCCCCAGAAACCCCAGAGTGTGCTGAGCTGATCCCCCAGCGTGGGCAGCAGGGGAAGGGGGGGGATTCTGCTCCTCTGCCCTGCTCAGGTGAGACCCCACCTGCAGAGCTGCCTCCAGCCCTGGGGTCCAGTTTAAGGAGGACGTGGAGCTGCTGGAGAGAGTCCAGAGGAGGCCACGGAGCTGCTCCAAGGGCTGGAGCCCCTCTGCTCTGGAGCCAGGCTGGGAGAGCTGGGGGTGCTCACCTGGAGGAGAGGAGGCTCCAGGGAGAGCTCAGAGCCCCTTGCAGGGCCTAAAGGGGCTCCAGGAGAGCTGGAGAGGGACTGGGGACAAGGGATGGAGGAACAGGACACAGGGAATGGCTTCCCACTGCCAGAGGGCAGGGCTAGATTGATAGTAGGGAGAAATTCTTCCCTGTGAGGGTGGTGAGGCCCTGGCACACTGGGCCATCCCAGTCCACCCCCTGCCATGGGCAGGGACACCTTCCACTAGCCCAGGTTGCTCCAAGCCATGTCCAGCCTGGCCTTGGACGCTTCCAGGGATGGGGAATCTACAACCTCTCTGTACAACCTGACCATCTGACACTGCAAATCTCCCTGCCATGTTCATAGGCAGCTCCAAGCCTAAAATAATTTAATAAATGCTACTTTCCCCGTTTTGGGGGACTTCAGTGCACCCACACTGGCAAGTTGCACATCAGATAGAGTTGCATTGGATGGTGGGCAAAGAGAGACTGGCACATTAATTTTGTGTTTTCATTTTAAATATCTGCAGGAAGGACATTTTTTTACGTGAGAAAAATTATAATAGCCTCAGTTGACTCACTGCACTCTGCCATTGAAGGAGGATCAGAAGACGCTGGGAAGAAAAGCCTGTGATTTATTTAAAGAGGGCTTTTTTTTCCCTCTCCTCCTGGTACTCAGAGTCACGCAGAGCTTTTGCTTAAATGAAAGCCACGATTGCAGTTTGGCTTGTGTGCCCCGCATCCCTCTGTGAGCAGCTACCAGGCACCACTTCGTGCATTGTACTCGCAGGCGGCGAGCGGAGCCGCATAAAGAACCCAGCTGCTGCCACCGGGTGTCACACGGGACTTCCAGGAAAGGGCTGACAATGCCCCCTCCCCGAGCAAAGCTGGCAAGTGCGAACCTCAGCGGTGGGAAAAGCCCTCGGGAAGAGGCTGCCCAGCTGGCTCAGCGCTGAGTTTCTCAGGGAACAGGAAAACCGGCCGCCTCCATCCCACACTGCCCGTCACAGGCACAGCGAGTGACCTCAGGTGACACCCACAAGCCTGTGGCTCCGTGGGATTTCAGGAGGTGGATCCTGTCTTTGGGGTGAAATACAAAAAGACACCACTTCCAGCAAGTCCCCTCAGCCTTTTCCCAGCTGGCAGAGCTCTGGGAAGCTCTCTGTGCCTGTGCAGAGATTATTTTAGTCTCTGCTGCCGTTATTAGTATTATCACTGCTAATGGTAATCGATAAATTAAGGACTATGGGATTCCCCACTGAGATATTGCTCTGCTGAGTCTTAGCACTTTGCAAACCCCCGCTGGGAAAGCCATTCCTGCTGGAATCGCTGCGGAGCCGGCTGGGGCAGCCCTGGGGGAGATAGAGAGTTGTAAATCAAGGTCTTGTAGAGGCTGGTGCTGGTTTAGTGCGAAAGATAAAGAACCCACAAAGGCTTTTGTGCTGCGGGTTGGAGTGACACAATTCCTGCCCATGCCCGAGGGATGAGAAATCAGGGGTGATGTCCTTATCAAATCAGAACTTTTTCTTGTGAAGAGCCCAAGATCTTTGAATTTGGCCCATAGCATGTGCGACAATATGGTGAGGTTGGCAAAGGCGAAATAATCTGAAATATTCCAGGTAACAAGTGACAGGACAAGAGGAAACAGCCTCAGGTTGCTCCAGGGTGGGTTAGATTGGATATTAGGGAAAATTTCTTCATGAAAAGAGTTGTCCAGCTCTGGCATAGGCTGCCCAGGGCAGGGGTGGAGTCACCATTCTTGAGGGCATTTAAAAGCCATAGGGATGTGGCTTTGGGGACATGGTTTAGTAGTGAACATGGTAGTGAACATTCTTGGACTTAGTGATTTCAGAGGTCTTTTCCAATCTCAATGATTCAGTGGTTCTATGAAATCATCCCCTGCCCAAGTGCTTCCTGCTTGTCCCACAGCACAGCCCAGTGGCTCTCCCTGCAGTAATTTGGGGGAAAAACTGATGGGAGCCACCGAAAGGGGCTGGGGTGATGCAAGATTTGAAGTTTCTTGAGTCATGGAGAAGCAGCTCCAGCAAAGCCTGACCCCTCCAACACCCAGCACTCAGTCCCACAGCAGAGAGCAGCCAAAAAGCAGATTTTGGGCTCTCGTTCCCTAAGATGTGGGGCCAAAACAGAGCTCACAGGAGCCTCTGCAGTTGCCCCTGCCCCTGCTTTGGCTTCCCAGGAAGCTCTTCACAGTGGGGTCTTACTTCTGGATCTCTCTTAAATTCTCTGAGGATTTGTTAGCTCATGAAACACAGCAAAGGCTGCTGGCCAATGCTGGAATGGAGTTCTCTTGGATCCTGTTGCCAGCTCTCCTTTTCAGTGGCGATTTCCCCGGCATGTTAAGCAACAGGTTGGAGCTTTTCCCTTTCCAGCTGTCCTAAACAGGGAGAGAAGATTTTATTGCTAACCCCAGATTTACGGCTCGTTGCGCCTGTGTGCTTTCCCAAGCTGTGTATTTCACAAGAATAATTGGGAAGGGGGAAGCTCTCCACAGCTTTCCTTCCCAAGGCTTCATTAAATGAGTGGCTCTCTTTTTCTTGCCTGCAGCAGCGAAAACGCCGCTGCGCCAAGAGGCAGCGAATCGACCAAATGCGACGTTTTTCTGTGTGCATTCCCTCCCAAATCTCTGGAACTACGTATTTGATCTGCAGAGGATTCTTTTGTGGTGGCCTCCAGGCTGAACAGCTCGGAGCAAGCCATAAAATGAGCCGTGTTCCTCTAATTTGTCTTGGTAGAGGAGGGATGCGGCGGCTCGCGAGCCCGGAATGCTGCCATGCAGAGAGGCCTTGCTGAGCACATCCCAGTCTGCCTCCGGTAGAGCTCCAGGATCCATGCCGAGCATCAAATCCGTGATTAAATGGCTCCGGGGGACACAATGCGTTCGTCCCCATCCATCACTGAACAAAACCTGGGAGCTGAGCCCGGCGCGGTGCTCCGGCTGCTGGCTTTGTCCCAGTTTTGTCCCTGCTGGTTCCCACAGCCCCTCCACCAAACTGTGAGCTCAGCCTTCCTCCCTCCGGAGCGAGGCAGGATGGAAGAGGAGGATGGAGTGCTGCTGGTTGTAATTATCATCACCTTTGTTTTCATGGATGAGTGAAAATGAGTTTAATTTCAGTTTCCGCAGAGGGTGAAGGGAACCTCTGCTTGCCGTTTGTTGACCACACTCCTGGATTTCCACTGGGCAAGCCAAATCTGAAGGAAAAAAAAACATCTTTCCAAGTGATCTCATTGTTGTTTCCTTCCCCTGGAGCCAACAAACAGAGTGCACAGTGAAGCGGTCAGCAAGGTACCGCTCCATCGGATATCCGGGAAACGCTGCAGGGAACCTGCTCAGGAGCTGCATTTTGCCATGAACAAGGCTCAAAAGGAGATTGCGAGGCAGTGGTGACTCTGCAGGGTGGAAATTAGTGATGGAGCCTGAGGACATAAATGTTCTTCTTTGGAGAAAAAGTAGGGAATGAGGTTCAGAGGAGTTAGGTTCCCTTTGCACTGCTGGTGGTTCCCTCCCCTTGCAAAGGAGGTGGGCAGCACTGGAATGAATGTGGAGGTGGGTGGGAAGCTCTTGGAGATGAATCAGCAGCATGAAAATCCTGCTTAAATGAAATGCTGGCAAAAGGAGATGAAAAGCTTAGGTGGATTTTCTCTTCCTGACATCCCCGGCCTTCTCAGCTCACATTTCTGAGACAGAAACCATGGCAAGCTGAAAACAAGGAGTCCAGGAATGCAAAATTCCTGCTAAGGAGAAATTCCGGCTGATTTCTGGGAAAAATGGTGGATGAAAGGTGAAGGGAAATGGTCTTAGAGGGAAAGAGCTTCTGAGGGTCTGTTTGGAAGAGGAAAATCAGGAGAAGTTTTCGTGTCTCATTCATTACAAGGGTCTGGAGTGACAGGGCAAGGGGAGTGGCTTCACACTGACAGAGGGGACAGTTAGATGGGATGTTGGGAAGAAATTCATCGCTGTGAGGGTGGCGAGGCCCTGGCACAGGTGCCCAGAGAAGCTGTGGCTCTGCTCACAGCAGGGAGGCAGAACAAAATCATCTTTAAAGTCTCTTCCAACCCAAACCATTCTGGAATTTTATGATCCATATCTTCCTGATGCAATAAATTTACAGTGAACAGAAGCATCCTGGCCAATTTACTTTCTTAATCATCTCCTGTGGATGCCTTAGGAGGAGCGTAGAGCTCTCCAGGACCACCAGCTGAGGAGCTCTGCCCAGCATGGAGAGGCTTGGAGATGCTCTTCCCTTGCACAGGCAGCCTTTGAAGACGCTGCACTGCCTGAAGTCGCAGCCTCTCCCCAGCCTGATGCTCAAGGGCAACAGGCAGAGACTTGAGAGCGAGCTGGGGAGCTGCAGAATCAGATGGTGCTGGCTTAAATCAGGTTTTGAGCAGTGTATCCTCAGGCAGTGTTGAGAGGAGGCTCCTGGAAGGGCAAAGCACAATGAAGGGAGAGATTTGAGCGCCGGAGGAAGCGGGATGGGAGAGGTGGGAAGTTGTTCCTGGAGATAACGAGATGCAGGGGAGGCCACACAGCAAATGCTGTGGGGCCTGGCTTCCTCTGTTCATCTGAGGCTCAAAAAATGGGAAAAAACCCCATGAGTTTGTTGCCTCCAAGAGCTGGTGGCCACACACTTGGAGTGCTGAGGGTGGGTAGGTGGTGGCTGTGGGCAAGCAGCGGGAGAGGAGCAGATCCCAGGGATCTCTCTGAGGTTTAGGGTACCAGGGAGGTTCCCAGGGAGGTTGCAGGGTCCCCATCCTTGGAGGTTTTCAGGAGCAAACTGAAGACAGCCCAGAGCAACCTGGTCTGACCTCATGGGTGACCCTGCAGGAGGTTGGAGTAGAGACCTCCTGAGGTCCCTTCCAACCTGAATTTCCCTACAATCCTAAGCCATATCCAGACTGTTCCTTCTTTTGCAGAACCTTTCTAGAGCATCCAGGCTGTTAAGGAAGAGACATCAGCACACCACACCAGACAGCAATTTCCTGACTTTTTTGCAGACCAAATCCCACGCTGGTAAATCTGATATGGCCAAACAAGGTGGTCTTCAAGTCCCTTCCAACCCAAGTTATTGATCCTATAGCACCTGGAGATATCCCAGACCACGTTGGGATGAAGAAGCCATGACATTAAATTGTTCTCAGGGACAGTGGCTCGTTCCTCCATTTGCCAGCAAACATCTTTTTGCTCCATCCACCGCTGGAAAAGCCAAAAGCAACTTCAGCAATGACCACCAGCACCAAATTCCCTCCTGGCATGGAGCCAGTTTGCAAACAGAACATCTAAAAAACCCTTTCCAGCTCCTGGTCACCCTCAGCCCTGTCTCCCCCTTAGCCAAACCCTTCATTTACAAAGGGCAGTGGCTATAACAAAACAAGTCTGGGTAACTCGGGGTCAGCACTGCTATTTTTCGACATGTTTCCTGTGCTTGCAGGATCTCGGTGTGTTGTGTCTCCATCACCTCCTGCATCTCCACCCTGTGTTTGATGGGTGTGTGGTGCCAGATTCAGGGTGGTATAAACAAGCAGATCTCAGCTTGTTGAAGTAACTCACCCTTTTATTTTCTTTGACCTGGGGGCTGCTTTTTTTGCGGTAAGAATAAAACAATAATTTAAGGGCAGAAGAAATTTTAATATCTCTCTTCCCAAAATAGCACTAGAGAAGAATGAAGATCTTTTAGCCTGAAGAATTTGGATAAATGGAGTAGGAGCTTTTTTATTGCCATCGTTTATTACTTAATTTTCCCTCCCCAGGTAAAAGTGGGAAACTTTTGTAACAGTCTCGTTTTATCCCTTTCTCGTGCTATTCATAAATTTTTCAGTAAGAGCTCTGTAGGCATCAAGTTTATTCTCTAAATGAACATCCATTGCCTGGAGGGTGGACTCCTCTGAAACATCCATGGGGTTCCATAAATGCAACAGGCTCCCATAAATCTGAACAAAAAGGAGGAAAAACAATTCTTATGGAGCACAGCAAGGGACTACCTTGTTTGTTTACCACACAAGCACAGCACAATCCTTGTTTTCTCTCCAAGAAATCAGAATTATTTCCTTAAAAGTGCTGTTACAGTAGGAAAAGAGACTCCTTGGTGCTACAGAGGGATAAGGAAAAAGCAAATTGAAAGCCCTAAAGGATTCTTGGCTCTTAGGATGCTGACAGTGGGATTTGTGAGTCATAAAGCTGTTCTGCTTGGTTTTATTTGGAGCTGCCACCTCCAGGTTTATTTCTGGGGTTGCCTCTGCCCAGTTGAACACCAGGGATGGAGACAGGTGTTCCTGGGGTTCCACCATCCTGGGAAGTCCTGCAGGATGGCTCGTGGATGGCTCCTCAGCGTGCATAGGGACATCAGAGCCATCCCAGAGCCCACATGCCCAGCAGCCAATGTTTTTTCCACGGGGAAGGGGTGTGCAGGTGCCACTAGTGTGGGATATACCATTGATTTTTAAATAAAATTCAGCCTCCAGCCTCACTGAGTAACCATCAGCCCAGGGTGGAGAAGTTTAGGCATTCCTCATGGTTGGGGGAATGAAGGACCTCTCCAGGTGCACATCTCAGGGTGAACAGCTAATTTTGGCCTCTGTGTGGATGACATTGTTTTCTCCAGCAGGGATTTGCTAAAAATAAACAGGTATCCAGGGGAAAGGGTGTGAAAGCAGCTGTTTCCATGGGCAGATGCCAATGTGGAGGTACCCAAGCTGAAAACACAGCGAGGAACAGCCCTACCAGCTCACACGAGCAGACTTAACCCAGATCTGATGTTTGCTTTTGGACAAGGTCTAGGTCAGGAGGACCCACCAAGGAACATCAGCAGCAGTTTTCCCCTCTTTCCAAACCACTCTGCTCTCCTCTTCCTCTCTTTGGGAATTGTTGTGGATTTCATTCAGCTTTTGCAGCCCTCAAAACGTGCAACAATAGTGGGATAGCGAAGCTCAGGAAGCTGGAGAGCAGGAACAATAGCTGATGTCACGTTCTTTCCCCTTCCACATCACTCTTTCTCCAGGAAGCCTGACCTCTCTGTTGGGTGTTTTCCAGATTGTTGACCTGATTTTGCATCCTGAAGGAAATACAAGGCTGCAGGTCACAGCCTGGTGTGAAATGTCTCCCCTTGTTGGCTGAAAGAGTCTTGGGGGCAAAATGTCTCTAAATGCCGTCCTGGGAAGATCCCTTTTCCCTCTCCTCTCCCACCATAGCCTTGCTGTGTTCCTGGGGCTTTGGAGTCCCTGGGCAGGCACGTGGAGATGGAGAGGAGATGGAAGAGAGGAGATGGAAGGAGCCAGCACAGCACCCAGATGTTAAGGATGGTGCTCGTTGCAAGGAAAGGATGTGCCATTGGGACATGTCTCCTTCCTTACGTGAGCGTCGGGCGTAGAGGGGGCTTGGGAAAGCCTTTTGGAGGCTGGTGATCCATGGACTGGGATGGGACAACCAGCAGGAGCTCTGCAGGAGACTGTCGCACTCAGCAAACGACAAGAGGAGCAGGAGGGATGCATTTTAGGATCTTTCTAGAGGGAAACCGTGGGCTTTTAGCAATGGTATCCACTTTTCCTTCCAGGCCTTCAGCTCCCATTGCTGATGCTGCCTTAGCAAGCTCAAAGCATGTCCAGGGCCTCAAAAAACAGGGAGAGCTTGGGACTGGGATGGTGCCAGCTGCTTGTCAGCACAACCCGTGCCATGGGGACATGTCTGTACATGGAACCATCAGAACTTTATCAAGGCTGGCTGAAACGCTTCCCGGTGGCTGCAGGGCAGCTGGGTCATGGCCCAGCACATTTATTTATCTTGTCTTTGCTCTGTGGCAGTGAGCAAAGTCCAATTTGGTTTTGGGGGGAAAAAAGGAAAGAACACTTTGGAACGTGTTCTCACCTGCACCAGGTTAAAAGCGAGGTGGGAGTGAGAGCCCCTAAGTGCTCCCCATTGGATTGGGGTCCTTTGGGAAGAGAAAAGGAGTTTGCTTTGAGCAGTCCTGTGTCTCAATCACACCCCAAAGCTGCAGATTTAGGGCTTTACGCTGTTCTTGGCAAATACTGGTGTAATTAAAATAAGATGCAGACGAGGGGTCTTATCCCACTCTCCACCAGGGATGAGGAGCCGGGGTGATTAACGGGGATGGACACCATGCAGGGAGCTCGTCACAGATTAGCACTGGGCGGGGATTAACGTTCTGGGGGCGACTGAGAGCCTCCACAGCAAATGCAGTTTTCCTTAAGGCTTACTCAACCTCTTGCCATGTCATGGGGCAGCTCTTCCTTCCCCCCGGGGTTGGATGGTGAGGCAAGAGGATGCAGGAGGAGCAGGATGTGTTCCCCTCAGCTGAGGGATGTGTGGTTAACGAGTTTCCAGCCGTGTGCCCCTCACGGTTCATTAAAACCTGGCTCCAGATCCCTCCCTGCTTTGTGATGACCTCAGTCCCTTAATTATAGATCCTTGGAGGTTTTCTGTGCGGGATCCAAAATCCCTGCTCCTGCTCTCTGGAAGCTGGGGGTGCTGGCTCAGTTTTTTGGCAATGGAGAAACATCAGTAAAATAGGAAAAAACTGGGAAGACTGGGGAAGGGGTATCAGAGGCCAGACCTTGTGGCAAGGCTGGAATCTCTGGGTTGGGAAGAATAGGGCAGGATGGAGGAGGCAAAACATCCCAAATTTCTGGTGCAAAGAGAATAAAAGGTGTCTGTAAGGATGATTGTGCTGGCACCAGGACACAGCCAGCACAGAGGGCTGCTGGTTGGAAAGGGGGGTTATTTTTTGGGGATAACAAGAAAAGGACCACGTGGGGTACTGGTGACATCCCAGAGGGGTGCCCAGACAGGGATGTGATGGTTTTGGGGCAAGTGGGGTTGGGAATGACAGCTGGGGAGAGGTCACATGGGGGTACAATGCTGGGGGGACATGGGGATCCAGGGCATGTCCGTGTGCTCACTGCACTCTCCCACTGAAGGAGGTTCACACATGTCCGTGCGCTGTAGGGTGTTTAGGAGGGGCAATACTTTGGGGAGGCCAGGGTACATCACTCCGCGGAGCTCCAGGACACATCATCCCTTGGGGTTCTGCATGGGATCCCGGACACACCGTCCCTCAGAGCTCTGAGGGATGTCGGGGGTCTCCGTGTCCCTGACGCCTCCTGCTCCTCGGGGCTCTGTGTCACCCCTTCTCGGGGGGGGGGAGGCTCCGTGTCACTCCTCCCCAAGGGTTTCAGGGGGTTTCAGGGGGTTCCAGGGGTCTCCCTGTCACCCCCGCCCGAGGGTCCCAGGGGGTCCCTTGTCCCCGTCCCCGGGGACTCCCTGGCATCGGACGAGCCCACGCCCCGTCGTGCGGGGGGGGACGACAGCAGTGCTGGGGGCTGGACGCGCCCATGAGCGAGCCGGGGGGGCGTGAGGGGGGTGTGAGCAGGGGGCCGGACTTGGACGAGCCCATTCCTGCCGAAGGGGTGACCATCCACATCCCCTCTGTGTTTACTCCCAGACACCGGCGGCTGTCCAAGAATTCCCGACCAGACTTCCTGCGAGACGAGTAAAAAACTCGAGATAAATCCCGCGCGGACAGGAAGGCAGGGAGCGGGGGGAGCGGTGCGGGTGTGCCACGTCCTTGCCCCCCGGGCCGAGTGGTGCGCGCGGCGCGGGGCGGGGCGGGGCGCAGGGCCGCAGTGGCGGAGCCGCCCCATTCCTCCGGCGCATCGCGGTCGCCATGGCGCTGTGCGGCCGCTCCGCGCTCCTCCCGCCGCCCCCGAGGCACCGGCCC
>VZTF01003767.1:439645-518452 GCA_013397755.1 Cnemophilus loriae | reverse complement strand
ATTGTCAGGCCAGATGGAGGCCAGTGTTTGCAATAAATTTCCCAGGCAGTCAGCAGATAGCAGGCAGTTAATAAAAATAACTTAAAACAAAACAATCCATTACCCTCCTCCCCCTGCCCCCAAGTTCCCAAACAGGAATGGAAAAATTCTTCGGACTATATAAAGACTAGAGAAAGGGCCAGAGATAATTCTTGGAGTTCTTCCACATACTTGAGAGTTTTGCTCTGCCGTGTGGCACCTTGGGAGCTGGCGACCCTCGACATTGTAACAAATAAAGAATGGGTTTGGAAATAGCAAGAAAAAATCCCTTAAGTAAGAGAGGAGCGCTGCCCAAAAAAGGGGAAGTGTTTTTGGGAGGTGATGTCATCTTTCATGGGCCTGCGTTTAGTGGTGAATGAGTGTTTTCCTTGTGAATACAGGCATTTCTGAACAAAATTCCTGTTAAGTGCTTGTTTGAAATATCTCCATCAGAAAATCCATGCAGGTTTGTTCTATTTCAGAGCGCTCTGCACCCGCCCAATCTGAATTACCTTTATGTAAAACAGAGTAAGCCAATCCTCCTGATTCATTATCCATGGTGGTAACACAATACAGATGAGTTCTCACCATGTGTCCGTGTGGGGAAGTGCAAAACGAGTCCCTGGGTTAATTTTTCTGTTGTCTCTTCCTCTGTGCTTAACATTCTCCTGCTCTAAACTGTTCTGTTGTTAATCACATCGTGGTTACATATGTGGCTTTTTTACCATGAACGGGGTATTTGGGAGCACGGGACCAAAGAGTTGTTGTGGTTTCCCAAACAGTTTTTGTAGGGGACTTGTCTGTGATGAAAGATTAACAGTCTGTGCCCTTGTTTTCCTTATGTAATTATGCCGGAGTTCAGGATTTTGTAAGAGCACAGTTTCACTGTTTGTTTGGTTTTTTTTTTTTTTTTTTTTTAAGGAATGCGCTGTATTTTAGCAATGCAAAGAGCTGATTTAACTTGCTGAAGTACAGGAGGCAAAAAAGAGAAACAACCCCCATTCCTTGAATATGGATGGTTTTCTGCCACGTTAGGGAAATAAGAATGCTTAGAGTCTGCTGCAGTGAAAATTGAGGGATGTGGAACCAATTGATTGATGGGAATAGAGAGGTAGAAGGGAAATTTGCCAAGGAGAGGAGCAGAGCTATGGCATTGACTCAGCTGCTGGTGGAACTTCGGCTGGAGTTCTCCCTTTGTGATCATCACGGCATCTGATTTGGAGCTTTGTGGCCGCGTGGCTGCAGAGGTTGTGGCCCAGGAATGGTCCCTGAAGGTGAATTTAGTCTTGAACTTAACTTCTGATTTCTGCCCAAGTGCCAGGCAGTGCCTTGTCCTTTTAATCGCAGTGACCAATGGCAGAATAATCACCCTGGAGCTGCTGGTCTTTGTCACTTCTTCGATTATTGTCATTTTCTCAGCTGATAATGTTTTTGGAGGGGAATAATTGGTGCTCTCCATAAGGTGCTGCAACATAAGAAAATAAAAATATACTCACGGTTTTTATAAATCAGCCTAGTAAGGAGAGAGAATATCAAGGCTGAGGGTCTGCCTGGTGTGTAGGTGATAGGCAACCCATCATTTGATAAAGATCCTCAAAAAGTTTTGTGTTGTGCAAATGGCTTCAGGCAGTTCCAGATGTTTAGAAAGGAGAGATTCAGGCTTGTTCCTATGTGCTTCGAGGTCTCTGGATGACAGAATTGAATATTCCTGTCCACGTAAGGTCAATAAGTAGGAATTTGGTCCTGAAAACGCACACAGAGTTTAAATTTATTATTTATTATAACTATGTCCAGTTTTAATGTTTACTTCTCACTTTTCCTAAAAAATTACCAGATCTCCTATTTATAGTCAAGATCCCTATTCTTATTGCAGAGAAATTTGCAAACTAGCTGGAAAATTGTCATATATTTTAAGGTGAGTGAATGTTGTCTTTTGTGAGTGCCAAGCAGTGAAAGTGTTATTTTGAAATCAATGAAATTCTGAGAGTTTTCAGCTCAGCCTGACTTCTAGTGTCTGTTTTCACAGCCTCAGTAAGGTGGGGATAATGTCAGGCTGTGCAAAATCCAGGGAAATTCTGGACTCCAATACGAGCAGGCAGTGATTCTGATAGAAATCGTGAGGTCAACAAAAGACCCAAGAAATATAAACTTGATTTTTCGGGGAGTAAAGCGGAAACAGATGTTCATAACAGCGAGTTAACAAGAAGGGAGATTTGGGGGAAAAACCCCTATGATTTCTCATTCTATTTTATTTATTTATTTATGGCAAATCAGGCAGTTAATGTTAAAACCATTGTCTTAGGTAGACAGCACGAACCTGTTGCAGTTATTCCCTGCCAATATCTCTGATTTCCCCCCTCGTTCCCTGCCATCCATCAAACCTCGGCCACGTGCGGGTTTTTTAGGGCCGCCGAGCCTTTGTGGGGGAGGAGCGAAACATCTGCCAAGATGAAGCGAAACACAGCGAAATCCCAGCCTTTGTCAGCCGAATTGGGTGTTAAGCACAGCTGCAGCCCTGCCAGGCAGACGGTGGGAATGCACCGGGAATTGGGAATCCAGCGGGCATCGGGCAGGGATCAGTGCTGGTATCGGTGCTGCCTCAGCGCCGCTGCATTATCGGTTTGCACGCAGGCTAAAGCCAGCCAGCAGCCAGGGATGAGGGGGAAAAAGCACCGCATTGTGGGAAAAGAAACGCGATCGAATGGAAATTCAAGCACCGCGTGGCTTTCTCGAGGAAATGGATTTGTTCTTTGTGATTGAGAAAGGCGCAGTTGTTAATATTCTCTTTATTTGCCAACAGACGTGCCTTGCAGCGCCGTGTCTGTTACCAAGCTGTGACAGGCTGGCTGTTGTAAAGCGAGGTGCTTTGCATAATTAGTGTGAAGACGTGAACAGATGAGCACTAATTCTTAGAAGTTAATGATTGTCAATTATCTTCCCCTTTTTTTTTCCTGGATCTAGTCCAAGATTAGCGGAATATCAAGTACCTCAAGGTATAGCTCCTTAATTGGCCCAAGCACACTTTATTGCCAGATGTCACCCCAAAACGTGGCTTTGCCTTTTGACCTGCCTTCATCAGCAGTCAGGTCAGCTTGCTGCTATTTGAAAGCGTTGTTTTCTTTTTAATTCCTGGGCTGGAGGTTGTTTGGATCCATAAGCTGATCCGACCTGACACATGGCTTCAAGATCGTTAGCGCAGACACAAAGGCGGCGAGGAGGGCGAGACTGTCCCTCGCAGCACCGGCAGATTTTACCCTGCCTTAAACCGACAGAGAAATTTCTTCTGCTCAAAAGTGGTGCAAAAATTCCCTCTTCACCTATTTCAGCTTCTTACCCGCTTCAGAAGTTGTCTTGTAATGGGTGGATAAGTAGCTTCCAGCTCTTGTCTTGCCCAGATCTCATGGAAATCCAGCATTTTGGAGCTTCCTTAGGACTGGGTTTCCAAACACACCTATTGCTGTTGTTTCAGCAGCAGGTTACTGTAGGTTTAGCTGTGGTTATGTAGATGGTGGATCCAGAGCCACGACTTCCAGGGAAGCATCCCAAGGCCCACAGGTTTGAGTGGAGGTTGCTGTTTCTGTTTGAATTTGGGCTGCTGGGGTAAAATGAAAAGGAGTGAAAAGTCAGTGCTTGTTTTGGAGACGGGAAAAGTCATGGATTTTTGTTCCCAGGACAGTCTCTTTGTTTTTGTCAGATGACTGGTTCATGTGAAATCCAAGAAAATGCCTTTTTTCCCCCCCTCTGACTTTATACACAGTTTAGCCTGTATTGTTTAAAAGCATGTTGTAAGAATTCTAATTATTCTCTTCCCTATTTCTGAATGGCATCCTTCTTCAGGCACACAAGTCTTCTGTGTTTAGTGTCAGCCTTTGAATGTAATGATTTATCCACACTTGAAATGACGTTGAAAATTTTTCTGTGAAGGAGCTTTTTCAAAGAATTCCCTCATAGAAACCACTGTTTACATGAGGCAAGGAAAAATACTTTGCTAAAGGTCTGTTTAATACTAAGAATGAAATAAACATCTTTATTGGTCGTACATCTTACTGTGAAATAATGGACATATAATTTGCTCTGTGCTTTCAGGTTTTATGTCAGGACACACAGCACTGACATCCAGATTTACCTGGCAGAAATGGTTTAGCAGCTTAATCTAAGAACTTGAAATATTTTTAAGGGCTGCACCAAAGCTATGATTTATTTGGAAAACAATGGAAGTAATTCTAGGAGAATAAAATTCCTAACCTGAAAACTTAAAGAAGGAAAGAAGTACTCAGCCTGCAAGGACTCTCCTCCCCCAATTCTTCTTCTCTTTTCCTACCCACCACTTGAACTGATCAGAAAATACTTTCCCTGAACTCAAGAAGACAAAAACCCCATTTATTTTGCTTTTCTCTGCTCTGGTCTTCTTGCACAGGCTCGTAACACTACTTCTTTTAAATGATAAATGTGTTTTATTGGGTCACTCCTTTGTGGAAGCCTTTGAAATTAAAATTTAAAGATCTTAAGAGCAGCTTACCTTGTTTCATATGGTAATGTTTTTTAATAAATGGAAAAATCTTTGCCCTTGGGTTTCCGTACTTGTTCTTTGTCAAATTGAGTTCTAACCATTTTTCTATAAGTGATGAGTACAAGGAGGGAAAAAAAATGGTAGCAAAATCAAGGTATGTATTGCTGCTGTGTTTATAATGCATAAGAGGTTTTGAAAATGTTACACAGTCCTTAAAAACCTGGTTTTGGCTGGAGAATGAGATTTGTCTTCAGACTTGACCACGAGTAGCAGAGGGATTGTTGCATCTTGTTTCTGAGGAGCTGGAGGAAAATCTCCCTCTTGTGCCGTCAGCATTTTTTCTGTTGATTGTTTCTGTCCTCACTCTGAGCAGGAACAGGAAGATGCATCCTCTGATATGGAAAATGGTTTATTAAAAGTCACTCTGGGAGCTGCTTGCTGTGTCACTGCAGAAGTCCTTAAATGTGCTTTTTCTTCCAGTCCTTCTGATTTGTCCTTCCAGGAATCATGGAAACAGTTCCTTTGCAGACACGTTGAGAAGCATTTTGAGAAGGATTTCATTTATATCCAACTTTGTACAAAAAGTTGCTTCCATCTTCTTGGTTTTTTTTTTTTCACTGAGGCTCCAGCAATCCTGCAGCTGCTCCTCAGATAACTGTGGGCTTGTGCAATTTGTGTTACTGTTTCCATACCAACAAATGAAATAAGTCCAGTTTGTTTGTGCCCACAGTGAAGAGTCTGGGGATTTTTTTTCAGCTATCTCGTGATATGGGAAGTATAAAAATATGAGCTCTGAATAGCTTGTTGTAGTGAATCATCTCTCACTCAGCTGGTCCGGGCTCCTGTTTAATGCTGGGATGAAAATCTTCCAGAATAAGATACAAAACCTTAATTTTGTGTAGCTCTGAGATTCAGGTTTAGGTGAGGTTTGAAAGAATGAATAATTAGTAGTTGCTAAAATGTGCAGCATAAAGTTCAGTATGGTTTTCGTGGATTTCCTGGCATCATCCACGTGGGCAAACCTCTGATAGTAGCTGATGAAGTGTCTTTGCTGTCATCAGTGGCTTTAATTTCTGTTTTTGTATCTAAGACTGGACCAAAATATCCCTCCATCCCTCCATCATAAATAATATAATATAAATATAAATCAAAAAGTTCCAGGTAAAAAGAATAGTCGAGGGATTCAGAACTGAAACATGTGACCTAAAAAGGGGGAAAATTAATGCTGGAGACTGCAGTGACTTCGTGCTTCCCGTGAACGTATCTCCAAATGAAGTGTTGCCTGTCCTTTATCACTGATGTTTGAATTTCACTTGGATTAGCCATAATGGAAGCCTTTCATGTTCATTCTTTCAGAGAAAGTAGAGCACAATAATTGTAGGATTGCTGAGAAGACTTATTTGCTTTTTCACTTGGCTAAAGTAATGCTGAAAATAGAAATATTTGACCTTACTTTACTGTTTGTTTGAGCTGCTCATAAATTTAGCTCTGTTTGAGTGTTTCTGTGAGAGACATTTGTTTCCTGGAGCTGAACAGCTCATAGTTCTATAAACAAGTCTATAAACAAGAAATCCCATTCAGTAATATCAACAGTGAAATTTCTTGTCTTTTATCTGTATTTAAACAAACTCACAGAATGTTGCCTGGAAGCACAAATTGTGTTGCTGTCTGTGTGGCTGTCGTAGCTGAAAGATGCATATTGGGCAACTGAATTAAAATTTATATAATAAACTATTCACTTTGATTGTAAAAAATCTGTCTGGTTGTTGCAGATGGAATTTTTGCCTGGTTTAAAGATAAATATTGGGCAGCTTAATTAAAATTTATAGAATAAACGATTCGTTTTGATGGTAAAAAATCTCAGCAAGACTTGGCATTGTTTCATTTGTTTTTAACATTTGAATTGATGATCTTGGAGGTCTTTTCCAACCTTGATGATTCTCCTGATGGTGCTGGAGGTGCTGAAACTCTTCTTTCCCAAACTCCTGTTGGGATGTAGGTACTCCTGTCGCCCCTTCTGATGTTACTTTGCTTTTTAGTTCTTTGGTAGAGAAGGGAATTGCTGCTGGCCTGGCGAGAGCAAAGCTGAGCAGCAGTTTTTGCAAGGTTAGGGGTTAACAGAACTTGTGGGTAGAAGGGATGGTTACAGGTTCCAGCCTTCCTTCAGCGCTGTGGACTTCATCTTTTAGTGGGCAAAAATACTCGGGAATAGTTTGATTTAAGGTCCGTGTCTCAAGAAAAAATCCCCACATTGAAGTGTGGCCATTTAGTTTCTGTGATAAAGAAAACAGAGCTGGGTCAGCTCTTCAGCCTCCCAGTTTGACATTTCACAACAGTGACCTTGGGGACAATTTCTCTTTCTTTTGCAGCTGCAGCCGCCTCCGAAACATTCAGAGCATCCTGACACAGAGCAGCAAATCTCAGCCTGATGGAATCCTCTGCATTTTAGGTTAGTGTTACATTTTTTTGTTCTCACTGTACTGATAAAGATACCACGAGTTTCAGAAAGAAGAAAATTATCTCCTTCCTGCTCCAAGCCCCAGCCTGGTTTCTCAGGGAATGAACAGCTGATTGTTACACTCTTTTCTCCCTAAACAATTCTTCAGCCTATTTACTAATTTTGGGCAAAGAATTCTAAAGAGTGGCGTGAGAAACCCGGGAAGCAGTTAGGAGTTAAATGTTGGCACATAAACAGCTTGTGGTTTCAGTGCTTTATTTCTTCTGGGATTGGGAGAAAAGGACAGCAGGAAACAAAGGTGCCTGTGGCAAGTGTGCTGTGGGAAAATAACAGGGTTTTTGTACTGCTTTAATACAATTTCATTGACTCTTGTTTCATATTATATAATCAGTGTCAAGATATTAAAGGAAAAATGCAGACATTATGATTGAAAACTTGAGTCCTTAGAGAAAAGGACTGAGAAGTGATGGTTTAAATAATATATTACAGTTAAAGAGAAGTCTGCTGTAGCCCTAAAAAAGCTCTGTGCAGGAAGTGATACAACAGTCTGTTTTCTTAGGATTTTATTTTATTTTATAATGATGTAGCAAGAGAACTTAAAGCTCATTTACTGGACCACAAAATACAATTTGTAAATGTATATAACATTATTATATAACATTATTATTATGTATATAATGTCATTCTCTTTGAGTCAATGCAGACTGTACAAGATGACCCTTCCTACCCTATATTCTCTGGGGTGAGAGGTTAAGTCTGGCTAAGCAGTAACTGTACAGCCAGAAGCTCTGTGAGGTCACTGTGTCAGCCTTCCAGTGAAACTGAATCATACAGGATAAACCCCTTGGGTTTTGCCTTTGCTGCTAATTTAATTTCATAGAACATGATGACACTGCAGTATTTCTTAATTACTAACCGTGAGACTGCAGAGAGTCCCAGGTAAAGAACAGTCACTGGAAACATGGCCCAGCTTTAAGGGAAGCAAAGCAATTGCTTTGTGTAATCCTCAGTGTCATGTGGAGGATTTAATTCTATTCATAAGAACATACCTCTTAATAAATAAGCACTTGTGGTATGGAAATATAGGAGGTGTGTTTTGTTGGGAGGCTTGTGCTTTGCACTGATCTCTCAGCACCCACAATGGGGCTCTTGTCTGCTCTGACCTGGCTCCTGTAGCCTGCAGAATTGCTGGCATAACTTCCATTAAACAGGCACGTCACTGTTATAAATGCATTAAATCTGTCATCAGATACAAGCTTCAGATGACAAAAAACATGTAGTTTTACATCCTGAGTCCTCTTGACTCGTGTGGAAAGTGGATACTCACAACTATGGTTTTTTACAGTCAGGGCATGTTCTGTTTCACTTGGCTGCTTTTAATGGCCTGGAGTTAATGCAGTTCCCTCACCTCAACTTTAGTTTCATACTGGGCTGTAAGATAAAACCAGTATAAGCTTCCACAGCTTTGCTTCAAGTTCATTAATATTTGTACTGAAATTAAACCCAGCATTGTGAGATCCCAGAGAGAGATGAGAACTGACCTGCTGTTGACACAAGTATTTAAATGGAGTTACAGCTGATTTTTTTTAAAGAATCCTCTAATCTGATTTTTGAAGGGGTTGCATGGTAACATTCCTGCATTCTTTGCTGGGGAGAAAAGGCCTCACAACTGACAGGAGAAAGGAATTTGGAGGTTGGCATGTCTGATGTCTTTAGAAGGCTGTGATGTCTCAGCTGAGTGTGTTGCTGTTCAAGCCGGTCTACTTAAATTATCCTGTAAACTATTTTTTATGATCGTGGTGTTTCTTGCATTTTACCTTTTGGCGGAGGTTTTCAGCTCGGGGTTCAGTTGCTCTGATTTCTGAAGGTGTGCATTTAGTGTGAGTAGAGCGTGTCTGACTGTAGTTGTAGCTGCACTGATTGTAAATCAAACTGTTTCACTATTCAGCACAGCTGAGCTGAATTTTTCCAAACATTGATATTTATTTTTTATTCTCCTCGAAGAGTATGGGGATACTTTCAAGGCCGTTCCAGTAAATCTTTAAATTTATTTTATCTCGGTTCTGTTCACGAATTGCTGCTTCTTTAGATTATTTTTTCTCTGTTATATCCATCCCACACAGAGCTCTCCCTGCTGGGGTGTCTCCCACATTCTAAGAACATTCAGTACATTGCACTGATTGTTCATCCCATTCCCTTTCCAGACAGAGACTATTTTAGGGATTATTCTGCCAGCAGTTCCACAGCTGTGTGTTGGTTTTGGGCCAATGTCTAAAGGTGATGTGTCCATTCCCTCCAGCCTCACCCTCCTCCTCCCTCCCTGCTGTCCCCAGACTTAAGCTGCGCCAAGGGGAATTTGGGTTGGATGTTAGGAAAAAGTTTTTTTGCTGGAAGAGTGATAATGTTCTGGAATCTTCTGCCCAGGGAGATGGTGGAGTCACCATCCCTGGACGTGTTTAAAAAAAGATTGGATGTGGCACTCAGTGCCTTGGTTTTTTGAGGTGGTCTTAGGGTATGGGTTGGACTCGATAATCTTAAAGGTCTCTTCCAACCTAGTGATTCTGTGATTTTGCATCACTGCTGCTGCTGTTCGGTATCTTGCACCCACTTTATCTTACCGAACGGACAGATTTCCCCCCCGGATTTGGCCGGAATGTTTTCTGCCAATTTAGCAAACTGAATGGGCTCGCTGAGGGGCAGCTGAGCCCTGGCTGCAGGAGCAGGAGCGGCTCCTGGAGGCTCAGACTGACTCATTGTGTGCCCACACCCCGGCGATGAGTTGGGAACAGGCGGGGGAGTTACCAAACTCCCAGCTCAGCTGGAGACAGGCGTCGAGGTTTCCTAATTAATGGCCTTGCCCATTGTTCTGCGGAGGACTCCTGATATGCTCTCGGGGGTATCTTATCTTGGTCATTGTTTCATTTCCTGTTTGTTTTCGGCTAACTAGATCTGTTCCTTTAACTCCGTATGTTTCTGTAGAATAGCATTAAAGCCTCAGTTTGAAAGCTCCTGTCAGGACAGGATGCTGGAAAGACCCAAGCAGACCACAAATCCCAAATATTCTTCAGAGTGCATGGTTTTATGTTAAACTGATGCCTTCCCTGCGTGCCTGTCAGTGCTCTGAAAGCAATAAATTCACCCATGTCCTCTATTGTAAGAGTTAAATTTGTCAGCTGTCCCCCCTTAACATCTTTTTGTTTTCTCTTCCCCTCCTTCTGTCATTAACTGAAAAAGCAGGGGTTTGGTGTTTGGCTTGGAAGATCTTCCCTGTTTGAAGCTAGTGTACCCAGATAAAATCTCAAATTCTTCAAGTGATGCTGACATCATAACTGTGTTTTTTTTTTTTTTTTAAATGAGGGCAGTTTCTCAGTTTTCTTCTGATCTTCCAGAAATTGGAATCACAGGATCATAGAATGGATTAGATTGGAAGGAACCTTAAAGATCATGTAGTTCCAACTCCATGCTGTGGGCAGGGACACCTTCCACTATCCCAGGCTGCTCCAAGCCCTGTCCAACCTGGCCTTGGACACTTCCAGGGATCCGGGGGCAGCCACAGCTTCTCTGGGCTCCCTGTGCCAGGGCCTCCCCACCCTTACAGAGGAGAATTCCTTCCCAGTATCCCATCTAACCCTGCCCTCTGGCAGTGGGAAGCCATTTCCCCTTGTCCTGTCACTGTGTGTCCTTGTCCCAAGTCCCTGTCCGGCTCTCCTGGAGCCTCTTTAGGCACTGGAAGCAGCTCTGAGGTCTTTCTGGAGCCTTCTCTTCTCTGGGCTGGACATTCCCAGCTCTCTCAGTCTATCTGTGCCAGATTATTGCTCCTCTGACAGCCTTCAGAAGGTGCCTCAGTTAGGCAAGTAATCAGTAAAACAGATTATCTTCGGGACATTGTGTGTGCTCACTTTCCAAGGCCGAAGCTGATTCCAAGGAGACTGATTACATTTAACTGGAGTTCCCTAAAACAATGGGACAGTTTCTTCCTGAAAGAAGGGAGTCTCCACTTGTTTGTAACTAAAATCCCACCTAGGCACGAGGGCTTTGGCAGCAATATTTGTGTATTGAGTCCCGTTGAATTCCAGATTATATTGGAGAGGCTGCAAACGTAAATAAAATAGAGGGACACATATGAATGAGGGGTCAGAAAGAGCAGGAGAATGAGGATTCAAAGTCTGTGTAAGGAAAGATTTATTGGGGGCTGAGAAAGCTGGGACAGATGTGAGGCAGCTTCTTCATTTCCCAACACAGTCGAGGAGTCACAGAATGGTTTGGGTTGGATCTTGAAGCCCATCCCACCCCCTGCCACGGGCAGGGACAGCTTCCAGTGTCCCAGCTTGCTCCAAGCCCTGTCTAACCTGGCCTTGGACACTTCCAGGGATGGTGAGTCCCAAACCTCTCTGTGCAAATCCAAGGAGTGCAGTGGTGCAATGTGTGAGTTTGAAGAGATTGAATTTGTCTGTTCCATACTTTTATACCAAATATCCGATACCTTGGAATACATATGAGCTACCCAAAGTTACTGAACAAACAAGGAGTTTATTAAGATGTGGGATTCAGTAGCTGGATGCAGACACAGCATCTGGTTAGTACTTGAAAGCTGAAGCATAAAAAAGGGGCATAAATAGAATAATCTGATATTTGTTCCAATTTTGGTGAGTTCAGGTGACTCTTGACTGGTTCGGTTTTCAGTTCAAGTCCTGAGACTCAGATGTTTAGGCCATGTTATTACATTGTCAAAGTCCTCATCTCTCCTTTAGCAGTGGTAACAAATCCTAATTTGTTGGTAGCCATTCCACTGCATCCTAATGTAACAAATCCTTATTTGTTGGCAACCATTCCACTGAATCCCAATATAACTTGGTAGGAAACTTGCCATTAGAGGAATTTTTTGGCAGTCAAGACTGGTGACCTCTGTGAAGTGTGGATGGCAAGGATGCTGCTTTATGTGCTGTTTTACTTGTTTGAGAAAACTGGATTTATTACAGTAGAATCATGAATTATAACTGTGACTGTCATCCAGAGACATGAAAATACTTCTAAAATGTTTGACCTCATTCTTTTCTTCTTGTGTTTATCTTCTAGCTCTTCATGCTCCAGATCTTCAGTTGTTTTCATTTCATTTTCCCAAGGACCAGGAAAGGTTTCCTTGGTAGCTCTTTGTGCCCTGTATGTTTTGTCAGAACATCTTTTCACAGTTTGTCAGAAGGCTGCAGTGGCTCTCTGGTGACTCAGGGGTTGCTCTATAGCACTGATAAGATAATGTTTAATCATGTATTCTAAAGCAGGAGATTTGGGTCACGGGATTAGTTTGTTAGGAAGCTTCAATCAAGAACATATTAATTAGAATGCATCCTGCGTCCAGACAGATGTTTGAATTACTAGACAAAATGGAATTTTGGATGCAGAGCACTGCAGAAAACAAGACATGTAATTTTTTTTTAGGAATACTCCTGAATTTAGGTTAAAAGGGGGATGTCAGCATGAGGCAGTGATCTTGCAAAAACTCCCTTTTCCCTACCCTCTTCTCCCAGTGTGTTCAGCTGGGGAGTTGAGTTCATACTCCTGCTTTAAAGTTTAATAAATTGGAGAAGAAAACAAACTTTTCAGGTGTGCAGTGTTAGGACACACAACAATTCCCATGTGGTTTTGCTTTTGCAGGGATAGACAGTCGGTATAATGAAGGGTGCAGGGAGCTGGCAAATTATCTGCTCTTTGGTTTGTACAACCAGAACAACAACGACCTTGAAAGGACGGGCTTTCCTGAGGAGGTTCTGGATGGTGAGTAATGTTCTCCACGTTTTTACCTCTTCTGGATGGAAGATGAGCAGAAAAAGGGACATAGGAACAAAGAAAGGTCATTAAGTCTCAAGTTGTCAATCTATGCCTGAAAATATCTTCTTAGAAACACTGAAGAAGTCATTTTCAAACACAAAAAGATATATTTCATATGTTTTATGCTCCACAAATTACCTCAAATATTGTAAACTTCCACAATTACAGGCCATTAGTTCAGTCATTGTGTGTGTACATGGTATTTATCATTGTTTGCTCACACCTCTGCACTTCCAAAGTACTTGAGCTCTTTTTTACCTCAGCACATTCACTCACCTTTGTCATACTTGGAAGATGGCCAAGTCCCGGTGATCACAGCTTATTATTCCCTTATTTGCATGAAACTTTTGGATATCTCCCCTGTGGCTGTGGTGTTGATAGTTTTTAGTTGGAGTGACTCTGATGTGATGTCAGGCAGGAGCAGCTGGAGTTTAGAGTTCTGGAAGTGCTCACGGAGGGCTCATCCTGACCCTCTTGGCTGCACAAAGGACAGGCTGATGCAAGTTCTGTGCAAGACTTGGGAATAACCCCACAGTTGTCTGGAACAGTAACAAGTGTTCTTGTGCTTGGAACTGCATGTGGCTGCCAACTGTTTCTTCTTCTTGTTTAAAAGAAATCAGGACTTGCACTGCATTCAGATAGCTGAACAATTTTCTTTTTTAATGAGGTACTTGATAGAAAAAACGTTTCCTGTTCAGTTTCTCTTGTGTGTGGAGTCCTGATGCTGGAATATTTGTTCTGCTTGTTGCAGATATAATCATATTAATAAAACCTGACAGTGTTCATCTCTACTGTAACCCTGTGAATTACAATCATCTTTTGCCCTACGTGGCACACTGGAGGAACTTGCATTTCCACTGTCTGACTGAAAATGAGGTAAGTGAAAAATGAATGCAGACAAGATTTGCTAATGAACTTGTTAATGAACTGATCCTTAAAGTGAGACCTTTTTTTTTAACATTCTTTCCAGAAGCCGTTTTTCCCTTTCCTCCTCAGCAGGGGAGTGATCTGTGTCTCTGTCTGGGTATTAATCCTTTACTAAAGTGTGCAAGAAGAATATGTTGTCAATACTTTTATTTGTTGGAGTGTGAAGACAAATTGCTCCCCTCTCCCACTAATTCCTGTTTTTTTGACCTGAGTCAGTGATATTTTAATGAGGAAAAAAAAGTGGGTTGTGAGAAATGCCAAAGTATGAGATTTCCCACATCAGCCTTGTTTGGTGCCAATGCAGTGTTTGTGTTGGTTGCCAGTAGTTTTAGAATATTAGAAAAGATGGGCTTAGCAAGTCATGTAAAATCAAGTTCATTATGTATTTTCATTTTAACTATTAACCTCACTTCCACTACATCCCGTGACTGACGTGAGTTTCATCTTGAATTTAAAAGTCAGAGTATTCTAGAAAAAGTCAGTTCATTGTTGGGAAGTATTTTTAGAGGAGTAAAAAATGAAAATACTCTTTGTCTGGGTGTAGAATAAGGACCTTTTCATTCTAGTTGAGACTGGAAATGCTTCTTCCTACACTGAGTTCTGTGTAGTTCCTTTTCTAAGTTAGGATTATACTGAATTCTGCAGGGAATGGGTTTGGAGCCTGTGATGTTGGTGGGTGAAGCCAGTGGAAGAACGAATGGGAAAGTCAGGGAGAAAAACCTTTTGTTCCATTGAGTTTCCAGCTTGGAAGTGATGGTGTTTTTATGTGCCTGGCTGATAGCTTAGATCACAGAATTAGGAAATAATTCAGGTTACAAGGGACCTCTGGAGATCATCTTGTCCAACCTCCTGCTTCAGTGGTGAGATCAGATCAGGTTACTCAAGCTCTGTGTGCTGCTGGCTGTTGAAAACATCCGAGGATGATGACTGCAGAACCTCTGCTGGTTGTCTGCTGCATTTCCCTACTGCCCTCCTAGTGAAAAAGTGTTTCTTTTGTCAGACCCAAACCTTCCTTGTTTTAAATCATGGCCTTTGTCGTGACCACTGTGGAGAACCTGGCTTTACCATCTCAGTAATATTTTGGTGGGTTTGAGGTGCAGATATTGAGCAAGACAGGATCTGTCCCTCTGGGACAAGTGCTGCATCCCACTGATTGTGGTGGCCCTCCACTGGTCTTGCTCCACTTTATAAATACCTTGTCCATGGATCCCAAAACTTGTTGTGGATACAGTTCCAGGAGTGCAGCAGAGAGGGATGATTCTTGTTAGGATAGAACAGCTGAGCTCCAGGTTAAAACATGCCCTGGCAAAACCTAAAGCCTGGCTTCACAAGGCTTTTCTGTTGCCAAAATCCCTGCTGAAAGGGCAAATCTGATGCTGGGAGAACACGAGCACTTTGAAATCAGGAACAGGGCAGTTCTTACCACACAGTTCCTGGTGCAACTCCAATCTCAGCTATTGAATTTTAAGCTTCATCTGCTTATGGGCTTTGATATGATTTATCGTGGTAAGCAGGAACCTTAATCACACAGTGTTGGCTGGAAATAATGATGTAACTGGCAAGGTGAACCATGTGCCTTGTTCTTTGTGGAAATGAGGGGAAAAGTTTGATTTTGGAAGCTGAAAATGCAGTTTTACTTCGTTGCTGTTTGGTGTGAATGAGCTGAGCACTTCCAGTCCCATTCCCAATGTATAGGAATTGCCAATTTCCTAGATTACAGCTGAAAGACAAACAAAACCTTGCTGTGTCAGGCTTTAAGTGCATCCTGTTTACAGCAGAATTGCCTGCGGTGGCTTTTAAGTACTTTTTTTAGTGATAGAAATAACTTCATAAAAATGAAACTGAAAAGTGCAAGAATTTTAGAAATAAATAAAGCAGTGCTGTACCTGGCTCTGGCAAAACACAGAGCTTCTCCTACCTTTTTTCCTGCCTACTTATTTTAACTAGACCCCAAGAATTTAAGAGAATATTCTAGTTATTGGAAAAAAACCCATGTATTTTTAAGAAATGCCCTTGTTCAAAGTGGCCAAATATGATAAAATACTGAAATTTGCTGTAGTAAATTCTGGGGTGTCACAGTTGAACTGGCTGTATTTATTCCTGCAAATAGCAGATTGTGAGCAAGCCTGTAGCACCCTGCCAAAACCCAAGTTCTTATTCCAATGACATTTTTAAATCCTGAGAAACTGGCAGTTGTTTGGAGTTTGGCTTTGAACTGCAACTTTGATCTGGCTTCCTGGGATTGAAGAAGGAACACGCCACGGAGGAGCTGGGGCTGCATCTTAAACTCAGGCTTGCCTTAAAAGAACTTGTTCTCAAAATAAATGTGTTGGGTGTACCCTGAAGCTCACAAAAAGTTCATAATCATGTAATTTGCCTTGATAAGAGGTTCAGAGCACTGCACATAAAAATAAAATAAAATAGGCAAAACACCTCTGCCTTCTGATCTTGCTCCAGAAAACAAGTGGCTCTTGAGGAAGCCAGCAGGGCTGGAACCTGTTGGTTCCAGACTTGCTGCTAAACTGCTTTTCAGGTCAAAGTCAGTGTGTTTTCAGGTTTGTGTTCTGTTATAGAAATGATTTTAGTGTGATTTGTCTCTTCAGTCTGGTTTTTGTGCTTTTCTGAGTTAGGATATTTGCTCTGCTGAAGTCTTCAGTTCAGACAGGGCTGCGTGGGGGTTTCTTCTCTTCTTGCCTCCTCCTTTTCCTGCAGTTCACATCTCCCTCAGACCAAAACTGGTTCTTGTTGCTTAATCTGTGACCTGAGGCTTATTCTGTCATTGATTTTCCTTGCTCAGTGTTGTTTAGCTGGTAATACAGTATCTTATTTTATTTTTTTTTCCCTCAGTGGCACGTTTTTCTTGGCACATCAGTTGCTATCCTCAAAATAACCTCTGTCTTTCAAATCTAGATGTTGAAAGACTTCACTGAAAGTCGAAAAGAAAGTATATAATTATGCCTTCATCTATCATTATTAAAACTTTGCTCTAAAGTTTGATTTTTTTTCAATTTCCATTGGTTTGAGTACATCCCTGCCACGACAGGATTTCCAAAATACAGAAAATAAAGAGATTCTTGAGCTTCTGGAGGCTGTGGGTGATATTTTAGTGCTTTACATGCTGCATCTTCTCTTTCCTACCAAGCAAATCAGGCCATGCCTAATCCAGATTGATTTTAAATGCCTTCTTTCAGTACGAAGATGAAGAAGCTGCAGAGGAATTCAAGATTTCCAGCTTTGTGGACATGGTCCGGGATTGCAGCCGCATCGGAATCCCCTACAGCTGCCAAGGTAGAGTGGTTCATGCTCAGAGTGGAAGTGTTTTGCACCCTGCAACTTCAGGGAATGAAGATTTCCTTGCCTTAGGAGAGAAATAAGGATTGTTGTGTCAGTAGTTTCTTTTTAGCCACTTTTTCCTTAAGAATTGAGTTTCTTCCTGAGAACTGGAAGCCCTCGGAGTTCATGTGGGGAGTGAACGCCCCCAGCGTGAGGCAGAGAAATGATTTGCATTCAGAGCAGGGTCTTGAGCTGCTACAGAAGTTCTCTGTTCCCATGGGAGCTCCAGATAAATCCTTCTTTATGTGAGGGAAGAATAAACATTTCTTTATGCAAGTTTCCTTTTTTAGTACTGAAAAAAATCTGCCTTGCACAGCTTCCTGTTGGGCTCTGGAGCCAGCCTTGAGCCTCAGCAATGTAATCTTGCATTCTTTTTTTATTCCTAATTCTTTGTTGCTTCCCTTAGGGAAGGGTGATGTGCTCTGACTGCCTGGAAAGTCATTCACGGCTGATGGGGGAAGGATGGGGTTCTGTGTTAGGAAGGATGTGAAGAAGCTGTGCAGCTTAAGGCTGACTGTGACTCTTCAGATGGTTTGCAGCTACACCAGGGAGTGCCAGGAGGAAGAGTTTTCCTCTCCCCCAACTTAACTGGGGATTAAATGGGGATGATGGAAGAAATTCCTCTGTGTGACGGTGGGGAGGCCCTGGCACAGGGTGCCCAGAGAAGCTGTGGCTGCCCCTGGATCCCTGGGAGTGTCCATGGCCAGACTGGACAGGCCTTGGAGCGACCTGGGATAGTGGAAGGAGATGGAATGGGACGGGATTTAAGGTTCCTCCCAACCCAAACCGTTCTGGGATTCTGTGATGTTGACAGTATTTCACTCAAGGCCAAATATTTGAGGAACCCGGAGTAAGCAAAGCTTCCTGTTTATCGTCTTGGATTTTAATTGTTAATCAGCTTGTAATGAAGTTTGCAGGGAGATGTGGAATACCCTGAGAAAAGGGGACAAAATTCAGGCTGTAGTGGAACTTCTAAAATTGCCATCGGCACAAAAAATGTGTTTCTCTTAAAGATTTTCAGTTGTACAGAGATGAGATAAATGAGACCCTCTGTGAATCCCAAGAGCTCAGGGACAGCTGAAGTGTGAGGGGATGCTCCTGTGTTTGCTTTGCAGGCCACCTGCAGATATTTGACATGTTCATCGTGGAGAAGTGGCCGATCGTCCAGGCCTTCGCGCTCGAGGGCATCGGGGGCGACGGCTTCTTCACCATGAAATACGAAGTGAGTGCTTCCCTTCCTCATTTCCTTTCTGAAGCTGAAGTTAACTCATGAGATTATTTTGTTTGGAAAGCACTTTTTGAGATGATCTAGTCCTGACTCACCGCTCAAGTGAGCTGCTAAATTGGATGAAGTATTTTGGGATCTTGTAAAGCTGTGGCAGGATGGAGACCCCATGGTGTTGCTGAGATTTTGTTCTGGGCTACACAGCACTTTGTCCTGGATAAACCATTATTTGGACATTCTCCCCAGGCCTCTGCTGTGATTTAGAACTTTCTTCCTTTCCTTCTAGAGCCTCCTCTACCAATAACCAATTTTTTTACCCCTAGATGGATTTTTTTACCTCTAATTTTTTAGACGGGCTCTAGATCTTCAAGAGCAGAGCAGGAGGAGCTGGTTAGTGACAAACACCTTGAGATGAGCTCAGGAAATAAGAAGTGACTGTATTTCTTGGGGCATTGGTTTTGACTGAGGAGATGCATCTCCTTCTCTCACTGACATTGTACATTCATGGGTCATCATACCCTGCTGAATAGGGCAACAGTCAGGATTTAATTGCTCCTATATTTAATAGTGATTTGCTGTTCCACTCTGAGCAACTTGTGTCATTGATTTGCCCATTAATTAATTATGCTCCGAACAGCATTTTCACATGACAGCTTTGCATTTCTGTACTTGTTTAAAGCTTCTTTGATTTCACTTTTTGAACCTCTGCCACAGCAATGCAGATGTCCTATTTTTCTTATCACTCCTCCATTTTTACAGCCACAGTGGTCTTTTGTCTGACTCCTGATAGCTGGAAAACGCCCAGAGAATTAATAGTGCCGTTGTTAAAGTCTCATCATATCTAGAACTGTACATGCTTGCTCAGAAATCTGTTCTGTGACTTCCTGTGCCTTTCTGAGCATTGTTCTCTTTCCACTGGTTCGGGCTATTTTTCATTCCACCTGTAACACCTTGTGGTGTGAACCTGCCCAAAGCATTAAACACAGAGTGCAAAGAGATGAGCATCTTCGGGGAGGGCAATCCATCGCCCTTCTTGATGTCTGAAATGAATCAATGGAAATTTGACTGCCAATTCAGGAGCTGTTTGGGTCTTTAATTGCCCTTTAATTACCCCGGTTCATTTCACAAATCCGTGGAGGCTCTGAAAAAACGTTCAGACCCTGTGGCACAGCCAGGACCTCTCCTGTGTGATCCGGGGAGCTGATTCTGTCTCCAGGCACTCCTGAATACTTCAAAAGGAGCAGGGAAAGTTCTTGGGCTCCTTTTTTAAGAGCAATCGTGTTGGCTCTGGCAGTCCAGCCGGCTCCAGCTGGAGTTCTTGCTTGCTTCCTCCTTGAAATCATGAGGGGATTTCGAGTGGGAAGTGACATTCTTAACTCTTTAGGTGAGTGTTTGTGTGGTTCTCTGGCAGGCAGCTGCTCTGTGTCACTGCTGGGGGAGGAAGCCAGGCTGGGAGGGAGGTGCATTTGGGATCACTCTAAATGATCTATAAATTAATACTGCTGCCATAATTAAAAGGGGAGGATTTGGTACATTTTTAGCTCAGACTTTCCCTCTGAGATTTTCCCTCTTTTGTGTGTTCTCTTAGATTTGAATATAATTGAAGGATGATAATTCAGGATTTTTTTCCCCCCACTCTTTTAAAGGCAGTTGCTCTTTTACTGCAGAAATCAGAGCTGCCTGAGATGCTGTAATTTAGAAAATTTACTGTATTGATAGGAATGGAATGGAAGTGAAGTCTGGGAAATCATTATGAACATACCTAATTACATGAGCACCTGGAATAACTAAAGCAGAAAATTCCAGCCAGCGTTGCATTTTTAACTAAGTGGGTGATGGGGAACCCTGTAAATTCAGAATAATTCAGATACAAGAGTCCCTTAAGAATATATTTTTAAATATTATTCTCATCATCCTGTTACTTGGAAGAAAGGATTGCAAAATTCAGCTGTCTTAGCCTAAATTTACAACAGCTTGGAGCAAGAACTGGCTGGTGCTCAGGATGAGTAACCCTGGAATCTGCTTCTTAGCTGTCTTAACTCAGAAAAATCATCTTGCCCTTTTGCCTGCACCAGCTTGTGCAGTTCTTTGCCATTAAATTGAAAAACTTTTTGAAATGATCTATTTGGAGGATGCAGAGAAAGCTTTGCACAGAGTTCAAACCCTCACTGGAGGAGATCTGCACTTGTATCTGGTCAGGTCTTTTGTAACAGGGTAAAAAATATTTGTGAAATCAGAGTTAAGGAGCACTGTTAGACAGGGCAGTGCTCCCCAAGGCTGTCTCAGCTCACACCTCAATCTGTGGCCTTCTTCGTGGTGTTTTTCACAGAAATGTGTTCAAAATCTCTTTCAGTTAATGGATGTCAGTGTCGACTTGTGGAAGACCTACAGCAAAATGGATCCTGTGTCCTTGGAGGATTTGCTCTTCGAGGTAACGCGGGTGAAATGCTCTGAATCAGCTCCTGCTTGGTGTAACCACGGAGTAAAAGAGTTGTGATTTTGGTTGGTTTTAGTGGTGTTTGTGGCCTTAATCTCCAGGCTCTGCTGTTGCTTGCAGGGTCTCCTTCCATTCCTTAAATCTACCACAAACTCTGCAGTTTCCCGAATTTCCTTGAATCTCTTTGTCTGAAAATCTCCTGGAAGTTTTTCGTCATATCATCAAACCACGTACAAAATACATGAAATTGCTGTGTTTTCGTGTGTTAATCCTCCTTTTGCAGCAAGGAGATTTAAAAAAAACATCCCCTTTAACACACAGCCATTCTTCCAGGAGAAAAAAAATACTTTTCAGATGTTTTGTAGCTCCTTTCAGTGGGGAACAGTGACACTCAGTGGCTGCTCTGGTGCTTTGGGAAATACAAACAGTGGGAAGGGATTCCTCATGTTAATGTCATGCTCTGATCTCAGTGCTAGAGGAGAAAGCATTGTATAAATATTAGGATTTATAATTTAATAATATATATATTTTATAATTATTGGTATATATTAATTTATCTGTGTCTAGCTTGGCAGCAATTTAATACGTAGCAAATTCAGCACTAATTATCCTTTATTAATAAAATATTGGTAATTCACACCAATTTGGTTGTTTAATCAACTGCTGAAATGAAAATTAAAATATCATAGAGTTTTTGCAAGGCTCTCAGTCTAAGTAATCACTCTGTGATATTTCACTTCCCCCTCTCTGTGTGGAAGTGAAATTAATGTATTAATTAATGTCCCAATTTGGGACTTGTCCTACACTCTGAGCTGACCTATTTATCATAATTTGAAGATTTCAACCTGAAAGTTGTTGTTAAAAATTGTTAAAAATTGTTAAAAATTGTTAAAAATTGTTAAAAATTGTTAAAAATTGTTAAAAATTGTTAAAATAAACACCCCTATTAAAAGACACCCTGAAACCCAGCAGAATGTCCTTATCTTCTAAAATAGATTTATTTTCTTGAGCTTATTCTTTCACTGGGCTGTAAAATGAAATGTCACCTTTGCCTTCCTTTCTCTTGCCTTGGGAAGTAACGTCAAATATTTTCCTTCTAGGATTTAATGATTTTTGAACACCAGTGGACCAACTTTTTTGCTAATTTTGACACTGAAATTCCCTTCATTCTGGAGCTCTCAGAATCTCAGGCGGGGGAGGTAGGCGTGCTTCAGCAATCCTCGAAAATCCTGCTGGTATCCATGCAGAAGGAATGATTATTCAGCATTATTTTGGTTTTTTTTTTCACCTATCCCATCTCACCTTTCATGTTTGAGGAGTAAAAACGCATGGTTTGGGTTTTTTTTAAGTCACCACCCACCTTAAAAATCCATGGTATGATGGCTTAGGACTGCTGGGATAATTCAGTCGAGTGTTTGCTCGCTGATAATTCAATTTATAGCTGCACAAGAGATATTTGTAGGTAGATTAGCTTCAATTTGGGTGGAATCTGGTATATGCAGGGCTTAGCAAGTTGAATTTGCACATCTCAAACCTCAAACATAACTGAGGGTAGCATAGAGCAGGGGAGAAAACAGCACAGGATTTCTGGGGGTGGCTGTTGCTTTTGAAGCATTTTGTTGCTTTTTTAAAGCATTTTGATGGATTTTGTTGCTTTTTTGATGGATTTGTTGCTTTTTTGAAGCATTTTATTGCTTCCTCTGGGATACTGGAAGGTGTCCCTGCCCATGGCAGGGGGTTGGAACTAAATGGGCTTGAAGATCCCTCCCAACCTAAACCATTTAATGATTTAATAATATCAGAGACTTTGTGGTGTTTATGTTTGATTAGGGAGGTTGGAAGTATTTTTTAAGGGTTCAGGAGTTTTCTCTGAGAAGGATAATTCAGGTTTAATTAATGATAGGATATTTCATGCTTCTGTTCAGGTACTTCTTAATACATTTTTTTTTTTCAATTCTTCCCAGCCCTTCAGAAGTTATTTCAGCCATGGCATGATCTCAAGCCATATAACAGATAACAGGTAATTATTACTCATTATTCCCACTGGTGTCACTACTATCTCAATATTTGATTTCCATATCCCTGATGCCATAATGCTTAAAATTCCTTTTGGGATCGTCTCAGTATATCCCATCTCATACTGAAAAAAAAAACCATGCAAAGGCACTTTGAGCTGAATTTTCACAGGGTTTTGTGCTGTAGTTCTTACATACACTATGAAATTTTTGTGCATTCTTAATATTTATCAGTTCCTTCCCTGTTCCATCCCTGGGAGTGTCCAAGACCAGGTTGAACAGGGCTTGGAACAACCTGGGATAGTGGAACGTGACCCTGCCCATGGGGGGCATGGGAGAAAGATCATCAGAGATGATCTTTAAGGTCTCTTCCAACCTAAACCATCCTGTGATTCTATGACAGAGTTTTAACTGAAAGTTGTTGTTAAGCTGAAAGTTGTGTTGGAAAATCCACATTTTGCTGTTTTGAGCTAATCAGGGTTTTTTCAGCTGCTTGAATCTCTTCACATTCTTGAGTCTCTTCACATTCTCCTGTATTTGGAATAAACCAGTGCAGTTCAACGCTCTTTGTTGCTGGCAGCATCCTCTGCTGTTTGCATTGCAATAATGAAAAGAAAATCCTTGACCTCTCCAGCTGAGTCTTGGGCCCCAAGCCAGAACTAAACCCAAAATAGTTCTGTTTGATTCCAGCACCGTCATTTCAGGGTTTTTCAAGATGGTGAATTTTAAACTAAGCAGCTTTTCAAGGCAGTTTAAGATAAAAGAATCTTCTGAGAGCGTTTGGGAACAACCTTGAGATAAGTTACTGTATTTGAAAGAAATTATTATCTTTTTAATGCAAGTAGGTTTTTTTCTTTAGAACTTGGTCTTTTCCCTGGGAAGCTTTGTGCAGCTTTAGTAAATTTTTTCAGTCCTACTCTCGTAGTGAGAAATTCAGCAGTTGGTCCATCACACTTGAAAGCTTTGGTTCCATTTGTTGTTTGTAAACTTCCTGCAAGTGTTTTGGTGGTGATTCCCTCTCTCCTCCTCAGCCCGAGCCGGCAGCCCTTTGTCCTCTTTGGCAGCCACTCCACCAAGGAAAACTTGAACTCTGGGAACTTTAATTTTCCATCTGAAGGACATCTGGTTCGAAACACTGGCCTTGGTGGAAGCACTGCCAAGCATATGGTAAGGCTTTGGAGAAGTTACCTGAGATTTTGAAGCGTTGTCTATTCTCTTTTTTCTTCCTATATATTTTTGTGCTTTTCTTCTATGAGTTAAATACTTAATTCTTCGTAACGTAAAGCACCTTAGCAATCCATCAGTTTAAGGAACAAATTTGCTTTTCTTTCTCTTTTCAAGTTAAACCACACTGGATTCTAAATCGGGGACTGCTGAATGGATTAAAATAATTTATTCTCTGGAAAAAGGCAACTGGTGCTGTATGTGGGTGAGGGAGAGGGAAATGCTGTTTGTGAGGATGTGTGTCCTGGCCACAAAGTGAAAACCTTTAACTGTGACCCACAGATTCTATTTTAATCACATTTGTTTAGCCATTTCTTAAAAAAAGAAATGAAACCACACTTTTTTGGATAATATCAAAATAAACCTGCGATCCTGACGGGTATCCAAATTCCAGTGTATGCTCAGCAGCTGTTGATGAAACTGAAAAGTCTTTCATAGTTGCAGGAATGTTCTGCTGAAGTTGCAAAGATTAACATGTTTCCATTTCCAAGTAAAAGCTTGGGTGTTAAACATTGCTGAGGTCCGTGGCTCGTTGCACCGCGGCGCAGGGGCCGTGCCTGGCCAGGCGACCCCGGGCAGTTGGGATCCTCTGGCTGGAGGGCCTGGGTGGCTCCAGAAGGCAACTGGCAGCGAAGGAGGAGAGAGGTAGAGTGTGGAGAGAGCTCCCTGCTGCCTGCAGGGGCTCTGGGAGTGGCAGTGGTGTGAGCCCTGGGCAGGTGGATGTGGCTGAACGTATGAGTGAGGCCATGAGTTCATGAGCTTGTCGGCGTTTCATGTGGAGCTGCCTCAGGGATGGATGGACGCGGGGCTTCTGGGCACAAATCACGTGTCCAGAGCCTGAGCAAAGAGTGTTTTTGCATCCTGGTGAAATCTCATCTTCCATTTGCTGCTCTAACACTTATTTCTGTGAAAACACTTTCAATCCTGTCTTTTCTTCCCTTGTTAACAATAAGATGCCATTTGATACCTTTGAAAATGCAAGTACTGTGTTATTCTGATGTACTTGCTCCGTCTGTTGTCCTCAGATTCTGATGCTGTTCCTAAAAAGGTGGTTTATTTACAGGTACAGGTGATACTGTTTTAATAGGGTGTCATGAAAATAGTAAATAAGACCAAGTGCCAGCATAGTTATGGGAACCTGACACACTTTCCTCTTCATGAAAAGAGCAGTTGACATAGGAAATTGAAAACACAAGTCAGAGCTCATCTCCTTTCCAAAGTCTTTCAACCATTCAGGTCGAGTCAAAAGTGAAATAGACCTTTGAAAACGTAAGTTGCTTTTTCACAATCCAGTTCCGTCTGTGTTGTAAACTTCTGTAGTCTGTCAGTGCTTAGAAGACTTAAAGGGGAGCGTAGTTAATTGTTAATTACTGCACCAATTTGTTTTACTGATGTCTTTTGTATCTCATTAATACTGACTGCTAGGTAGTGCAGTGTGTGTCTCCAAAGGGACCTCTGGCTTGTTCAAGGACCTATTTTTTTGGAGCCACTCACATTCCTTTCCTGGGTAAGTACATTAAATACACCAAGGCAGTTATTACCTCTGATTCCATGCAGATTTGTAGCAATTAAAAGCTTTGCTTCCTTTATAAGCATCAGGCCGTGGAGTGGTAGATTCTGTAGCCAGTGCATGAAATCATGGCAGATTTTGTGGGTAAAATCTGTCAGATCTGAGTGTTAAACATAAAATCTGTCAGATCTGAGTGTGCAAACCTTTTACAAGTATTAAACAAATATTTAAGTCCATGTTCCATATGGGTTTATAAAAAAAAGTCTCTGAAACCACAGTTACTCAAACTTGGTAGTTGTCAAGTAACTGAGGATTTTTAAAAGGATAAAGAAAATTCTTTCACTTCTATCTTTTATCCTCTGGTTTGGGCCCAGTAAAATGAGTTACAATAGCTGTATTCCCAAATAGAAACAACCCATGTAAAATTTTTAAAAAACATTTTTTAATGTATTTTAAGTGGCTTGGAAGAATCCATGGATAAAGTCAGTCCTTAGGGTTATCTCAAAACCATACTGAGCTCAGAAAAGCTGAAGAGAGGATGGTTGGAGGATTGGAATTCCAGCCTGTGTTTGCTCTAGTAACATAAAACACTGGATAAATTCCATGTAAGATGTGCAGCAGAAATGTTCTCAAAGTGTTTAAACCAAACCTTTCTTGTTTTAATACAGGAAATGACAATGAGATGCACAAGCAAGCTGAGCAAGTGTAAGCTTCCAGCTTTTTCTATTATTCCTTAACTCTTGTCTCTCTTTCTGCCTCGTGGCAGTCGGTGAAACCTGCTTTTAGTGGCTGTTGGCATTTGCAGAGATGTTTTTATTCAGAATAATGTGCCTGGGACAGGGTTTCAAAGGCAAAATGCTCGTGGGGACTTTCAGTGGGTGCATGAGGAGTTGTTAGTGTGACAGCAGCAGAGTAGGAAAGGAAATATTTGTAAATGTTGCTCAAATTGTAGTAAAAAAAATTCTATTAACAGTTACTTGAATGATTCTTAAAGATACTTCATATAAACCAAGGGGAAAAGTCTCTCACACTGTAGCATCTTGCACAGATAGAAGAAAAAGTAATTTTTAGACCAGTTTCATTTACAGTGTGTAAGATTTCTGATGCTTAGTGAAAATGCCAACAGGGAACACTCAAACTTGTGAAGAAATCCACTGTGTCAAGGTTAAATCCAAGTTAATTTTTCCCAAAAATTGGGAAGCTGCAAAGCTTCTGCACATTTTAACCTTCTCAAAATCACACTTTGTTTATCCTTGTTGATGTCCACTTCCTCTGCATGTCGTAGATTCCTGTCCAGCTTGGAGAACACAGTAGATGATCTGCGTTGGTCCTGCTCTCTCTCTTGATAAACCAGACCTTTCCTTAGAGATTTTGTCCTCCTTGTTAGTTGGGATCATTTTAGGAGCTTGTTTTTTGCTTCTGCAAAGCTGCACGACTTGGTAGCAAGATATTAAAGATATTCAAGATGTGTCAGTACTGTCACACTAAATGCTGTTGACTCTTGGTAATTGTGAGACATAAAAATGGAGTTACTGCACTGAGCAGCAGATTTTCCCTTTTTTATAGAAAACTGAACTCCAACAGGTATTTTTTTCTTGCCTATACGTCCTGCTCAAACATTTTTTGTCCTCCTTCAAAAATCCTTTGTACTAAATACATTTTTAATCAAGATGAGTAGAGTAGCTCTAAATAAAGCAGAGGTTGATAAAAGCAGTAATTTTAAAAGAATATCTTTTCCTTGCAAGCATCCCTGTATTGGTTCAAATAATCAAATTTCAACAACAGCAGCATAATTGGCTTTTTTGGCGAACCTGAACTCATGATTTTCTACTTACTTTGCAGTTGAGTTCTGTAACTGGTTCTTGTAGTTGTCAATATTTTATAAAAAGTGAAATAAAAAGTGTTTTATAACCACTATTCAATCCAAATTTGGCTGCATTAATTGGCTGGAGTGCATAAACCAACTCTGTAAACTGAAGGATAAACTGGGACAAATTTTGTGGTTTTATTTTTATTTTAAGAAAATGCTTCAAAAGCAACACCACAGAAATCCTGTGCTGTTGGCTGTTTTGCACTGCTACCTTTAAAATGTTAAAATGGGAAGAAGAGTAAGGTAAAGGACACCTCAGTGAGGTGTTTTCTTGCAAATATGTCTGTGAATTTGGGGGAAAATAGCAATAGTTATAAAGTCTGGAAAAATTATAATATAAAGGAATTCCATTCCTTAACTGGGTGCAGTGAAAACGTGCTAAGTGCGTAAGAAAGCACGGGAAATTACAATCTAGAAACCTGAAAAAGTAGTGAAAAGTCTGAATTTTAAAATCACTTGCTGCTGTTGGGGATGATCCAAGGCTTTGGTGCATTTTGAGGTCCCTCCATGTTTGGGAGCTTCAGATGTTTTTTTTCCATCCCTCAGGAATGCTTTGCGTATTGCTTGAATGCTGTATCCTCCTCTTTCCTGCCCCCTCTTCCCTCCCTTGATATTGGCAGTGGAGAAATGAGAGAATTTAAAATTTAGGGACTAATTTTGTCGACCTGCTCATCTTTTCGTTGTGGTTTAGCAGGAAAACAGAGGCTGATGTTCCTTGGTTGGGCACGTGTGGGTTTTTCCCAGTGGTTGTGGAGCTGTAAATGTGTCAGCAGCTGAAAGCCCCTCTTGGCTTCACCTGACTTTGGTTTATTTCTGTGCAATTTTTTCAGTCCCCTTTTAAGAAGGGAATTGGACTAAGCTGGGATGGAGATTTCATGGAATTGTGGAATGGTTTGGGTTGGGAGAGGCTTTTAAAGATCATCTCATTCCCACCCCATCCATGGGCAAGGACACCTTCCACTATCCCAGGCTGCTCCAAGCCCTGTCCAACCTGAGCTTGGACCCTTCCAGGGATCCAGGGGCAGCCACAGCTTCTCTGGGAATTCCATTCCAGGACTTCACCACCCTCACAGGACACAATTCCCTCCCAAAATCCCATCTACCCCTTCCCCCTGCCAATATGAAGCCATTGCCCCTTGTCCTGGCACTCTGGGTCATGCATTTAGGATGTGATTCTTAAACCCAGCTGCAGCAAAAATCAACAGTAAACCACATTTTTTTATTCTTGACTAACAAAAGCACCAGATACATTTATGTCAAGAGGTATTTCCCCAAAATATCCTGTAATTGGAGCAATTTCCTCGCTCTTAATTTAATTTTCTTAACCAGAAAGCTTAACTGTAAAGCCACTTCTCCACTTATTTCAACAAGGACCCGTTCCTTGTTATTAAGGGAGTTGTGCAATGAGAGGAAAAACTGCTCCTTTAAAGAGAGGAGGAAGAAAACTCTACCTGTCCAGTAAATGTTGTGTTTGTATTTCTCTTCAGTACGCTGTTGTCGCAAATATATTCTGCTGTTGTAGAGGCTGTGCTTGCTGGCATTGAGTGCTATGCTAAAACTTCCACTGAATCCAAGGTAAATGAAGCCCCCTGTAATTGTTCTCTCTCTGTAATTGTTGATTTGGATTGCTTGCAGTATGAGATTGACGTGCAAACCAAAATGAAAACCAAAATAATTTTGATTTTTTGCTCAATGGAACGACACAAAGTTCGTACCCCGGCCTCCAACCAGGCTCTGAATTCTGTTTGAGAAAAAAAAGATTTCAGAGTGTGTCTAATTTTACCCATCTCCAGTTGGTTTTCCATCTTCTCCTGAATTTTCCTGACCTCATAGTAAGGAAAATGAGATCTGTGAAAGAACAAATTTTAGCCTGGTGCATCAGTGTGTTACTGTTTAGTGTCTCTCGTTGATCTTGTGGGTGCTCCTGGAGCTGCTGGGATTTGGAAGGGTGGGAAAAGGATATTTTATTCTTCATTTCCTTTTTTCAGGCAAAGGAGGTGGCAGAGCAGGTGCTCCTGTCTGTGTTAGACACCCTTGGCTTAGCACAGCTGAAATCTGCTTTACGGTGTGTATTTCCAGAGTTCCTGGTTGCTTATTGTCCCACTGGATTGGCTTCTTCGGGGGAAAAAAATATCAATTATAAACGAAAAACATTAATTTTAAACTGAACTTGCTTGACTGCCAAATTCCAAGACTTCATAATACATTCAGACTTTAAAAATCAGTATAATTATTCCATTTTCCTGCTTTCTTAATTACTTATTTTGCTTTTAAGTCTATTCCTGCTTATTTTTTTCCATTTAAAAGTATAAACCACACGTTTCACCTGTACAATTTCTGTTTTACAGCTCCAAAACTGCTTTTCAAATTCAGGCTGTGAACAACCACGGCAGGTTTGTATGACTGTCTTACAACTTCTTGTTATTAATGAGTGCTTTTTCATACAATAACAAATTTATTTTTCTCCTCTTGGAACTCCCACAAAACCCTTGTGTTTGGTTATTTCCTCCAAGATGTGCTAAATGCTTTTGTGTATGAGAGAGTTCAGTGATTTCATATCTGTAATTCTGTGGAATCTTAAAAATATTAAAAAGAATCAAAAGCAGTTGGGCAGACTTAATTTTATTAACTGTTAATGAGTAGAAGCAGCATGAGCTCATTAAGAGTTTCATTTCAAAAATGCTTTTAACTTAGTTGATATCACAAACTTGTCCTTACTTAATCCCCACGCTAATTGACTGAAATGACCTGCACAAATAAGAGTTTATTTTAAAATAAAACAGCTTTTTTGGCTGCTGTGGAGTCACAGAAAAATGATCTAATGTTAAATATTTAATTATCATTGTTGTTCCAGAATTACTCCGTTAGATAACGAGGATAGCCTGAGTTTGATCAAAACGGTAAGTAATAATAATAATATTTATTTAATTAGAAAATAGAGCTCAATTAGCTGTTTTTCTGGGGCATGCTGAGATTTTTATGTGAACACAGGTGCAAGGGGAGAGATGAGAGAGATTTCAGGAGCTGGAACAGAACAAGAAGTCAGAATTCAGAATAAAGCATTAACACAGATTTATGATCTCAGGCTTTAACCACGACATAGAAGTGGTGGTTTAGGATGTTTGAAAAAATACAGATTTTGCTGTTGCAACTGAAATATTTCAAGTTGTGCTTTCTCTTCCTCCAACTGCTGGATTGCTGCAGGCATCCATGATGGTGTTTGACATTCCAGACCTGCTCACGGGAAGAGGGTGCCTGGGATCTGTTGTGTTTTCAGAGTCCTTTCTCACATCACAGATACAGGTCAAAGAAAAAGGTGAGTGTTTTAAATTCTGCCACCACTCTTGTCCTTCTGTTGGCTTTGCTGTGATGGGAAAGCCAAACGGAATTCCAGTGGATGTTATTGCAGTTATTGCAGTGGATGTTATTCCAGTGGATGTTACTGTGTTATGTTGGATGTTACCCTGATGGCTTTGGAACACAGAGAGCAAAGCAAGAAGCCATAGAAAGATCAGAATAAATCAGGATTTGGTTGGAACTCTGTAGCAGCTCTGTGTGTGTCAGAGCACAAGAGGACTGGGAGTTAAGCTTCATTTAAACACTCAGAAATCCTTAAAATAATAAGATTTTCATATTTACTAAAGGAATTTCAAGTCTTAAAAGTAACTCGCTGGGCATTCTGAACTATATGGGTGGTATTAGTTTAGTGGCCGTGGTGGTATTAGATCACAGGTTGGCTTTGATGACCTTGGAGATCTTTTCCAACCCGAACAATTCCCTGATTGCACTGCTCTGCTCGCCGTGCCTTCCCTGCAGATGGCAGCATCCAGCCAGACTGCAGCCACGTTATCCTGACCGCGGCCATCCCGAGATTCGCGTCCTGGCTGGTGAGTGAGAGCTCACAGAGCTCACAGCCTCAGCTCGTCCACACGCACATCAAAGCAAAGCTCGGTCTGGGAGTGTGGCTGGCTGAGGAGAAATATGGAACTTGGGCATTGAAACAGAATGGTTTAATATTAGCATAGCCTGATTTTTAAAATTTGGACAAGAAGTGAAAAACTGAGTGGAAACAAGCTTGATGGTTCCATCCATAGCACGAGTTCGAAATGATTTCATTTTCACCTCGTCAGGTTTTTAGCTGTTTGAAAGCGTTTTCGAAGTGCACAGTGTGACTTTTGAAAATTCTGTTTATTGTGGGGCACTTCAGATCACCCCAAAAGAAAGCAAAGTCTGATTCCAGACCTAATCTACTACACTGTGTGAGAGATAGAATTCCAAAGAATTAACAGAGCTGGCATTGCCCTTTGGCAGTGCGTGCTTGAACAGTAATAAAAAATAAAACTGCATGGGATACACTGCTTTCTATCTTTATAATACTACTTTAGTCTAGAAAACAATTTAATGGGGAGAATGTGGTGCAAGAAATTATTTTGGTCCCATGGTAACAGAGTGTTAAGAGCACAAAACTGTCTTTGAAGCACTCAGGGCTTTTTCTGTCGGTGGTACCTGAGGTTCCTGTTTGCCTCAAAACTTCTTTAATTTAACGTTAGGCTTGCTTTATTTATATAAATCACAATTCACGTGGAAACTGTTTCTGGCTACAGGTTGAAGACAGTGATGTGAAACTGTCTGAAAAGGCACAGCAAGTATTGAAGGTAAAATGAAATATTTTTGTTAAACTAAAGAAATTACACTTTGATGAACCAGTATTTGAAAAACTTGAGCTCCTACCAAACTTTCCTTTATTGTGTGTGTTACTGCTCTTCTACAAGAGTTGCCTGTTCTGCCCTGTCTTTTTCAGACTTTGACACAGAAAATAATATATTGTGTGTAAAAGTTTGAGGGTTTCTTTATTTCAAAGAATCACAAAACCCAAGAGCAAAAAGAGTCCTAATAAAACTATGATTTCATGGAAGTCTCACTAAACATTACTCATGGAGCTCATGTGTTTCCAAAAGCCCCCAAAACATGATGCAACTTTCTTTTAACTTAATTAGCATGCTAATGTCTAAAGGAAAACACTCTAAACACTAGGAAAAAAAAAGAGTTTGGAATCTGGGAACATTTTAAATCACATGAGTTTCACATTTGTGGTGTAATTTGTGGTTCCCAGGAATGTTCATTATAAATAGATTTATTTTCATGTAATATACTTTTAGCTCAGTGGATTGACAAACTAAAAACAAAAAGCTCAGCCTTGTGGTTGTGACAATAACTTGTAACTTCATAGCTGCTGGCAAAACCGAAATGGGGGGAAGGCTTTTCAAAATTATCCTCTTGCCTTGCTCTCTTTCCCTGGTCCTTATGCAGGATAAAACTCCTTTAAAGTTCTGACAGATGCTGTTTGAAAAGAAAAGATTTTCTCGTGGAGCAAAAGCAGGAGAAAATGTTCCTGCCTGGTTTGGTCCTTGATCCAGTCTGTGATGTTGCTGTTTGTGTTTTCCTGTTTAGGAAGACAAATCTTTCCTGGGCACTTTACTCACTGGGGGTGAAGGAGTTTATCTCTGTTCCAGCAATCCACAGGCCATGCCTGCAGAAGGTGAGATGTAGTTGGGTTATTTTTTTTTTTTTTGCTTGTTTTTTCTCATTTTGGTGGTTTTTGGTTTGTTTTTGAAACATGAGAGAGAGAAAGAGACAGGTTCTGGGATTCACGCTCTGCTCAGCCAAACTCTGCCATCATCTTAAGGTTTCAATTTGCCTTCACAAGTCTCCTGTGTTTTAATTCCATGTCTGGTTCTTTTGTCCACAACCTCTGCCTGAAAGTCCTGGTCCTGGAAGGAGAATTCTTGCTGAGCTTTGGTACCGAGGCTTTGCAGACCCAGGGGTGGCTTTTCCCCATAGCTCATGTTCAGAACACGCCCAGACTGGCTCTTCCTGTCCTTGACAGATGAGGTGCCAGATGTTTTCTGCCTTTTTTTGTATCTACATGAACGTGAGGTTGGAAAGGCTGGGCATTGCAGAAGTGCCATGGGCTCCCAGCTCAGGAGGAGAAGGCAAATACCCCTCTCCAAGCCTCCTCCTGCAGCTGACGTGTTCCAGTTTTCTGCCATTGTCATTTTCTCTCAGGAATTCAGAGTTTTCTCAGCACAGGTGCTCCCTGTGGTACAGAAAAATGCCTGATCTTGGTCCTTCTCAGATCCAACCCAGTTACAGCTTTTTGACACAAGATCACTGGCAGCACTCTTGCATTATTCCTCTTCTTTTGGTGCCTTTTGCTTCAAGAGCTTAAACAACATGAATATCCCAGGAATAAGACTGAAGACAATTCCATAGGACTGTTGGATTTCCCTTCCTCCCTCGTGCCTTTGAATCAGTGGATACTTTTAAAGGCATAATAATTTTATATTCTGACGTCCAGAGAAGGTGTTGCTGTCACTGATGTGCAGCAGCAGGTGGTGAATATCTGCCATTAAGAGCTTGGTGCTGACAGTTTTTTTAGAGAACCTTCAGCTTTATTGTCTTTGAGGATAAATAATGATGTGCAAGGCAGTTAAGCAGCAACCCTCACATGAGGCCAGCTGCTTTTGCTCTAATTGATCAGATTTCAAAGAGAGGAGGTTAATACAGAGTGTGATATTCAGCTGTTTTGCAACGCAGTGCCGTGGGCACTTGTTCACTCAGTAAATAACTGGAGAATGCTGGATTTTTTTTTTTTTTGGCTTTGTTAAAACTGGCTCTGTGTGCCCCAGAGGAGCAATTTACTTTTTCCTTTTTTTTTTTTTTTTTTTTTTTGGGGAGATTTGTGAAGTTCTGTGTTTTGCTAATTCTTGGGCTGGGGAGTTACAAGTAGGTGCTATAAGGACCATTATGAAGCACTGCAAGGACTTGATGAGATTTTCTTAGATTTTCTTTCGTTTTTTTCAAGTGACAGTGAATTTGCTCTTGTTCCCCAGTTTGTTGTGCTCAAATCTGGGCTCTGCTGAGGCTGCAGCCCTGTAGTCTGGCACTGTGAGGTGCAAAAGGTGCACGGAATCATGGAATAGTTTGGGTTGGAAAGGACCTTAAGGAACATTTAATTTCAATCCCCTGCCACGGGCAGAGACACTTTCCACTAGCTCAGCTTGCTCCAAAAAAAGTTCAATTATTAAGTTAAATTTGAATTTAAAAGGGAAATTTTAAGTTAATTTTTTAAAATTTCAATTAAACTTAGACAATGTTTAAATTTTCCACTTACACGTTTTTACACTGTTCAGTTTGTTACAATGTTTAAACTTTCGATTATTTTGGATGCAGTTTTTCCTTAAGTTCTTGTATCGTCAATTTTGTATTTCTGGAAGCTTGAAATTTGACAGGATGGATTTTTTTTTGCTTTTAAATTAAAAAAAGTGCCTCAGAATATTTATGAGAAGTGGTTCTGTGGGGTCGGATGAAGTCAGATGCAATCGTAGTGATGATTCCTGCCCTTGGCAACAAGATCCAGTAAAGGCTGAATGGTTGTGCTCACTAAAAACTATCCCAAATCAAATTTACTGCTTGTTAAATACAACCAAATCCTGCAGGAACATCGATTTCTTCCTCAGGAAGGAGAAACAGTCGTCATGAGAAGCTGAAATGTTGATTTATACCTCATACAATTCTTTTTCCTTCAAATTTTAGGCAAATTGTATTTCTTTTCCGATGGCATTCTCTTCTCTGATCCCCACCACGGCAGCATTTCCATTTCCAAGAACCACATGAGTTCAATTTCTCTCTATGATGGGGTGAGTATTTTGTCTGTTCCTACTCTCATGAAGTTTATATCAATTTTTAACAACGATTCTGTTGGGTCCTGGTACAAAATTTAGATTTCAGCTTCAGTTTTAAGTGTCTGTACAACTGTAATAACTGATGTAAATCTCTGCACTTTTGGTGCTGATTAACTGAAATTAGTGAGCAAGGAGGAGAGAATTTTATATTGGAGTTAGCAATGTGGTGTTAATAGTGTGAAAACTGCTTTTTCTGAAAAGAAAAATGACAGAACACGACATTCATCAAACGTCTCACGGTGTGAAGTGATGGATAGAGAAGAGTTCAAGGTGTGGGGAAGTCACAGGGTGTTTTGGAGGATGAAATGCTGCCTTTTATTAAAAAATATGTATTGGAATCTCTCACTTGGCCACCAGAGCAGTGTTCTGGCTCAGTGGGAATTAAGAGGTCAATAATGGCAGCTAGGCAGAGACACTGAGTTAACCATCGCTTCTTCAGGGTGGAAAAGAGATGATTTGTGTTGGTTACTGTTTCCTGAACATTGGGAAAAAAAGAAATCAGTTTCCTGTAGTTTCCCTTTTGTTCAGGTACAGTATTCCCCGTTTGTTCAGCGGCCTCCTGCAGCATTGTGCTGCCTGATTTCATCACACAATACAGGAAACCAGTAAAATACAATAAAAACGTGATTCAATTGAGATGAAAACACGGCAGCTCACAGAGTCTTACCTTAGCTGCCTTTTCTTGGACGTCGTCTTGATTGCCCCTCGGTCGTTCAAGAAGCTATTTTAACGCTGACTTTCCTTTTATTGTTTGAGTCAAGACACTCACTTTCATAAAAGTTGCTATTTCTGGGACCTGGCCATCATTCTTGAACTGATGCCAGATTTTTGTGTGAAGCTAAGCCTTGACAGGGGAGTGTATTATTGTTCTACTGACTTGGCAGAATCTGAGGGTGGAGGGTTTAAACTGTTAAGAAGTGACAGGAGAAGCAGGGTAATTGTTGGTTGCTTTTTCCAAAAGTTATTGCAGCAGGATGGATGGAAAAGAAAAAGGTGAATTTAACGCTCAGATTAAAATAAAAGATACCAAGCCTTGAAGTGATGCAAAGTGCAGATTTTTAGCAGCTTTATCATGATGCCTGGGAGATATTCTTCTTTTTAACTTGATAATATCTGCACTTCTGCTCCAGCACGTGCTGCAGGCTCCTGTGCTGTGAGGAACTGGGCACTGAGCTGGGCATTTGAGCTCCTGAAATCCCTCATGCACGGAGGGCAGGGGACATTCTGGCCATTCACCAAGTGAACAAATATCACCAAGCAGTATTTAGATTTCACAACGACGTTAACATCTTGTAAAACTTGGAGCTGGCTCCTTTCAGCCTCGTGTCTGTGGGGATTATTGCTGCTGCTGCTTTTCAGCTTTTTTCAATTTGTGGAGCCCGAGATGTTTTCCAGGAGCAGATTTGTTGGACACTTCTCGTGCTGAGTGCAGCGTGGATGAGTTGGCCTTGGAGTCACTTCTCAGGAAATCTCTGAGCCGTCCTGCAGAATCCAAGATCTGTGGATCCTGTTCCAAAGGCCGTTTTCACTTAAAAGAAATGGTTCTCTCTGAGGAGAATATTTTTGTATGTTCTTCAGTAACCTCAGTGACTTTGAGAGGATTATTTTTATAATCAATCCCTCAGTCAGCAAAGCAGAGAGATTCTGTTTGCAAATGTCTCAGAGTTGATACCAGTTCTTATGTAAGAGGTCCCCAACTTGAGCTTTTTCTTCTCAGCAATGAATACAGCGAGTTCTTCGCCCACTTCTGTTGAAAGTGAAGTGGATGCCACTAAAATTCTGATTTGAGGCCTCAGTAATTGAATTCCCATTTCCCAGAAATGTTTCATGCTTCTGAATTGTTCTGATTTTCTAAAACTTCGATGTGAAACAGGTTCCAAGTCAAAGCTTGAACGTGAAACGCTTCAGCATCCTGCAGATTTGTACGTAAATGCCTGTCCTGGAATCCAGAGTCATGGAATGGTTTGGGTTGGAAGGGACCTTAAAGATCACCCAGTTCCAACCCCTGCCATGGGCAGGGACACCTTCCACTGTCCCAGACTGCTCCAAGCCCCATCCAGCCTGGCCTTGGACACTTCCAGGGATGGGACGTCTCCCACCGCTCTGGGAAAAACAAAACAAACTGAAAAACAGCCCAAAAAAACCAAATTAGTGTTTTTTTAGAATGAAATTTGGACAACTTGAGTTCAGTGCTTCTGAGGGAAACACAACCTGAGGGCTTCAACCTCCTGTTGGTGAAGACAATTCATGGTACGAAGAGTTTGCAAGAGCACCTTGCCATCCTTGTCACCTTTTTAGCTGGCATTTCATTCATTTTTCAGCTGGTGTCTGTGTTGGAGATGTGAGTGTAGACAAATAATTTGTTGTTTGAAGCATTAGCAGAGGAAGGGTTTAGGTTTTGGTGTGGACAAGAGGAGATATTAAAATGCAAGCTTTTGTTTTCAGGACAAAACTCAGGTGCTTAGATCAATCTCAGATCAATATTTTAAGCTTGTGATATCTCCAGTAGCTGCAGAGTAGAAACTGAAGGGTGCTCCACCCCTCCTGCTCCATCCCTGTGCCATGCAAAGCAGAGAGTGTTAATTACAACTTGTCCTCTTTCTTCCTTTTCCAGGATTCCAACAGCGTTGTTGCTGCTCTCTTCATAGACTTCAAAAGTTCCCTGCTTCCTCATCTCCCCGTCGAATTCCACACCCAGAACAACTTTCTGATGATTGCACTTTTCCCCAAAAGAAAGATATATAAAGCTTTTTATTCACAGGTAAAGTGTAAAAAAGTTGGGTTGGGGACGAGGGAGAAACAACATAATTGCTCTGTGTGTTTAGGATGGGTGAGAAACTTGAATTTCTGGATGAATTTCCAGCGATGGTGGTGCTCGTCGAGTTGAGTGCTCCCCATGTGCTTTCACTTTGCCTTCTGAAGGCAACGAGGGGCTCTAAAAGCTCCTTTTTCTGAGCTGCATTTCCACGTAGCCCTGGTGTGTAATTGGCCACAGGGATTGTATGGAGTGGCAGAGGTTCCATTGTGTGTTTTTGTGGTCAGACACATTTGGATCGTGATCCTTGGGGAAGTGGAGTTCAAGTTTTTAAGTCTCCCATATGGCATTGTATTATTCCCTGAGTAGATTGGCTTCGTGCATTGTGCTGCAGAGGCTTTTAATAAACCCAGCTTTATAACAATAGTGCTTTTGAGGAAACGAGCCTGGAGATTTTAGGGCTTCACAAGGGTTTTAGGATGTGCTCATCACACTGGGTTGGAAAAGACCACCTAGCTCAGTGAGTAGTCCCCACTGGTTGTATTAATTGCCCCATAAAATGTCTCCTCCTTTTATCTTAAGTGTTTAAATTCCTCCCACTGTTCCGCTCTGAGAATGGTTGGGAATCTGTTGTTTGTTTGTATTTGAATTTTCAGCCTATTTTATTAATTCTACTTTTATATCTGTTTTATTTTTCTTTGCTCTACCAGAACACATCCTCGAGACACTGAGAAATCTCAGACCTATTCTTTCTGCTTTATTTGGCCTAATAAAACAAAACCAGATCCTATTTAATCTATGCCTATAAAAGGTTCCTTTTTCTTCTGATAGTTGTAATGCTTTTCTTTTGATCAGGTTTTTGGCTGTAGATATCCAAACTGTAGTATCTGAGATGAGAATATTTGTTTCCTCTCCTGCTTTTTTTATTGATTCCTGTCCTCCTTTGAGTTAATTTTTTTTGCTGAACAGTTCCACACTGAGGTTCAGTTTGGGCAGTTTAAGTTTCTCATCTGGCACCACACCAGTTGCTTTGCTCAAGTAGATAAAACAAATCTTTTGTCTTCAGGATGTTCTCTCATGAACAAAACTCTTCATCAGATTGGCTGTACCTGATTCTGTAAGGCATGGAAATATTTTATTGTGTTTTGTCAGTCTTCACCTTCAGGTATTTATTGTTTTCTTCCAAAATTCTCCCTAAAAGAGCCTTTGCAGTCTCACAGGTTACGAAGATTTTCTAAAATTTAGGTGCTACTTCGACTCTTCTAAATTACCTGGCTTGAGACCTCCCTCACTGGACCTATGCTTTGATTATCCCAAGCCTCCTGGAAACAGGGAATGGCAGCTGTGTGGGTTTGGTAAAAACTGAGATGTTGAGCCCACAGAGCTGAAACGTGGCGTGCAGACCCTGTGAGGATGGGCTGGTGCCTTTCCCATCCTCACTCGAACGGGTACAGGAGGAGGATTTGTTTAGGCTTTGGGATGTGTTGATTTCTCTCAATTTTTCCTTCAATGCCGTAGCAACTCTTTTTGAAATTTTCCTTAAGTTATACAAAAAGGCCTGATATATTTCCACTTCTTAGCCTGACCTATGTTTTCACTTTATCCCCAACCCTTTGACGGCTACACAACACAATTTCCCCTTGACCATTCCTTTTTTCCATCCCTCCCAGGCATTTCTTTGAGTCCTTTCTGTGTGTTTTGAAGTGGTTGTTTCTTTAGTTGTGTGGATCCTTCTGCATGAGCAATATTGCCTTTGTTAATATCAAAAGTATATTTTATTTTGATGGTTTTTATCTCCTACCCTTGTGTTTTGGATGCTGAGTTTTTAATGGAAAGCAGTCGTGTCTCCCCCGGTTGTTTTGTCTTGCAGACAGTTATTGTGAAAAACGACAATGGCTGTTGCCTTTACTTATGAAAAGAAGGGAAATTCCAAACACTGACAGGACTTTGTGATTCATCTGAATCTGATTTCTAGGTTCCCAGTGCCATTCAGATTAATGTGTCTTGGCTGGAGCAGTTGGATGTGAGCCAGAACATTCCCTAGAGAAACGAAGGGTTTCCTTTTCTTTTGGGAGGGAACGGAGTTTTTCATTACATTTCGAGTAACGATTGCTGCAATCTCACCTCATGAAAATTACAGCAGTGCTTCAAAGAGACTTGTATTAATTCAGTTCCTGCTGTAGAGCGCTTGGGCTATAAACACCTACATTTTTATCAGGGAAAACGAGGATGTTTCAGTAAATTCCTCAAGCAGTTCCACTCTAGCCAAAGAAAAGATTACAAAATCTCATCTGTGGATTTGAATTCTTAAATAGTTTGGGTTGGAAGGGACCTTAAGGCTCATCTAATTCCAACCCCCTGCCATGAGCAGGGAATCTTCCACTATCCCAGGCTGCTCCAAGCCCTGTCCAAACTGGCCTTGGAGACTTCCAGGGATGGGGCAGCCACAGCTTCTCTTGCAGCAGAACCTTTATTGTGCAATATTTAATGGCAGGTGAAAATGTGTCGATTTTTTTTTTTTTTTAGGTGAGCAAAACCAATTCCTAAACAAATTCAAAGCGAATTTGGGAAAACAGTGACACTCACGCATAGATCTGGTTTGTTCCAGGTTTTCTCTTCGTGGCAAAACCAGACAAACTCAGGATTATCTTTAAGGGTTGTCCAGGAGGAATTCCTGACGGAGGAACAAAAGAGGCTGTAAGTTCCTGCCAGTGCAGTGCAGTTACACAGGAGCTGCAGTCAGAAAAATGCTGTTATTGATCGGTTTTGATAAGAATTAAATTTTGATAATAATTGAAAAAAGAATCGTAGCATTCTTAGTGCAACACTCACTTTATTTTAATTTTTTTTCTCTACCATTTAATATGTAGCCATAAAGAAGAGAAATTTTAGTTTCTCCTTTAACTAATTAATTCATTGCCTTCTTTTAGGCATTCCAGTGTTCAGAAGCTCTTCAATGCTGTGTCTTTTTCTTCTGGGGAAAGATGCAGGGAGCTCAAACTGTCTGCTGCCATTCCAGAATTGGAGAGGTGAGAAATTCTTTTTGTGTTCAAAGGATCCATTCTGTCAGAAATGATACAAAAATATTTTGGTAGATATGATTCCCATCTAAAAATTGTTTATTAAATCATTCTGCCTTTACACTAGGATGTTTTTATTCTGAGATGAATTATTTCCTCTCTAGCTTGACCTTTTAATACTCTTGTTTTAGTAATTTCCCAGCTATTTATATGGATGAAATCTTTTGCTGTCAATTGTAAGGAATAAACCTTTTATTTTTGGAAGGTTTGTGCAGCACTTCACAGTCAGCAGCGTCAGTACCAAGCCAGTGATGAGAGCACATCTTCCTGTCCTTCTCCAGCAGTCAGAAACCATTTCTGACAGCAAAGCAGAAGGTGATAAGGTGAGGAAACAACTCCACAATAATTCCTAGCCCTCTTACAGAATATTTAGAATATTCTGTCAGTAGTTCTGTTGTAGTGTAATAAAATACTGATCACGTTCAGCTATGCTTCCTCCTCCTCCACTACCACCAGTTTCTTGCCTTGTTTTCCTGGTTATATACTTAATTCTTTTCCATTTAAACAGTCTTTTGGAAGTGCAAAAGATTCAGCCTGGTGGATCAGAGGGAAAAAATGAGGTGTAGATCTTTAAGTGAAGTGTTTTCTCTGGTGTCCAGAGAGACTTTGCCCTAAAGCAGCAGCTTGTTTTTATGAATTGCTGAATAATTTAACTGAATTGTTCTCTGGAACATAAAAGTCCTTTAAATAGCATAGAGGTAGCACATGATATTTAACATTTGCTGATATTATCTGTACAACATTCCTTTCTCTATAGGGGCAATAACAATTGGCCAACTTAAGGCATGATTTAAATAGCATTTTCAGAGAAAATATTTCCTTGGAGCTTCCCAGCATTTGAAATCTGCTGAAAACAAAGCCAAAGCAGCAGGAATGGAATCTTTCCTTGGAATATTGCTGGGGTCTGGTTCAGCGACTGACAATTAATAAACCCTTATGATTAAAACTTATTTTAAGGTTGGTTTAACTGTGGGTTTTTAAAAAGGAAAGAAAAATTGATGTGAACCACAGAAAACAGCCTTTTTGGTGTCTGCAGCAGTGTTTCTGTGGTTATTTTGTGTTTAGATTCCCCTTCTGCCCTGTTCCTGTGTTGCAGGTGATCATCACCATCATCACTGGGCTTCCAGGATGCCGTTCCAGCGACCTGTGTTCTTTCCTTGTCACTTTTACCAAGGAGCACGGGAGGTTGGTGCTGCTCTGCTTGCACTGATCACCAAAAACCAGCTTGGCACGAAGGAAAAAAAAAAAAATTATCAGTGTTTATTTGGTGGTTTTTTAAACCTAATTTCAAACTGCCAGGTAGATTTGCCCTTAAATTTATACATTTAGACAGAGAAATGGCACGGGAGATTTCTTTATCGTTCCATGTGGTGAAGAGCTTCCATTTATTGACTTGTAGTGATTCTAAAATGCATTTTTTTTTTGAGAAAAGACTGTACTAACAGTCCTTGCCACAGCATTGTTTTTAATTTAGCCTGATTTCTGTTCTGCAGGAGCAGGAGGTACATTCAGTACAGCTGTTGTACGGCAGTAAGATAAATCTGCTGTAGGAATTTGCCGCTCTATGTGTTGATAGAGCTTCTGGAAAATAAAAAAAAAAAAATCTTATCCTTTTAACTCTTAAAGCCAAACACCTTAGCATTTAATCTGAGCCATGTTCTGCACTGTTTTTTTACTTTTAACTCTTGATTTTATCAAGTTCATTCAGAACAGTTTTGTGGTTCTGTTATAGGGCAAACGCGTGAGGTGACTTTGAAGGTTGTGTAATAACACATCTCCTCGTGTTTGCCTGCAAATGTCATTGTCACTTTCTGTTTTTGCAGTGAAATATTTTCATGCCCAGAATCTTGAATTGGATTTGCCTAATTTTTGTTTGCTGCATCACTGCCAGTGATCAGAATTGCTCATATGAGGTACAGCTTTGGAAAAGCTGCTGAACATTGTTTTATTGAAAAGCAACAAAAAACACCCACAAAACCCTTTGGCCCTCATGTGAAGAATGTGCTTATGCTGGAAATGATAGAAAACCAAGTAAATTCTCATTTCCCACATGGCCAAGTGGAATGAGATCATGATGAGAGATGTGGAATCTTTGGGTTTGTCAAACTTCATTTCGGTCTGTTGGGTCAAAATAGGAAGAAAACAGAACTGTTCTGTCACAGCACATGAACTCCTCTCCTCGTTGTCTGTGGTTCAGGTGGATTGTTTATCGGCAGACCATGGATAGTCCGGAGTGTTTCAGTGCCTCCCACTTCCAGCGGTTCCTGGCTGGGGTCCTGGAGGCCCAGCAGAACCTCGGGGTCCGTCAGACCGCCCGTGCTGGGAAGAGCAAGAGGCTCCTGGTGGTCCTGCAAGGGTAAAGGCTTGAAACTCTTGGAACTGTTGTGTAGAATAAGGGAATTCTGGTTTACTGATGGACCAAACTCGGTTTTTCTGTCCCTGTTGATTTTGTTGCTCCTGTGGAAAAAAGGTGTCCGTGGCCTTCCTTCTGTGTTCTGGAAGCAGTGTGCGCTCAGAGCCCGGAACCCCCCTGCGCTGGCCTGATCCCCCAGCGTGGGCAGCAGGGGAGGGGGGATCCTGTCCCTGTGCCCTGCTCAGGTGAGACCCCACCTGCAGAGCTGCCCCAGCCCTGGGGTCCAGCTTAAGGAGGACGTGGAGCTGCTGGAGAGAGTCCAGAGGAGGCCACGGAGCTGCTCCAAGGGCTGGGGCCGCTCTGCCCTGGAGGTAGGCTGGGAGAGCTGGGGGTGCTCACCTGGAGGAGAGGAGGCTCCAGGGAGAGCTCAGAGCCCCTTGCAGGGCCTAAAGGGGCTCCAGGAGAGCTGGAGAGGGACTGGGGACAAGGGATGGAGGGACAGGACAGGGAGGAATGGCTTCCCACTGCCAGAGGGCAGGGTTAGATGGGCTATTGGGAAGGAATTGTTCCCTGTGAGGGTGGGGAGGCCCTGGCACAGGGTGCCCAGAGAAGCTGTGGCTGCGCCTGGATCCCTGGAAGTGTCCAAGGCCAGGTTGGACAGGGCTTGGAGCCACTTGGGCTAGTGGAAGGTGTCCCTGCTCATTGCAGGGGTCTAAGATGACCTTTAAAGGTCCCTTCCAACCCAGAGTATTCTGTGATTCTGTGATTCTGACTCCAGAGCTGCCAGCAGAAGTCAGATTGTCAAACATCTCCTATTGCCTGATAGAGCAGGTGATACCAGAGTAAGACTTAGTAACATATTTTGGATAAATGCCATTTTCCTTGTGGAATAAAGGTGAAGACTGAGCCACCTCTGTTTGACCTTTCCATCTCCAATGTAGCATTTGAGAACCAGGATCATGTGCAAGATGTTCTCCCCTTCTGGTTCTGAATCATTAGAAGGTGACATAAACCAGTGTGAGGGAAGCACCACCCTGACCTGGCTGGAATCATTTCCAGTTCATCCTTTTCACTGAGGATATACAGATGGAGCTCAGCATTTTCTTCATTGTGGTCCATTCTAATAGTGCTAAAACCCATCATTTTTTCCATGTTGGATCCACATGGATTTATTTTTTTGTGTAATCAGTAGGGATGGTGTAAAGTCCAGTGATGGGCAAAATAGCTGATACTCTGGTAGCAGCACTGGCTTCAGGAACAGATAATTGGAGGTTTTCCATTCTTTCTAGATAGTTGGATATTGGCATAGACAGCTTTAGAGTAGCTGGAGTTCTCTAAATATTCCATCCAGCTGATAACTGACAGTAGAGAAAAGTTTGTAACTGGCTGAGAAATACATACCTGAAATTAAAACTCAGCTCCACCTAAGCCTTGATGTCATACAGAGATAAAATACAGCAGAGGTTGAAGTCCTGATAAAAAATGGGTGCATTAGTGATAGAAACATGTTTAAATTGGGATGCTGATAAGTGAGAGATGCTGGTGTTTTATTCCTTTTTTTATTCAAATTGTGCTTAATATTCTTGGCATTAGGCATAAAATATTTGTGCTATATTGTGCTTTTTGTGCTTGTTGCAAGCTGGACTTTCCAGTTGTTCAGTGCAGCGTTTACACTGTTTTTCTCTGGAGCTGTCAATAATTTATTTTTAATGTAACTTCCAATCAGCTTGATTGGTCTGGATTTGCTTAATTTGGCTGGATTTGCCAAGTTCTGAGCTGCTTTCCATCTCTTTTGGTGGCTCTTTTAGAAATCCAGCCTTGCTCCGAGCGATCGATTTCTCCCTGGCTGGGGAGCTGTGTCGTTCTGGTTCTCTGAAGTCTTTTTTCCTTTCGGTTTCTTGCAGATACACTGATGTCATTGATGTTGTGCAAGCTCTGCAGACTCACCCTGACCCAGATGTGAAATCTTCTTTCACCATCGGAGCAGTCAACACCTGTGTGGAGCCTCTGAGCTGCTACATGGAACACAGGTGTGCTTGGGAATATTTCCACAAGTTTGAGAACAGATACGTCCATTTTTGATATCGCTTTTATGATAATTAGGGATTTGTGATGGTTAAAGGCCACTGAACTGACTTAAATCCCATAAAACTGCTTAATAATCCATCTTGGAGGAACTTGGAAGTGCTGTTTGGTTTATCAGGGTGGCACTTGGTTTCCACTGGATGTATAATTATATAGAATATCAATAAAAGTTTAGCTCCTAGAAGAATAAACAAAGATTGCTTAAATACAAATCCTCTGGTTAAGGACTTTGTAACATTTGGACTTTGTAACATTTGGACAGTCATTGGCCTCGGAATAATTTTCTTTCTTAAAATCTTTTTGTAAGTCAGGCTAAAAATGGAGACGTGCATCTCAGTTTGGGTTATTGATTCTGCCACTACTTTTGGATGTTAAAAAAGACTTTGCAGGTTTAAAAGATGGAATTTAAGGGAAACAATCCCTTAAATGGGGAAGAGAATGACAAAGCACGGAAGCCAAAGCATTGCAAGTGTTAAAATCTGATATCCTGGGTTACTGCAGAGCCAGGGCGGGGAGGAAACGGTCACAGAGCCAAGTCACTGACCTTTTAAAATCGAGTGGTTTGGTTGCTGTTTCATGGTAAATGTGTGTGCTCCAGACTTCCAAAACATGGAAATCATTTCTTAGACCTGTCTGTACAATTGTAACACTCCAATTTTTTAATTATGCCTTGCAGCTGATTTGATTAAAAGTAAGTTCCAGCAGTTAGAGTTTTCGGAGTTGGTAGCACTGCTTCTGTTTGTGATCAAACTGTGCATCACAGCTTAGAGGTGAACTGCCCAAGCAGTTTCTAAAAGTGCATTCCTGACATTTCCTGGCTGTTTTTAAACACTAACCAACGTGCTGCTTGTGCTTTGCAGTAGTCAATAAATAGACCTTACCTTGCTGCTTCTTTTTGTCTCCGTGACAAAGATTCCAAATAAATATTAAACACTACATAAAATATTGGTGAATTGGTGCTGGAGTGCCGTTTCAACTTGTTCTTTCCATAATTACAGGAAAGACAAGTTCTATTTCTGTTTTATTTTTCACTTACTAACGTGTTACTTGTCATGGTACTGAGTAGTGTTATAGCAGCAGCAGCAGCCTGCAGTCCTTTAACACTGTTTGTCTCCTGAAGTGCAGAAGCAATTGAAGGAAGAGGCTCAGCCTGTGCTGCAGATGATTTCTGTTTTGCTTTGGAGTTTGTTCTGATGAGAATTTACCACGGTGCCAGTGGCAAACCTTGCAGTTGGGAAGCTTTGGTGATTTCACTGTGAGAATGGAGAAGAGTGGATTTCATGTCTGGCTTGAAACTTGCACTCAAAAAAATCAAACCCCTTTCCTGCCTCAGAGTTCATCAGTGTAGAGATCCAGCTCTTCCATGAGCACGGGATGAAGCTTTTCCCCATTCTGAATTAGCAGACCAGGGCAGGGCAGAGGGAGTTGAAGGGAACAGGTAAAATGCTCTTTAGAGCTTTTGTGTCCGTGATAAAGCTCATGGAAATAATTGTCACTTGTCTGACACAGCAGCAGAAATTGGCATTATGTACATCCAGTCTTTCTGTGGAAAGTTCCCACTCTTTGGAAGGCACAATTCTTTAGGGCAAACTTTAAATTCCTATTGTTTAAATAAGAATTAAAATAACATGGCAGCATTTCTGACTCCTTAGAATACAAAATAAATTGCGTGGTGGTGGGAATTAGCTCTTAAATCTGTTGGAGAATTAAAACTATCTACAAAACTGATTTTTGGGGAAAAAGTCCTGGAAGTCATAACCTGTGAGGATGTTGCAGTTCTATGGATTGAGGGAAAGAAGCATGAAAATGGTTTGGTTCGTGAGACTCTGGCAGCGTCCAAGTGAATGTAAATGTTTTACTTAAATAATAATATCTGTTCTTGATATGTGAACTTTTTGGTATTTTAGACTTCTTTTTCCCAAGTTCTTGGACCAGTGTTCACAAGGTACGTGTCACTTTTCTTACTTTGAGCTCTACAGAACAATAACTGAGCTGTGTGGCCAGATAAATACCTGTATTTGTTATTTTGTGCTATTAACACACATGGCCAAAGGGTCATGATAAACTCTTGGAGGTAAGAACAGACAATCTCTGCCTACACTATCAAACATCACAGGCAGAAGATGGAAAATTCTGGAGCGTGATCCATTTTGAAGTCCTCATCTGCAGGATGAGTTTCCTAAGACCAGGAGTTCAACTGCTCACCTTGAACTCTTGTAACTGGGAGTGAAATGGGTTGGATTGGAGTTCCACCCTCCTTTGGGGATGTGTGAGGAAATGGAGCTTTCCTTTCATTTCTGCTCTATTAGAAAGAGAAGAATGAGGGGGTGACCTTGTTCCCCAAATCCTCCTCTTGGTGTGGCCTGGAGGGTCCTTGCAGGGCTCATCTCACACTGCAGCAGAGCAGCTCAGCTGCAGGGCTGGTCCTTACCTGTGTGTTCAGTTTTATATCCTGAAATGAATCTTTGGCTGCATTGTCCTCCTTGTCAGGCTTGGAAATTAGAGCAGGTGTTGGCATAAATGGAATATGATCCTTCCTCCCCTGCCCTCAAATCTCCATCCCTGCAAGTGTTCGAGGCCAGGTTTGGATGGATTTTGTGTTGGTATTTAAATGCAGTTGTAGGAAGATCAGAGTAGGATGCTGTGCTCTCCTCGTGGCTGTTTAACCTCTGAGTGCTCTGCTTGGCTGCCAGAGTTCTGCTGCTTCTTTTTCATGTGTGAAGAGAGCCCAAAAGAATGAGGTTGTGAACAAGCTGGGCAGAAAGTAGGTGCTGTTATATAAATCAGTATTTTCTTTGGAGAAAAATGTTGGTGTTCCAAATTGGGAAACTATCATATGTACAGCCACGGGTAAATTTGAAGAGAGCAGGAGAATGTTAAAAATACAAAGAATTATCAGTCACTACAGAGAAGTTAAAAGTGCAAAAATGCCTATTTGTTTGATGAAAGAATAAATAAAATTAATACTCAAAGCTTTGTTTTTCTTCAAGTGAATTTGTACAGATCTGATTGGGTGAGAATTGGTCGTTGTTGAAAGAGAAACTGCAAAATGCCCAGCACAAGAGTAGCTGATTTTCTTACAGTCAAAATACTGCAAGAATTACAAATACTGGAGGTTAGAGGAATGTTCTTCTGGCAGGGAATCGTTTCTGCACGTTGCAAAGTGTTGTCATCCAGTTCTCTGATACAGAATGTGACATCAGATGGCCGAGAGGTCCCTTCGTGTAAAGAAATTGTTTCACGTAAATAGGGGCAATTTTTGTTTAAAAGTTTCAGGAGGAAAGCTTTGAAGTGAGATGTGGAACACTTAAACTTTGCAGACAGATGCAGGATTGTGTCACGTGTGTCGTGGAGAGTTTACATCTGCGTGATTCGTGGAATCCCAGGCTGGTTTGGGTTGGAAGGGACCTTAAAGCCCATTTAGTGCCACCCTCTGCCATGGGCAGGGACACCTTCCACCACCCCAGGGTGCTCCAAGCCCCATCCAACCTGGCCTTGGACACATCCAGGGATGGGGCAGCCACAGATTCTCTGGACCATTGAGAGGGAATTCATTGTGGTTTCACACACCTGAGAATTCATTTTTGGTTCAACAACAGCAAGACTTAAGACATTGAGTCATGAGACATTCACACAGAGATATTAATTCATGTTTTTGGAATGTTGTGCACCCCAATGTTGTTGTTTGTGTGGCTGTGCCACCAATGGGCCAAGACTGTGTTGTACTGGGCATTGTACAGATCTGGAAACAGAATTTGTGGATATAAGAGAAGCCAAGTGTGGGCATAGGCAAGTAGGAATTAATTAGACTTTGAATTTGTACCTTCTCCTCACAACTATCTTCCAAATGTGGGGAGTGAGTTGGGTTTGCCTTTTGCTGCCTTTCTCCGTAACAAAGGGGACCCTGGGCACGTTATCAACGTGACATTTTCCAGTATTTCTGTTTGGAGAGCCCCAAGACACACAGAGGCAGGGACTGGGGAGAACTGACAAAGCCTTGAGCAGAATGACCAACAGGAGTACCCTGTGCACACGTGCTTAAACTTCTCCAAAACGTTCTGCCACCCATCTGTGTGCTATAATTCCCTTTTGTCTCTCCTTTTTTTTGTCTTTGCTTTCTTTCTTTCTTGCACAGAAGCTGTAAGATGATACCTTCCTAGTCTAAGGGCACCCTTGTGAAACAGTTTCACATAGAACACACATTAAGACGTCACCATTGTTAAATATTCCCATTGTAAGTTTGGGAGCAAAGAGGAGCCATTATTTTCATCAAGCTTATGTATTTTTAATCCATCCCTCCTGTTCTTTCCTGCTTCCATTGAACACATTATTCCCCAGGCTGCAAGGGTTCTTTTCTTTAGAGGAGTGTATAAATAAAGAATTGAACAAAACTGGGTGGTCTTCGAAATGCATCTCTTAGAAACAGAGATGGCAGTGATGGTTTAAGTAGAAAAGGTCAAATTTGTTCATTACTAAAGCTGTGGAGGCACCTTCCAGTCTCAGAAAGTTGTTTTTCTGTTGGATTACACTCCGTGTCCATCAGTCCAGGGTCGTGAACTGGTGCCTGTGATCCTGACACCTCCAGGATTTATAGCTGGGTGTGAGCACAGCCCGAGCTCGCAGGTTCCTGGGCTCTGAGCAGGCTTCTCCTGCTTCCCAGGTCGTGTGGGAGTTTCCAGTCAGGAGTGCCAGGTAGTGCCCTGGGCCAGGCACAAACGGAGCGGAGACTGATGGAGAAGCAGCAGGGGTGGTGAGGAGGAGACGAGGTGCAGAGGGGTGTGATTTGCTAGATTTGATTTTCCCTGAATCTTTTTTTCAATTTAGAGCTTTTCCAGCTTAATCCTTGACCATTATGGGTTCTTTCCCAGGCACGATGCTGCCAATTGTCACATGGACTCGGTGGCATCCCTGCAGCACAACACAGGGTGGTGGTGGGTGATTCAGGAACCCCAGAATGGTTTGGGTTGGAAGGGACCTCAAAGCTCATCACATTCCAACCTCCTGCCATGGGCAGGGACACCTTCCACTATCTCAGGCTGCTCCAAGCCCCATCCAACCTGGCCTGGAACATTTCCAGGGATGGAATTATTAGCTTATTTATGGCATGATTATCTTATTCATAGTTTTGTTTTATTTTCATGATTAATATCCCCAAACTTGATATCACTTCAAGCCTGCACGTGGCTTAAATTTCAAAAGGGTGCTTGGTGTTCTCCTTCCCTTTTCCACCTCCTCCAAGAGCAAGTATGTATTGGAGAAGACATGGATGTTCCTGAAACTGGAGTGGGAACTTCTGTTCAAGGTTAAAAAAAAAGAGAAATAAAATAGTGGAGATCTGTGCTGTTCACAAAGTTCTGGCTTGGAAGGGTCAGTGATGCAAAGAGCAGTGACTGGGAGTGTGTGGTGCAATGGCAGTGCCTCGGAAATATTTGGTGCAGGAATTTGTGTGTAAAGCAGCCTCTGCATGGATTAATGTGATTTAATGGCTCCTGTAAAGACCAGGAATTACTTCAGGCAGCAGATCAGGTGTGATCAGTTGTTACATCTTTGCCTTAAATAGTTGGAGGCAGAGGAAATTCATCCTGGCTCAGTTTTTCATGGACGTTGGAGATTTTCCGTTCTTCCTTCCGCTCCACTTGCAGTCACAGGAAAGTGTCAGAACAAGGCTGCACACCTTGAGCAAAGAAATAACATTGATTGTAAAATTACAGAGTTTTTTAGGTTGGAAAAGACCTCTAAGATCATCAAATCCAGTCATCAACCCAGCACCACTGCCCAGTTCCCCATGACACAGTGTCAAGAGCCACAGCCACGTGTTTTTTGAACACTTCCAGGGATGGGGACTGCCTCACTGCCCTGGACAGAACTTTACAACCCTTTCTATGGAGAAGTGTTTCCTAATATCTCATCTAAACCTGCCCTGGCACAACCCGAGGCCGTTCCCTCTCCATTTCCTCTCCATCCCTCACACATTGAGGACAAGCAGACGTCCTAGGGAGTCACCGAGTGTTGGCACTGCAGTTTCTTGGAGGAACTGGGCTGAAACTCAAATCATCTGCAATTGGAAAGCAGAGATCCTATAAATGAAATTACCTGGATGGTTTTCTGTGATCTTTTTGATGCCTCGTGGGTTCAGTCTTGCTGTCTGAACACCCTTTTGGAGTCTTTAAAGATGAAAAATAACCCTAAACCCTTCTCTTGTTTTTGGAAGTGGCAAGTCAGTGTCCAAAATACTGATTTTTAGCTGTTTAGTCTCTTACTGCACATTGAATTCGCCAAGAGACTTCACACTTCAGTGTTTTTTTTTTTTTTAAACTAGTCCTGCTCGAATTGATTCTCGTATGGATTTATTATTTTAATTAATTGAATCCATGGATTGAGTCTAAATTGTTTCTGTTAGATGAAAGATTCTCTGCTTTGTTTTTTTGTTGCAGTGGATTTTTTTTTTTTTTTTGTCTTTAATGAAAGAATATAGTGAGAGGGAAGGAAAAGAAGGGAAAAATGGTTGGAATATCACTGAATGGTTTATTAGTCACTGTTTACATGCCTGAGCTGTGTAAATTACCCTGATTTCTTTCCACAGGACTGGTGAGTAACGTGGTTTTCACAAGCCATGCCACGGAGCAGAGGCACCCACTCCTCGTGCAGCTGCAGAGCCTGATCCGAGCAGCAAATCCTGGAGTTTCCTTCATCCTGGCAGAAAATGGAATTGTAACGAGGTAACGTTAATCAGGATTTATCGCTTCTGGCATGCGGGCCACGAGCACTCAGAAAATTCTGTTCTCTTGTTTTTACTCTGGTGATTTATAGGAAGGAAATGCAGATTTTTCTTAATTGCTTCTCATGCAAAAGGGATTTTCCCTTTACATTTATGGGCATATAAATACAGGGATTAGGAAATGGGTTTTGTTTGCAGAGTGTGATTTATGTTACTGTTACTGCCATACTAAAGGAAAAGTGCTCTTAATTTTACTGTCACTAGCACATTATGTTTTATGTAAGTAGATGGTGGCCATTTTATTTAACTTAGAAAATGAAAAATCTTCATTTTTATCTCTTTACAGGAACGAGGATATTGAATTAATTCTGTCAGAAAGCAGTTTTTCAAATCCTCAGATGATGAGAGCTCGATATTTAATGTACCCTGGCTGGCAAGTATCTAGACTGAGAAGTATTAAAACTACTTTTCTAATTAACTTGAAGATTAAAATGTTTCACTAACTTCATTTATATTTTTTTCCAAGACTACTCATTTGGAACAGGCAGCAGCAGCTTTGTAAATCATTTTTAAGAGAGCTGATGATTATTCTTAGTGGATACACGATTGCTGCCCTTTTGTGGGGGAAAAAGCTCCTTTCTGGACACCATTTCAATCAATGGCAAGATTGCTGTTGCTTTCCAGAAGAATAGGCAAGAACCCTGTGGGAATAAACTGGGAAGGATTGGGATGGGTGAGGTCCATAATGACTGGAGTAATTTCATCCTGACAGCTATTCAGCATTACTGGAATGAACTTGCTCTGTCAGCCTGGCCATTAGCAGAACAATTATTCACAAAATCCAGGAACCTCACTGACAGCCTTGGCACAGCTGAGCCACAACCCCACGTGGCACCAAACTTTCCACTGAACACCGAGGGAGATTTCTCCTGGCTCAGGGCTCTTCACACATCTTGTTGCAGTTATCTGTGCTGCACCTTTTTGGCAGCAATCTGAAGCTGTCAGCCGTCCTAACTCCTGGCTGTGTGCTGGAAACATCATTTATTTATCAAACTTTGCACTCCTCTATGGGTTTATATCTCTTTATTCATAAATCTGGTTCTGAATTGGATGCAAGTAGCCAAGTAAAGCTACTGGAGTGAACCAGCACAAAGCTTGGGATGTCAGAGCTGCTTGTGGATTGCATGGAGCCAAAGAGAGAGAGCAGGAAAAGAAAGTATTTCAAACTTTGGGACAGCTGTTAATCCATTTGGTGACAGTATGCAAGAATTGGATGTGGCTAGTGTGGAAGAAAATGAAAGAGGAGCAGGAAGAGCATCAGAAGCATCCAGGGAGATCTTACTGCAGCCTTGCAGTGCCTACAGAGGGCTCATAAAAAAGGAGTAGAATGAGTTTTTACATGGGTAGATGGTGACAGGACAAGGGAGGAGGGTTTTAAACTGAAAGAGGACAGATTTAGATTAGATGTTAGGGAAAATTCTTCCCTGTGAAGGTGGTGAGGCCCTGGCACAGGGTGCCCAGAGAAGCTGTGGCTGCCCCTGGATCCCTGGAAGTGTCCAAGGTCAGGTTGGACGGGGCTTGGAGCACCCTGGGCTAGTGGAAAGTGTCCCTGCCCGTGGCAGGGGGGGGAACTGGGTGATTTTTAAGGTCCCTTCCAACTCAAACCACTCCATGACTCTGTGAGAAGGAGCCCTGAGTGCTTTGACCAACCGAATACTGCTGGTAGCATTTTCATGGAGAAGAAAGCTCAGTGTTCTCGTTCCTCTGAGCAAGGCTGAGCTGTGGTGAAAGAACAGATGTTCTTTGCTGGTTGAGGAGCAGAAGCTCCTGTGATTTCTGTCTGTTGAAGGTGTTTGTTTTTGTCCCCAGGTACGAGGGCAAATACGGGGCCGGGCCCGTGTTCCCTCCCATGGTTCAGATCTGTGTGTGGTTCAGTCGGCCCCTGGAGAAAACACGATTTGTGACCAAATGCAAAGGTACCCATGAACTTTGCCTGACTTGATTGGAATCCAAGTTTGGGATGCTGAGGGATGGAGGGGAAGGAAGGCACTGATGTAATGCAGTTATTTAATCACTGCTGAAGTGCACTTTTAATTGAAAACTCAGCTTTCCTTCCTAAAAGTACAGTAAATTCTGTTCCTTAGTGTCTGCTCGGGAAAACTGTCCCATGATTTTTGTTCAGATAAAAATCTAATGGAATTTTTGGTTTCTAGGACTGAGACAACTTCCTATGTTTGCTTTTTCTTTTATGTTTCATTGGATTTGGTAGTGTTGAAATACAGTTTTATAAGTGCCCATCGGCTTCTGCTTTTTATGCCAAACAGTTCTTTGTAGCTACTGGAAAACAGGCTCAGCTCTAGAGCAGACACATTATCAAGCCTCTCCTTCTCTCCTTAGCCAAGCAGTGTTAAAGAGGATTTTACTTTGCACACACTCTGGGAGAGTTCCCTATGCCAAACACATTTCCCAAACCCCAGAGCAGAGAATGGGAAAATAAATGTTACATCAGTGGGACTCCGAGAGACACACGGCAGCTTTTCCTTTGGAAGCACTGGGATGTGGATTAGAGATCAGTTGCACAGGTTTTACCAGAAGCTCCACCAAGGAGAAGAAAAATAAGTTGAGATAATCTGTTTGTCTTGTGTTTCAAACAGCAATTAAGTCGTTGCTCAAGCCAAGTCCTTTTTCTGGAAACATTTATCACATCATGGGCAAAGTGAAGTTTTCAGGTAAGGGCAAATTACTCCTGAGGTGTTGTGATCACACTGCATGGGTATTTAAAAAAGTATTTCTGTCCTGGATTCTGTCTGCGCCAGTGTCGATGTTAGATTAGATTAGCAATTAATTAACCCTTCCTTCTGTCTTCTCCTTGTTAGATGCTGATAAAGTCATTGAAGTCTGTCACAACACAGCAGCAAATTCCCTAAGCCTGGTGCCTGTTCCGGAGGGGCCAACTCCTCCTGATTCCAGAAGTGATCCCAGAGACTGCAGCAGTCAACAGGAATACTTCCTTGTGTTCATTGGCTGCTCCCTGAAGGAAGAAGATATCAAAGATTGGCTCAGAGAAACTGCAAAACAGGTTTGTGGGCAGGTTTCCTTTTGTTCAGTGCTTGGCATTTCTTAACAACCAAAGGAAAAATCCGAGTGTCTCCGTGAAACATTTGGGTTTCTTAATTAATCTCTTATTTCTTCTCCCAAGGTATTGATGTTCTAGGGTGCAAATGGATTTCAGAAAGGAGACTCAGAGTTTACAAATGTGTGTTGTAATCTCTGTATTGTTTTAGTGCTTGCTACAGTTTATTCATGGATTGATCTGCTCTTGAATGCTTGAGCAAATGGATTATGTCCAGGATAAACACAGGGTGATTTAGCTGAGCTGTGATTGCCAAAGGGCTGAAGTGTGGTATGAAATAAATCTTCTCCAAGTACCTGAACGCTGGCAAAGCTGAAAATTTGTTTTGATTCACTAAATTAAACCTCCTTGGAAGTAATCCACTGAAATGGAGGGGAGAGTCCTGTTCATTTTGTCACCCTTAATTAGTCAAGTGTATTTCTGCATGGCTGATGGATCCGTGCAATAGGAGCTGGAGTAGGGAGCAGGGAATGTGCCTGTTGTAGGAAGCTCAGAAAGCACAGAGGGAGTGCCCCAGTTGATTGATACAATCACAGATCCACAGAATCACAGATCCATAGAATCCTGGAATGGTTTGGGTTGGAAGAGACCTTAAATCCCATCCAGTTCCACCCCCTTGCCATGAGAAGGGACATCTTCCACTATGTCAGATTGTCCCAAGCCCTGTCCAGCCTGGCCTTGGACACTTCCAGGGATCCAGGGGCATCCATAGCTCCTCTGGGCAACCACCCGTGCCAGTGCAAATTTTGGAACATCTGTTAGTTGAAAATACTCTGGGTTATTTCTTTATGGTTTAGGATTTGCACAGGATCTCCAGAAACTTGTGTAGGAAGGGAAAAGTGTTTCCTGCAGACTGTGGCTGGAGCAGTTGCTAAGGTTCTGAATTCTGAGGTTTGTGAGTTTCTGAGATGCTCAGGTTCTCATCTCCTGCTGCCCTGTATTAATTCAGGGAATTAATCCATTTTCTGTGCTGATTATCTCATGCTCTGTATTTATCACAGGGGTAATAGATGGAGACAAATGCTTTGCCATGTAAAAAAGCTCTCTGTGGAATACTACTTAAATTTTATGAAAACTTGGAACTTAAATGCTTATCTCAAGTGTGAAGTGTTTCCTCTTTGAGCAATTCAAGACTATAAACACTTTTTGCACAGTCATGGCTAATTGAGGGTTTCAGATAGCTCGGAGAGTTACCACATGCTGCAGGAAAGAAAGGGATTACAGAATTTCTCAGACTCAAAACTAAGTTGTTTTTCTGTTCCTGTGCCAGCTTTCTTACGGTAAAGCTGTATTTAAATTGCCTTGTTTAAAATATTTACAGAATTTTTAATTTCTAAGTGTTTTCTGTAAGATCAGTGAATTTTTACTTTTGTTTCCAGAACACAGTTGTGAGTGCCTTCATAGAACTGAATAATTTTAGAAATCAGTTTTTGAAATACATGCTTCTATTTGGTGGTTTGGGTTGGTTTTTTTTTTTATTTTAATTTTTTTAAACTCGGTAAGCTGTGGTATCACATTGTCACTCTGTAGTTACATAACTGGAGTCTTGTTCTTCACACAGAAACCTCAGAGGAAAGCCCTGAAAACCAGAGGAATGTTAACCCTTCAGGAAATCAAAAACATTCACGTGAGTAAAAGCAGTAACTTCCAAACCCTTCTATTTGGCTGATTTCCCTTAAATATCCATCTGCATGACAGAGCACCTGCCACAACAAGTGTGCTGAGCACTAAATTATTACAGCACTTTTGGAGGTACTTGGAGCACAACTGGAGCTGTCCAGGAGGGATTTGAGATATAAATCTGATCTCAGAGCTCCAGGTTCACTCTGGAAAGCAGGAGAAGGTGTCAAATTGGCCATCTTTGGTTGCTGTAATGTCCCTGCCATTTTCTTTTGTCTATTTAAGTTTGTAAGGACTGTCCCTACAGGTGTTTAATTTAAATTCTTTCCTACTGCAGGTGAAACGCCACTTGGATCCACTTCCAGCTGGTTATTTTTACAATGGGACTCAATTTGTGAATTTTTTTGGTGACAAAATGGATTATCATCCATGTATCCTTTAAAATGGGGAGTTTTGGGGAAGGTTTTAGCTAGGCAACAAACTGTGCAGCTCTGAAATGTAAAGTGCTAAAGCAGATATGGTAAAGAACCAGTTCCTTGCCAGCTAAAGCTTGGTGTTAAAGCAATTTCTGGGAGATAAGATCTCAGAAGCAGAACAGAACCAACAAAACAAACCCCAAACTGCCCATGAGCTCACGCAGGGAATAATTTATGGACCACAGCTTGTCAAAGAAATATTTTTCAAACCAAATAGTGCTGTAATAGCACTGAATGCCTGGGCACGACTGATAAAACCTCCAAATGAATGTAATTTTATGTGTGTGTACACTCAAGTGAAAAGAATCCTATTTTTGTCCTTAGTTTTACCCTGGCATTCCTTGTCAGTGTTCCAGTGTATTCCTGTTGTCCTTGGTCACCACCTGGGGACACGGGTCAGTGGTGGCTGTGGCAGTGCTGGCCTTGATGATCTCCGAGGGCTTTTCCAGCCTTAAATCATTCTGTGATTCTCTCATTTTCAGAACTTCCTGTTGCTTTTTCTCTTTGTTTGGTCACCAACTTCCAAATTGGTTTTGTATTGCCAGTTTACTTTTCACCTAACTTCACCAACTTGACAAAAAGCCAGGTGGGTTCTGGGCTGCTGCTTTGGAATAAGAACAGACAGTTATTTTCTGTTTAACTTTAAAATTTTAAACCAGCAGATTTCTGTCTGCAGGGCACAAAACCTAACAGCAAATTTGGACTTCAATATTCACTGGAAAATTATTGATGCCCCTGGATCCCTGGAAGTGTCCAAGGCCAGGTTGGACAGGGCTTGGAGCAACCTGGGATAGTGGAAGGTGTCCCTGCCCGTGGCAGGGGTGGAATGAGATGGACTTCAAGCTCCTTCCAACCCAAACCAATCCAGGATTCTTCACTTCACCTCCCCCTTGGTGTTCAGCAGTGAAAGCTGCAGGCTCTGGTTATCCCTTTCTGGGGGATTTGAATTTTGGGCAGAGTTTTAAACTTCTATTTCAGCAGAACAGCTGTAAATGTGTTCACAGAGTCACAGAATGGTTTGGGTTGGAAGGGACTTTAAAGCTGATCTCATTCCAGCACCTTCCAGGGATGGGGAGTCCAAAACCTCTTTGGGCAACCTGTGCCCAGGTCTCCCCACCCTCACAGGGAAGGATTTCTTCCTAACATCCCATCTATCCCTGCTGTGGCTTTGCTGTTCTTACATCCTTCCTGCTGGCTGGGAAATATCCCTCGTGCAGCTCCTTTGTTCCCTGGGAACGCTGAGTTGTGGTAGCTCTGCCTGTAGACTTCCAGAAAGTAATATATTGAATTTCTGCTTTCACTGAGTGCTCCAGAACTGGCACTTCCATCAAACCTGGATGTTCCTTTCTACTAAATTCCATTTGCACAAATGTTCTTCCTTCACCTTTCCCAACCAGTAATGGACCAGTTCATGAACGATTACTTGGAAGAAGCCAACAGGGAAATCGAGAAGTACAACAGGGAGCTGGAGGAGCAGGAGTACCACGACCTCTTTGAGCAGAAGACTTAAGCACGTGGCTCCTGGGTGTTTCTGTCCTTGTGTCAGGAACCAAAAATTCTGTTTGTCCTTCTGGCTCACGAGAAATTGAGTGAAATGTCTGTTTCCAGCACTCCTTCCCAAACTAAGGGGTTGTTCCCCTAAGGTTGGCATTTAACACGGTAACTGCTTAGCTGTTTGTACTGTCAGGTTTGCTTCCACTTCACCTTAATTCCAGACTGTACAAAGCATCACCTGGAATCTCTGGCTTGTGGTGGAAACGTGGGAAAAAGAAGAAGAAGAAGAAGGGGAAAAGAAGCAAAACTGGATTTATTTCCTAAAAAGGTCGGAATGTAATTGTGGAATTGGGCCGTGGTGCAGATATCAAACAATCCCTGGGCATCCCTTGGAAATTGTTGCACAGGAGCTTTGATGAGCAGTGGGGGATTTCAGGGTGTGGGATTGGGGGTGTTCCCAAAGCGAGAAATGGGGGAACACTGACTCGGAAGAGTCCCCAATCCCACAGATACCTGGGTGTTCCCAAAGCGAGAAATTGGGGAACGTTACCTTGGAAGAGTCCCTAATCCCACAGTGGCTGGGATGTTCCCAAAGCGAGAAATGGGAGAATAATTAAAAAAAAATTAGAAGAATCCCTAATCCCACAGCTGCTGGGATGTTCCCAAAGCAAGAAATGGGGGGACAGTGGGGAAAACTCAGAATTGAGTCCCTAATCCCACAGCTCTTGGTGTGTTCCCAAAGTGAGAAATAGGGGAACAGTGGGAAAAACTCTGAAGAGTCCCTAACCCCACAGCTGTCAGGATGTTCCTGAAGCAAGAAATAAGGGAATAATGAAAAAATTCAGAAGAATCCCTAATCCCACAGTTGTTGGTGTGTTCCCAAAGCGAGAAATGGGGGAACAGTGGGGAAAACTCAGAATTGAGTCCCTAATCCCACAGCTCTTGGTGTGTTCCCAAAGTGAGAAATGGGGGAACAATGGGGAAAATCCAAAAGATTATCCCAGATATTAGGTTGTCCTCAAAGTGAGAAAAGTGGAAACACTTACTCAGAGACCTTAATCCCAAAGCTGTTGGGATGTTCCCAAAGCGAGAAATGGGGGAACAGTGGGGAAAACTCAGAATTGAGTCCCTAATCCCACAGCTCTTGGTGTGTTCCCAAAGTGAGAAATGGGGGAACAATGGGAATAACTCTGAAGAGTCCCTAATCCCAGAGCTGTTGGTGTATTCCCAAAGCAAGAAATGGGAGAATGATTCAAAAACTTGGAATCCTGAATCTGCAGCTGTTAGCATGTTCCCAAAGCGAGAAATTGGGGAACAGTGGGAAGAACTCAGAACTGAGTCCTTGATCCCACAGCTGTCAGAGGGTTCCCAAAGTGAGAAATGGGGGAACAGTGGGGAAAACTCAGAATTGGATCCCTAATCCCACAGCTCTTGGTGTGTTCCCAAAGTGAGAAATGGGGGAACACTTTCTCAGAGTCCCTAATCCCACAGTTGTTGATGTATTGCCAAAGTGAGAAATGGGGAAACAGTGGGAAAAGCTTGGATGAGCACCTAATCCCAGAGCTGTCGGTGTGTTCCCAAAGCGAGAAATGGGGGAACAATGGGAAAAACTCAGAACAGAGTCCGTAATCTCACAGCCGCTAGGATGTTCCTAAAGTGAAAATTGTGGAAACAGTAGGAAAAACTCAGAAAAGTCCCTAATCCCAGAGCTGTCAGGGTGTTCCCAAAGCGAGAAATGGGGGAACAATGGGAAGAACTCTGAAAAATCCCTAATCCCAGAGCTGTCAGGGTATTCCCAAAGTGAGGGATGAGGGGACACTTACTCAGAGTCTCTGATCCCAGAGCTGTCAGAGAGCTCCCAAAGAGAGAAATGAGGGAATGGGAAAAGCTTGGATGAGCACCTAATCCCAGAGCTGTTGGGATGTTCCTAAGGCGAGAAAAACTGAAGAATCCCTAGTCCCAGAGCAGCTGGGCTGTTCCCAAAGCGAGAAATGGGGGAACAGTGGGAAGAACTCAGAACTGAGTCCCTAATCCCACAGCTGCTAGGGCATTCCCAAAGTGAAAAATGTGGAAACAGTGGGAAAAATCCTGAAGAATCCCTAATCCCAGAGCTGTCAGGGTGTTCCCAAAGCGAGAAATGGGGGAACAATGGGAAGAACTCAGAATTTTCTGAGTCCTTGATCCTACAGCTGTCAGAGCGTTCCCAAAGAGAGAAATGGGGGAATGGGAAAAACTTGGATGAGCACCTAATCCCAGAGCTGTTGGGATGTTCCTAAAGCGAGAAATGGGGGAACAGTGGGGAAAACTCTGGAGAGTCCCTAATCCCACAGCTGCTAGGGCATTCCCAAAGTGAAAAATGTGGAAACAGTGGGAAAAATTCTGAAGAATCCCTAATCCCAGAGCTGTCAGGGTGTTCCCAAAGTGAGAAATGGGGGAACACTTTCTCAGAGTCCCTAATCCCAGAGTTGTCAGGGTGTTCCCAAAGCAAGGGATGAGGGAACACTCCCACCCCCACCTTTGCCAGGGGCACAGCCCATCTCAAAATCCTCGGCACAGTTTGAGTCTGCACTTGAAATTCTGACTTTAAAGAAAAGCTATTTGTACATTTCAGGGTGAAATCAGTGGAGAAATCTTAATTTCTTCCCAGTGCTCTCATTGGGATTCTGGAAAATATTTCCTGGCTGGCTGCAATGTGCACCTTGCTGTTGCTTAGATTATCCCTGGGGGATTCCTATCTCAGTCCTAAAAACTGAGCAAGGCAAGGCAAGGGGGAGATTCTTCAGCTGAAGAATTCCTTTTCATGAAGATGAGTGATTTCCAAAGGTAAAAAATAGCAAAAGATGTTACTTGAAAGAGGCAGGAACTTGAAGAACTTCCGGGAGAGTTTGCACACCGTAACATTTCACTGCGCTGACGAGAAATCAGCTTTTAAATACTTGCAACAGAATTTTTATAGTTCCTAAACGATAAAACAGGAATGATGGAAGCCTGTCCTGACTTAATTCAGTATCATTTTAAAGGAGACTTTATAAATCACTGGCTGAAGGATTATAAAGTACCTTAGCAGTTACTTACAGGTAGTTATTGGAGTTTATTTGAATAAGCAGATTATTGTAACACGCACGTGTTCGGAATTTAGGTGAGAACAGCCCAGCAGGAATTTTTTTATTTTCATATTCCTTTGCCTTAGGGACAGCTCAATCTTTTAATGCAACTGCAAGTTTTCTTTCTGACCAGATGTTTGTGATACAGCAAGAAATGGAAGGAAAAAATCTCTTGCAGGACACTTAAAATACTTCAAACGTGCCTGCACAGCCTCATCCAGTGGCAGGAAAATGAGATGTAACCCCTGCCATCAAACCTGAGGCTAAATTAGAGTTTATGCTTTGCTTAAGAGATGTGTTTTTTACCTTTGGAATATGAAATGAGTGAAATTTCAGTGACCTGAAGCACATTTTAGGTGGTTTTGGTCTTCATTGCTGGGTGCCTGTGCTGTGGATGTTCCACAGTGCAGAGGTGGAATTCCAGGTGCTGCAGGCTGGGATAGAAATATTGATAAGGTTTCATTCCTCGCTTTCGTCCTAGATTTAAAAAGCTGTCTGAATCGAAGACTTTAATATTTTATTTTATTTTATTTTTTTTGCACACCATGAGACTTTATATAAAAACTACTTGTATCCTGTTAGAGGCCAGTAAAAGCCAGCAATTAGTTTGTGTTTTTAGGCTTTCCTGGGGTATCCCCTGGATCACAAGTGTGGAGCATCCTGATAAAGCTCGTGAGTTTTATCTATGCATGGCTAAATTTTAGTCTTAATATCCTGTAGTGCCTGTAGAGCAAAGGTAGCTAGCAGTGGGTTTGGGGGGCTGCCAGGGGTTTACAACTAAGTCCAGTTGGTTGCACGAAATTATTCCACAGCCCAGAATTTTTAGGGATCCCGAAATTCCCTTGGTAGCGCCGCAATAAAAAGGGGCATTAGGAAATCGAACTCCGGTTGGAATCGCTTTGCCAATTAACTCGGTGTAAACCCGGCTTTTCCAGTCCCGCTTCTCCAATCTGCAAAGCCATATTTCTAGAGTAGTGGGATGTGATGTGGGAAGCAATTCCAGTGGTTGGGACAGCAGGCACGTGGTGGAGGCTTCGTCTCAATTCGGGAGTTGATACAGAGTAGATTTAAGTGCAATTGATTGAAAATAGATGAAGATGCTGTAGCTGATTTTTTGCTCTGCTGAACTCTTTTTAAGAACTCCGATTTGTGCAGCTCTCAGATCAATATGGACGGGGCTGATCCAGCTGGAATTCCAAGCCCCGTGAACATAAAAAAAAAAAGGAAATAATTGGGTTGTGACTGTGCAAATTGAGCTGTTCCTTAAAAACTGGAGCAGAAGAGCTCGGAACAAAGGCCTAGAACCCTCCTGTGCTGTGCTGCATGTGCTCTATGGTCATAGCTGTGTTTTACAAAGACCTTTCACCAGACTGGTACTGGCTCAATTCATGTATTTTGGTATTGAGAGAAATTGATTACCTCAATTTTTATGGTTTTATTTTTTGAACTGTGACTTTCAACCAGAATGGAAAAAAAAAAGAAAAAGAAAAATACCGAAATAGTGAAACTGTGACAATGGTATCCTTGAAATGTAGTAGTGCCTTGCAGATGACACCATTTATTCCCCAAATAAATGGATGTCGGGGGTTGCACCCCCTTTTCTTTTTTAAAGGAAAAAAAAAAAAAATGGTTTTGGTGAAAGGACTTCGAAATTTAACCTAGTGACAAATATTAGCACAAATGGTTAAACTGTTTAAAAGAAAACTCTTTGAGGACTGAAACTTGTAAATGCCTGATGCTGCTGCTGTCGAAGAGCAGTTGCTGATTTTTTGGGAGTCGATTCTAACGATCAGCAGCGCTTTTTGGTTTTGTTTTTTTGTTTATTTTTTTCTTAAGAAGAGCGTAACTTTTGTACTCTGGTCAGAGCTGTTTGTACTGTATGGAATCCCCACCCCAGGGGATTTGCTGTCCTCACTCTTTGAAAGTCGAGGTGAGGACGGAGCTACTCCGAAGGATCGAGGTTTGAACGTTTTTTTGCTACTGTATAATTAAAAAAAAAAAAACCAACAACAAAAAAAGCACCATTTCTAACCCACTGATGTTTGGATACAGCAAAAGTGCCATTACACTGTTCCTTTTCTCTTTGGAAAATTTGTGTCCAGGCATTCCTGAGCTTGGGAAGTGCTGAAGAGTCCTCAAGGGGTTTCCACGCTTTGCTGACCTTTGTTAGCAGCTTGTGGTGGTGTTTTTTTGTTTTTCTTTCTCCTCACCGAGAATGAGTGTGATCAGAAGTTACTGAAGTTATAGGGGTTCAAATGTGACAAACTTAGCAGGGGAACCTTTGCAACTTGAGCTGCTCTGCAGTCTGAGAGTATTTGAATTTTAAGCTGTGCAATTTGGGATTAATCCACTTTTACACTTTGCAATTAACACACACCGGATTGCTCAGTTGCATGTAAGGGTTCCCTAATAAGTTGAGGGTGGTTTTTTTTAATTATTGTTATTTTTTAATTGAAACTTTGTCTGAATTTGCACAGATTTAAGCTCTGGAATACTTTGGTATTCTTGAAAAGGGAAAAAAATTGTGACTAGTATAGTGAATTGTAAACTGTGAGTTGGTAGAATCACAAGGTCCATCTAATCTTAGGTTGTTAAAAATGTACCTCAGAAAGCTCGTGAGAAATCGCTTCATTTTTACACAACAGCCGGATCCCGACGTAACACTTCTCACTTTACAATGTGCCAAAATTCACTTTTATACTAGTTCTCAATGCTTTAATATTTGCAATTTTGTGTTATTTACAAACACTACTGTAACTTCAGTTCAGCTGAATGGTGTGATTGAAGCTTTTTGCCTCTCGTATTTATTACACGACTCGATTCAGTAAATATAAAATGACCTTTCCATTTATTTTTGTATTGTTTTACATGTTTATACCTGCAGTTTGTGTGACTTTTACACCTGTAACTCAGATGTGATGGAAAGAACCAATAAACAGTATCCATCCACTGCCTGGCTTTGCCTCCTTTAATAAACTCACAGGTTCCTAAACTGGAATTTTTAAACTTTGAGTGGTTTGCATTGTAATCTTTAAAACCAGCAGAAAGGTGAGTTGTTTATATTCAAATTAAAATATGAAAATGTAAGGTTTTGTGGGGTTTTTTTTGTAGCTGCTATTTTAAGTTTAGACCTTCTTGCTTGGACTTTTAACTGGGTAAAATTCAAACCAGAAGAGGATTCATCTGCTTTGTGCTGCGCTCTCTGGTTTTCAGCAGCTGTGTGTGAGCATAAGTTGATATTTGCAGATTTTTACAGATGCAAGGAGGGGTTAAACCTTCCACTTTGTACTCACAGAAATGAGGATGCAGCTTCAAGATCCATGGATCTCAAATCTGGGCAATCCCACCTTACCCTTCTTTCCCTGGGGGGCTGAGCAGGAATCAAGACTTTTGCTGGTTAAACTGAGCCTGCAGCTGATTTTCTGTCTCTGTTTTACATCACTTTTGCATTCGTTGGGGGGAGGTTTTGTGCTCAGTTTGATTTTTGTGAACGGTTTATGTAAAACCAGCCCGTTAAATCCAGCCTGCTTTGCATATTCCAGGTGTGCACATAAACCAGCAGCTCCTGGGGCACCGACTTCGGACTGAAATCCAGGAGTTTCCCCTTGCTGTGGGTTTGGAAAGCAGCTCCCAGCTCTAAATCAGGAATTTCTGTGCCAGCACTGGGGTTGGCAGCAGGACCAGGGCAGTGCCCGTGCCCTGTGCTGGCACTGCTGGGGCACCTCCACTCCTGGGGGTGATTTTGGGGTCTCCACGTACAGGACAGACATTGAGAGGCTGGAATTGAGCTGGGGAAGGGGCTGGAGCCCCAGGAGCGGCTGAGGGAGCTGGGAAAGGGGCTCAGCCTGGAGAAAAGGGGGATCAGGGGGGACCTTGTGGCTCTGCACAACTCCCTGACAGGAGGGGGCAGCTGGGGGGAGCAGGGACAGGAGGAGAGGGAACGGCCTCAGGCTGGGCCAGGGGAGGTTTAGATTGGATATTGGGAAAATTCCTTCATGGAAAGGGTTATTAAGCAGTGCACCAGACCTCTCCAAGATTATCAAGTCCAATCTTTCCCCCAGCACTGCCAAGGCCACCACTGATCCATGTCCCCAAGTGCCACATCCACACAGCTTTTAAATCCCTCCAGGGATGGAGGCTCCAACACTGCCAGGGCTGGACAGCCCTTTCCACGAAAAAATGGAAAGTTTAAAATGCTTTGAGAGGGTTTAGATGATGGGAAACTGTGTAAGTTTCATTTCTTACGAGAGATGAGGTGGATTTTCCTGAACATATCCCAAATCGGGGTTTTTAGTCCTGTTTCTTGCTCTCAATTATCCCATTTTGGTCAGTCTGGTTGTATCTGGAGAGGTTTCCAGCTCTCCTCAGCTTTTCACGAGCTCCTCTTCCTTCCACGTGAACTCATCTGGAATTTCTTTGCCTACGTGTCCGCCAGCAAACGGCGCCTCTTTAGCTTCATAAATTACCAGCCTAATTAAAGTAATGAATTCCCAACAGGAATTGCATGGAAATGGGAGCACTTGTTAATTGAATAGCCCTGGGTTCGGCTCCCATTGTACACGTTCCACAAGGTGCTTGTGTGATCCCTCCTATTGAATTGGCTTAAAATAAACCTTCGGGCCAGTTTGATGTCTTGGTAGGAAAGAAAACACCCAATGGGCAAGGCCTGGAGGATTTCAATAGCTTTATTGCTCCAGGATAGACAAAAAAACCCAAAAAAAAAAAAAAAAAAAAAGCATGGAAAGTAAAATGTGGGTGACCCATTCATGGCTAGGAAATCAGCAGGCACACAATGCATTGTATAGATCACTGCAAAACCGCCCCACACGAGTGAAACAGGAAATTTCTAATGGTTCAAATTGAGCCTTCGCTCAACCCCACCAAAAATCTTCCATTTTTCTGTGTTATCAAAGTTAGTTCAATATTTGCTTTATATACATCCTGTTCCGGACTTTGATTCCTCTATACAGCACCTTCCTGCCTTCTAATATCTGATTTATTGCAGAGCCCTTTTTCTTCCAAAGGTTTGGCTTGGCCTGCTTTAACTCTTTATCTTGTCAGCCTCAGAGCTGGGTCTGGCCACGGCCTTTCCTTTTCTGCTTGCTTTGGGAAGCCCTGGAGAAAGGATGACTGAGGAGCTGGCAAAGAGGAGCTGTAAGGATGAGTCACGGGATTTTTGGGAGAGAGATATGGAATATCCAAGGTGCTTGAGTGCATCAAACCAGAAATTGGGACCTTAAAGCCCATCCAGTTCCAATCCCCTGTCCTGGGCAGGGACACTTTCCACTCTCCCAGGTTGCTCCAACCTGGTCTCAGACACTTCCAGGGATCCAGGGGCAGCCACAGCTTCTCTGGGCACCCTGTGCCAGGGCCTCCCCACCCTCCCAGGGAACAATTCCTTCCCAGTTTGCCACCTAACCCTGCCCTCTGTCAGCGGGAAGCCATTCCCTGTGTCCTGTCCCTCCATCCCTTGTCCCCAGTCCCTCTCCAGCTCTCCTGGAGCCCCTTTAGGCACTGGAAGGTGTCTGAAAGTCTCCCCAGAGCCTTCTCCAGGATCTGGAGGCTTCCCGCACCCTCCAGGCTGCGGTGCTGGACTGGGATCGCTGCCCTCCACGTGCTCGGGGGTTTTTGAAGCCCTCGCCCATCCCAGGGAAATGAGGAGGAATTTCTCTGCTCCAGGTCAGGAGGGATGTCACCAGCACTCGGGGAAGGTCCCAGAGGCAGGTTGGATGCTGAAGACTGCTGAAAGATGTGTTTCCTGTCTTACAATAGGGAATTTTGTCGTATTTCCCTGTGGAACCTCTTGAGGTAAGTGCTGAAGCTCATCCTGTACCAGCAGACACATCCCTTCTCCCTTTGCTGGCACAAAGAAGAGCACAGAGACAGAATTGCAGATTGTGGTGCCTCTTAAACGCCTTGAGCTGTCAGAGCTGACCTGCCCCATTCACTGCATTCCATCCTGAATGGGCCATCAGGATTGTAGGATAAAGGGGAATGGCTTCTCACTGCCAGAGGGCAGGGCTAGATGGGATATTGGGAAGGAATTCCGGCCTGTGAGGGTGGGGAGGCCCTGGCACAGGGTGCCCAGAGAAGCTGTGGCTGCCCCTGGATACCTGGAAGTGTCCAAGGCCAGGCTGGACAGAGCTTGGAGCAGCCTGGGACAGTAGAAGGTGTCCCTGCCCATGGCAGGGGGTGGAATGAGACAATCTTTTCCAACCCAACCCATTCCATGATTCCCTGCATTCCTTGCAGCTTCCTTTCTTCTCAAGATGGGGTTAAAAATCTCCTTGAATTACGCGATTTCCCCCCTAAAATCTAGAAGGCCCTGCTGTCCCCTGCCCCAGGACCTGCTCCCTGGCAGTGGGATGTGCTCATGGCACAGCAGGGCTGAGAAGAGATTTCTCTTCTCGAAGCCAAGGCCTGGGCTCGCTCGGTGTGTGCTGCAGATTAAAATCACTGCTGCACAGCAAATGAAACACAAATGTTTTGGGCTTGGCTGGGTTTGGGAAGGGTGTCCCTTCCGCTGGCCGCTGTTTGTTTGCTTGGGTGAGGTGGGTGAACGTTCCAACAATAAACTTTCCTGGGAACGTGATGGCTCTCGGAGAGGTCAGGGAAAAAGGACAAACCAGCGCCAGGCTTGGGATGGGATCCTGAGGGGAACGTGGGAGGATGGAGTGGGCACAGAAAGAGTTGGGATGGGCTCCTTCCTGCGTGTGTCTCATCCACCTCGCAGGGAGAGAGGGACGTCGCTTTGGGCCTTGTGTCCCTTCAGCCCCTCCTGCCAAGGTAAGTCATTAAAGGGATTAAATCAGCGTGGAGTGAGAGGAGAAGGGATGCAGGGTGGTCATGGATCCCCTGGATCCCTGGAAGTGTCCAAGGCCAGGTTGGAGGCGGCTTGGAGCACCCTGGGATGGTGGAAGTTGTCCCTGCTCCAGCGTTCGAACTGGGTGAGATTTAAGGTCTCTTCCAACCCAACCATTCCAGGATTCCATGACTGTGATTTAAGGAAGGAAACTTGCAGTTTGAGCCTGGTTGAAACAGGGAGAGAGAAATCCCATGGTCAGGTCAGACCAGGTGGCTCTAAGCCCCATCCAGCCTGGCCTTGGACACATCCAGGGGCAGCCACAGCTTCTCTGGGAAACCCTTGCCAGGGCCTCCCCACCTTTAGAGTAAAGAGTTTCTTCCTAATACCAGTTCTAGAAGCCAGCCCCTCTACCTGGTGCCGTGGGACATGAGGAGGGACAGCTCAGCGTCATCCAGGATCTGCTAAACTCCGTCCTGCACTCGCCGGTCCCTCTGGGATGCAGGATTCAGTTCCTGGGAAGCTCCTGCTGCCTCTGGCTCCCAGACAGTGCTGAGCTCACCCATCTGCTCTGTCTTGGCAGCAGGGGAAGGGAGGAACAACAATCATTTTCAATCCAAGCCTAATGTGTGCACAAAGAGCCCCGAGGATTCCTCTGGCACAGCCCGCGGCGGGGGAAGACGGCTGCTGGAGTGGGCCAGGGAGGCCCTTTCCCCCTGTCCTGGCTCAACCTTTTGTTGGAAGTGAACGGTTCTGACTGTCCGCAGCCAGCCTGCCGTGGCCGAGCGTCCCTTGCTCTCCACGGAGGTGTTCTCATGCCTTTTGTGCCTTTGGGAGTCCTGCCCATCCGGCATTTCCAGCACAATTCGTGCACTGTTGCAGAGAGCCTTCGAAGGCCGAGCCATGAGGACACTGGTTTGGGACTCATGGTCTTCTCCCAGCAGTTTTCCCATTGCTGTCCAGGCCAGCAATCCACATTCCCATCCTACTAACGGGACAGCGCGGAGCAAATCAACATTTTCTTTGTGATCTGGACAGTGGAGAGGTTTTGTGATAATTTAAATCCCTGTTTTTCTGCTCTGTGTGTGCAGTTGTCTATTCAACCTTACCCAGACCTGTTTTCCTTCCCGTTCCTCCCAAAGTGTGGGCACAGACTCCCAGAGAAGCTGTGGCTGCCCCTGGATCCCTGGAAGTGTCCAAGGCCAGGTTGGACAGGGCTTGGAGCAGCCTGGGATAGTGGGAGGTGCCCCTGCCCGTGGCAGGGGTGGGATGAGATGATCCCTAAGGTCCCTCCCAGCCCAACCCCTTCTGGCATTCCATGATTCCGAGGCAAAAGGTGAAGGATGCTGTTAGCTTTTCCTGAGGAATGCATTCCTTAATGGGTTGGAAACACCCTCAAGGCTGTCAGTCAGTCCTCGATGAGTTCACTGACATCAGCACAAGGCTAAAGTTTCAGGAAAACCTGTCTCGACCAGGGCATCACACCAGATAAATTATTGTAACCTAATTGAATTGCCTTTTCTCTCTCTTTTTTTTCCCCTTTCTTTTGTCTCTAAGTCAGAGGCTTTCAGTTATTTACGTATCATATGAAGCCAGATTTCCTCTCATTTCCAGTGGAAGAAAAGGGAGCTGGTGTACCCTGTCCAGAAAGAAAAGCTGCAGGGGCTTGGGGGAAATGGTGGTTTCTGGTTCAAAGCCCAGCCCTGGTGCTGAGTTTTTCGTGCCTTTGCTTCACCAGCAGCTTTTTGCTGCTGTATCACACCTGGTTTGCATGGAATGATTCCTCCTTCCACGGAGACTCATCCTTCTTTCCATGGAGGGGTCACTTGATCCACAGATGTTGCTTTGAACTCTTCTGTTGTGTTCAAAATCCACTCTCAGCCTCAGTGCTGTTGTAGAGCTGCCTAAAAGCAGGGGAAAAAAGCAAAATAATGGGAAAAAGAGGCAGAGTGAATCTCTCTGGGAGGAAAAGGCTCAGCTAAAGAAGACTGTAAGCACCAAAATCCTTGTATTTGATCCCTGCAGATGATGTCAGGAAGGGGACAGCCTTGATTCAGCTGGATAAACCCAGGTCAAAGTGCTTAAAAGACTCCAATCTGAAGTGCCTGTGGGGCTGCAGACCCCTGCGTGGAGCCCTTGCCCCAAATCAGCAGAGCAAGGAGCAGAAATTCCTCTGTTCTCCTCCCAAGTGAAGATAAAAGGAGAGTAGAGAAAGAAAACCGAGAGCAGAGCTGTTTCCCTGCTCCTGCGTTGCCTCTGCTGATGGTTATTTTGGGATCTGAGCTGTGTTTTGCTCCTTTTCTGAGAGACCTGAGATGTTCAGTTCAGAATGTCTCAGGAGGAGGCTTAGGGGAAAAAAAGAAAAAGAACGGATTCAGCACATTTCTAGTAAAGTTACTGAAGTAAAACCTGAATTTAAATATTAATAACACGACCTGGAAACGGACCCCCAGCCTGGCTGTCGCATCTTGTGATGCCACCTTGACCACAGGGGACCAAGTTCTCTGAGGAAAGAGGAATTTCTGGAGGCAAAAAACGCTAAAACAGGGGGAAACAGAAAAAAAAAATAAATCCATTTTGTTGTGTTTATAAAGCACAGGTGAACAAAATGCTGTGTGCAGCAGCTGGATGTTTCTTCAAGTCCTCCCTCAGCTCTTGGAAAGGGGAAACCAGACACATCCTTGGAGTTTGAGGCTAGAAAGGGTAAAAGGAGGAGGTCTGTTGATTGCTGGTTCCCTTGTTGCTGCTCGAGATCTGCAGCCTCTTCCCGGGAGGTTCAGGGGTGCTTGATCCTCACTTGGCTCACGGCCGTTCCCAGAAATGGGAGTACAACATCCTCTCCTCCAGCTGGATAATCAGGAATGCCACCAATCCATCACTGCGTGCCAGGACTGGGTCAGTTCTTACCCATCCCTCGCAGCCCTGAGATAAAAAACCTACGGAAGCACCTCGGTATTTCCCAGCAGAGCTACCAGGGGTCCCCTGGGGGTCTCTTGGGAGCAGCCTGCAGTTCACCCCAGGAATTCTTGCTGTGTTGCAAAAGAATGGCAGAAGAAATGCTGCTTCAGGAGGCACTGAGGAAAATGGAAAGGTAAAGTTGGTGTGTGCCAGGGTGGGGATGCAGGATGCTGGGAACCGGAAGGGTGAGGAGAGGTGAAGCTCTGGTTGTGGAGAGAAGGATTTGGGGAGACCTTCCAGTACCTAAAGGGGTTTACAGGAAGACTGGAGAGGGACTTTGGGCAAAGGATGGAATTACAGGACAAGGGGGAATGGCCTTAAGCTGAGGGAGGGCAGGGCTAGATGGGATATTGGGAAGGAATTCCTGGCTGTGAGGGTGGGGAGGCCCTGGCACAGGGTGCCCAGAGAAGCTGTGGCTGCCCCTGGATCCCTGGAAGTGCCCAAGGCCAGGCTGGACGGGGCTTGGAGGGACCTGGGGTAGTGGAAGGGGTCCCTGCCCACGGCAGGGAGTTGGAAGATGGTTTTTAAACCCCTTCCAAACCATTCTATCATCCTGTGATTTACTGACTGCTCAGTTTAGGGTGTGGGACCTGTTTTCCTGTGCTCGGGGTTTGGCACAGCAGAGCCCTGTTCCATCCCATCAGGGCACCACCAAAAGAGGGAGGGGGAATTTCGCTTTCCCCTGGGAACAAAACTCACAGGAGCAGAACCCCAGTAACCTTGGCTACCACATTTCATTTGTGGTGAGCAGAAAGGCTGACGGGAGAAGTCCTTTCCTCACGGATGCACCGAGCCAGGGTGAGGAGGGCTTTGGTGAGGCAAGAAAAGTGTTGTCAGTGTGGTGCCACGGGGTTCTCATCACTCCAGTGCTCTTGGCAAGTCCCCCCTGAGGAATTCCACTCTTTGATACAACGAGAAGTTGTTCCTTCTCCCCTTTGTCCTTGCCCGACTTGCGTCCCGCGGAGATTTGTTTTTGTAGCTCCTGGAGATGAAACAACCTCTGACTGAAAATGCTGACGAGGTGTCCGCGGTCGGATGGCTTTGTAAAAAAGGGGGTTGGGGCTTAAATCCTTAATAATGTTGGATTTGGGAGGTGTTTTTGCCCAGTGTTCAGCCTACCCAGGCCACTGCCTGGGTTCTGCTCTAGAAATGCCCTTTGTGGCTTTCTCCCCATCCTTTGGCTCTGGAAGGTCTCTCCTGCCCCGTGCAGAAATGCCTGCTCATCATTTCCTCCCTTTTCCTGCGGCAAGTGGGACTTCCACAGCCAGAGCTGTGGCTCGTGCCGTATCCTCGTGCTCCTCCTCAGGGAATTCCCAGATTCCTCTTTCCCCGTGTTACCAATATCGTGTCTCCAGTCTGGAGGGGAGGATGGCACCTCCAGATGTCTGTTTATCTGCAGTCCCTCCTGTGCTCCAGGCCCTCTGGAGGCACATCCCGCAGCCAAGCTTTCCCTGAAAAATATTTTTAACCCTTCCTCCCTCCCACTCGTCTTCCCAGCCAGATCCCCCGGGAAATTGCTGAACAAGATGGTTCTCACTTACACGGTCTCTGGTGGCTGCACAAAAGAGCTTAGCTCTGCTTTCAGAAATAAACTTCTTACACGTGTTTTTCTTGTCTATACCCAGCTTTTTCCCTTGCATTTTCACACCAAATCCCAGTTGTCAGGCCACCAAGGGGAAGTTTGAAGCCTATTTGAATTTTAACTTGAAGTGGATGATTTTTTTTTTTTAAATTTTTTTTTCATCTTTCTGTATTTTGAAGCCCTCTGGGCAATGTCAGGACTGTTTTTCCTGATGCGTTCTCTGACCTGATTGACCAAAGTTTTTGTGCTGTTCTCATACCAATTTTGGAACTTTTTTGATGACATGCAGGCTTTTATTTGGTCTGGTCTTTTAAAGCTGTGAGCCCTGCCCCGGTGCAGATATCGTTGCTGTTGTATCCTACACTTGATGGTTGGACTGGATGACCTTGGAGGTCTTTTCCAGCCTTAAGGATTCTGTGATTCCACGACCCCCAGGCTGTGGGAGCAGCACAGAGGAATCTCCCATCCAAGATGGACCAAAGAGTGGGGTGAAACCTTGCATTGGGTTTGTGTGGCCAGGTTTTGGTAGCCAGGGGCTACAGGAACGGCTTCTGGGAAGCTGCTGGAATAAATCCAATTAATTCCCCCAGGTGAGTCTGTTTTACCCATGGCAGTCACCGGTGAGTGATTCCTGCTCAGTTTTTGGCCATGCACAGCTCGGTGCCTGCCTGGAGGCCTCCTCCTGACTTTTTGAACCGAGTTTGCTCAGAACAAGGTGTGCTTTGTAGCTGCAGGTATGCGCTGTAATCTCTCTCTCCCTGATTTAATCCTGCTGGGCAGAGGGGGCAAGAGGAGCAGAGATGTGTGGGTTTGTTCTCATTGTTGTTTCATGAGTGACGCTCAGCCCAGGGCTGTTATTTTTGGAGAGTTTGGTGCTCGTGTTTATCGCGGAGGCTCCTCGAGCTCTGGGGCTTTGAGGTGCGTAAATCTAAATAAGGATGACATTTAAAATAGGTTACACGCTCTCCCCGAGCGTGCAGAGAGGAAATATGAGTAGGCTGACTTCAGATCCTTCAAGTAAAAAATCCCCCGTGGGAGTGTCATTAAAGTTCTCAGCACCTCCAGGTAATTATATTCTGACATAAGTTGTTTGGGCCACAATTCAAGGTAACTCTAATCTGGACCTCATTATGAGGGATAAAGAGGAATTAATCACCGAGCTGGAAGCGGGATTGTTCCCTGGAGGCGTGTGGTCGTGACCTGCCTGCTGAAATCTGGGCAAAGATGGGGCGGTTTTAGCTAAAACCGTGTGTGTAAACACAGATACAGAGAGTGGCTCAAGAGGGTTGGGTGGCACAGCTGGCAAAAGTTAATGGGAAAGGAAGGAAAGGGAAGGAAAAGGATGTGGAGAGGGAGATGGAAGTGGGAACTGGGAGTCAGGGAATTGGGTTGGAAGAGACCTCAAAGACCACCCAGTGCCACCCCCTGGCATGGGCAGGGACACCTCCCACTATCCCAGGGTGCTCCAAGCCCCAGTGTCCAACCTGGCCTTGGACACTGCCAGGGATCCAGGGGCAGCCACAGCTTCTCTGGGCAGCCTGTGCCAGTCATTTTTGTTCTCCCAGAAAAATTCTTCCACAATACACAAGAGAAATTGCAGTTTTTGGGAGCCTGCTGGGTCTGCAGGTACAATTTCCCTTCCAGAGCTGCCTGAGGACCAGGAACAGCTGGGAAGCACTGAGGAGCTCGGGACAGCGGAGCAGCAGCATTCCACACTGCTCCTTGGAAAGGAAGGCTCATGCACAGGTGCTCAGCTGATGGGGGGAGTCTGGAGGACAACAGCCACTTCCAGCAGTTTTCCAGGCTCTGATTTTTAGGGCTGGGCTCTGGATTGTCTGCTCAGCCTCGCGGGGAGCAGAGGTTTTTTTGTCTATGGTTATTCCCAGCCCTGGCACAGCTGCCGGGAGTTGGAGTCCTCATCCCTGGGGGGATTTAAAAGCCGTGTGGATGTGGCACTTGGGGATATGGGGCAGTGGTGGCCTTGGCAGTGCTGGGGGAATGGGTGGACTCGATGATCTGGGAGGTTTTTTCCAACCTAAATGATTCTATGAGTCTGATTCTGAAAGACACACGAGGGGTCTGGACTCCCACTGTGCTTCTCTTTCCCTTTTCCCTCCAAGTGGATGGCCCGATATGGAATATTGAGAACATGGTTGAGAAGAGAAAGATCTGGGGATCTTTTCTTCTTTAATTGTTCTCCAGCACCACAGGCAGGAGCTCAGCTGATCTCAGCTGGTGCAAGCTCTTCCCCTGCTTGAGAGTGGTCCCTGTACTTCGTTCTTCAAGGGAATCCTCCAACGCACCAGCGTGGCCCCAGCAGGTTTCATGTCCAACGTGGATCCCAATATTTTACCTGCAGTAATTATTCCAGAAAAGGTTAAAACCTACTTGAACTTTTGCTACAACTCAAATTTAAATTTCCAGGCCTGAAGAAAGCAAACCGTGTTCCTCCGCTACCTTTGGCGCAGCATCCAAAAATTAACCCAATGTTTTTTTCTTCGTTATTGCAACCAGAATCCCCCTCTGAAGCATTAACCCAGGTATGGAGCAATATTCCTTCTGTCCATCTTTTAACCCACCTAAGTAGGAACATGGGGTTGTCTTTCAGGAATTTGGGGGTTGTGGTGCTTTGCCAGCCTGTGTCAGAGTTTAAGGGCAGAGCTGCCTGTGCTTTCTGTCCAGTGATGAGATGTTTTGCTTCCTTGCCTGTTCCCTCTCTTTGTTTCAATCCTTTTTATATCAATCCTCGAGATTTACACACCATCCTTGATAACGAAGGCCTGGAAGATATTTTAAAGATACAGATGATAAAATACTGCATCTCTACTTCCTTTCCCCTTTCCTCTGCCCAAATAAGGAGGCTTTACTTGCTTTACTATCTATTTACGTTTTAAAAATCTTGCTGCCATCTGAAGCAGCTGGCTCCAGTTTGGGCTTTCTTGGGTGTTTTTTTTTGTTGTTTTTTTTTTTTAATTGGTTTTTTTGTTGTTGTTATCCTCTCGAGAGAAAGAAACTGCGCGGGTTTCCAAGTTCCTTGAATAAATGTCAAATAAAACATTCCAAACAATTATTCAAGCCGGTAATAAGCAGTGAGACATCCTTCCTGTAGAGAAGCTGAACAATGGTTTCCTCTGACAGAAGCACAACATTAGGAGCCTTCCATGTGTTGGTGCTGATTTAAACGGCGGCAGCATCTCCGAGAGGGATCAGAGGCCCCAGTGAGTATCTGGATATCCTGTGGGAAGAAAAGCTCTGTGGGTAACACCCTGACTCCCCCAGACAAAATTCTGGGAGTTTCGTCCCTGTCTCCTCGACATCCTCCAGTTTTGAGAGCGTTTGCTTCCTTCCCCGGGATTTTTAGTCCTTCCCAGCACATCCAGGCTCGCCCTGAACACTCCAGGGAGGCAGGTGAGCCATCCCTCACCTCCAGCTCCAGGGTGACCTCCGGGGAGGAGCAGTGCTGGCTCCCAGTTTGACCAGTTTGATGTGTGTCCCCGCAGCCCTGGTGAACTCATCCCCTTCCCTTTTTTTGCTCCAGCAGCACCCCCTCTCCTCCATGAGCAGTATTCCCTGGGGAAGGGATCCCTCCTGGGATCAGAGATGCGGCAGATAACAGTCACAGATACAAACTCCCTGTTTTCCTTGCTTCTTTTAATTTTTAGGTGCCCATCTGTGGGAGTAGAAAGTTCACACTCCTCAGGCGGTGACTGGGATGGGCCTCTCCACGTGAACCTGGCACAGATGGCTTTGTCCTTGCTCCAGCTGGCGGCCACCTCGGCGCTGGGGACACGTGGAAGGTGATGCTGGGGGCAGCGTGGCCGGGGTTGGAAGGGCCGTGGCTCCTGGAGCTGATCCCACTCCCAGGCTCAGCCCCCGTTCTGGTTGACGGGTCCCAAACAACAAGTGAGGAAATCGGCCTCGTTCCTGGATGTGGCGCCTCCTAAATCCTTCACCAACACGGAGAGCCGGGAGTAACCCTGGAGAGGGCAGAGCACGTGGCAGCTCCTCGCTCAGAGCAGCATCTGAATCTTTATTAACCAGTTCAGACACGGCCAGCAAAGGTCGGGATGTCTGGAGAGTCGGGAGCAAAGTTCCTCAAAGTTGCCCTTTGGGGCTGCTCTCCTTGATGCCAAAATCTCTCACCTTTTGGTGAAGACCTCAGAAATTAAAAGGGTTTTTGGGCAGTTTTTCTCTGTTGTGTGGCCCCAGGCATTGGATCTGGTAGAAGCACACCCAGCTGTTGTTCTGGGAGTCAGCGTGGTCAAACAGCCCCTTGGCTGGCAGAGTCACCTCGATGGCCACTTGTTCTTGGACACCGTCACCACCCCGTGAACATCCTCTCCATTTGTGGTGTCCTGGAGTTTGGACAGCTGGAGGTGAACTCTGTTCCTTGCTTGTAGGAGATCCCAAATCACTGCCATGTTTTAGGAATTAATTCAATTTTCCCGTTATTATCATTAGTAGTATTATTAAAATAATTCTTTTTTTTCTAAATTTTGGCCTCCCCAAATCACAGAAACCCACAAGCTTCTGGCTCTGAGTGTGCGCTGACCAGGGAGGAGGGGGAGAGCAGGAGGTCCAAAGGAGAGGTGCTGGTGGTGCAGCAGTGCTGGGGCTCCTTCCCAAAGATTTTTGCTCCCTGGGTGGACATCATCAACCTCCTGCTCAGGATCACCACTCACCACCCAATTGTCGCCAGCAGCAGCTCACCCTGCTCCTCCAGGCTTCAGAGCCCACCTGAACCCGCCTCCCCAGCAGGAATGAAGCCCCTCTGGGGAGGGAGGTCACCGTGCAGGGGAAGCGTCGTGGTGGCCTTGGTTTCACCCCAACCCTCCGTGTGCCACGTCCTGCTCCTCACAAACCCACTCTGCAGTACAAGGGAGCAGTTTTTGGTGCAGAGAGCCTTCCCAAGGGATTTCCCTCTGCTCCTGGGCAGAAGGGATGTCTGGCTGATTTTGCACTGGATACAGGGAAAGGTTTCACAAGCCCCGAAGAAGTTGGGGCTGTGTGACCTCAGCACCTCACGAGCTCCACCATCCCACGCGCAGCCACAGGTATGGGGCAGCCTGGCTGGAAAACATTGTTAAATGATATTTCCCACCTTTTTTTCTCCAGGTTTAGCCAAAAACACGTGGAAAATGACCACAGAGAGCAAGACTCGGAGTCCTTTTGGCTTTGCAGAGCCTGGCACTGGCACACAGAGGAGCTGCGTGCCTCAGCCCAGCGCCCTCGAGGGCTGTGCAAATGGAGCCTGCCCTGCGTTCCCCAGGCTGCCCGAGTGCCCAGCGATGGATTGTGTCACGTCCAGCGTGTGGCTGCTCTGCATCCTCCCACCCTCACCACGGTTGTGCCGGAGAGAGGGGAGGAGGGAGCCCCGGCACGGCGGGAGCCCCCGGCCGGTCTCGGCACCCGCGCTCTGCACAATGTCCATTTGTTCTGGGTGCTAACACGGAATGACAAAAGACTCCAGATTCATGCTGAACAAAATTGTCCCCTTGCTAATTATTATATTATGAAATGTGTTTCATAATGTAATGAATAACGGGGGG
>VZTF01003767.1:428176-439611 GCA_013397755.1 Cnemophilus loriae | reverse complement strand
TTTTTTTTTTTTTTTTTTTTTTCCCCTGTTTGAATCTGGATTTTTTCATTGTTTGCCCCGGAGTTTTTGTTGGTAGGTTGAAACAGAGATGCGAGAAGAATGGGAAAGGCTGGGTTTTATTTGTGCCTTGCCTGTTAAAGCTGTGACTTGGCTCACACAGTAAGTGCAAACAATTCTCTCCTGGCAAGCGTTCAGTGGAGACATTACTGATGACAGACTTTATTAAGTGCAGGTTTGCTTGTTATTAAATTCGCTCTGTGCTTGTTTCCGAAGCTGCTGGCCTGGCTGGCTGCATCCTATTAGGATCTTTAGGAAGAAAGAAAGGAACAGAACATTGTATGCAGCACAGCCAGCGATGAGGTGATAGGGAAGCCAGCACTGGGGAAGGAGACCCAAGGAGATAATTAATCGCTACGTTTAAAACAAACATTTGTTTGGTTTATTGAGTTAATTCAAGCCATGCCTTGGAGATTCCTGGTTTCCAGGTGAAGCTGGGGATACGTTCCCATGTCAGCACGCTCAGGGCTGCGGGAGGTCAGTGTACGTTGCATTATTTGTTTGGGGGGAAAAAAAAGCACCATTAAAGCAGAGGCATGTTTCTAATTTCTCAGAGTCTTGTTTAAACTCTTCCCGTTTCCCATCCCAGCTATTATACGGACAGCACGCCACCAATGACAGCCTTTCTCTACAAAATAAATATCTTAGAAATTCTTAATCTCATGGTTGAATGCCTTCATTGCTGCAGTTCCCAACACTAATGGCCCAGGCCGTGCTAAAAATTAAAAGGTTCGAGCGTCCAGGGGGTGGGTGCCAGGTATTCCCTGAAAATCAGGTCGCTTTGCAAGGTGTCCCAGCTCCAGATCCCATCAGAGGGTGATTTGTGCGAGGAATCTTGGCTGATAGTTTGGAAGCATTTGAAGCAAATGGGAGCTGCTCAGATTTAATAGAGCAGGAATTGATCCACAGCTGTCAGAGAGGAAAAACTGGCTGATTGTACACGGAAGATTTCAAGCATTTTCGGACTGAGATTTTTCAAGTGTAAGGTGATATCTTGCTCCCAATCAGCCTAGATCAATATAACCGTAATTTTGGATCAACAGCTGGTTTAGTGTAGACATCTGGGGTTTTCTTCCTGCTCTGAGTTTCCAGTTTGTTGTTTAAAGCACATTTCTGATACAGGGCTGGCTGTTGAGGCTGCTTGCAGTGGTGAAACTGCTCAGGTTAAGTCCGGGAATTACGGTTCTTTCCCTCCACGAGGTGAGAAATTCACAAAGAAAAACAGAAAAAAGTTGGATTTTTTTTTTTTTCCTAGTTCTAATGGAACAATCTCCTTTCACCACAGTTTTGGGGGGAAAAAAAGAAAACTGTGCCTGTCACCCAGGTCACCCAGTGGGTTTTGTGGTCGAGGGACAGGAGCTCCTCCAGCCAAAGGGGTTCCAAGGAATGATGAGGCTGGGATGTGCCAGGCAGGTTTCTCCCCTGGCATCTCTCGTAGCCAGCAAGGACCCAAAGCCCTGAGCTGCCTCTGGGCTCCATCTCTGTGTCCTTTGACTATCAAAAACCGCGGGAGGGACGGGACAGAATAACAAAATGCTTCTTTTCCCTCGTTCTTCCCCTCGGGCTTTTGAGCCACCACTAATGGCAGTGGGTGAGAGTCTGTGTTTTGCAATTTGTCACTTTGGCACCCGGATGAAGGGACTGGCTGCACTCCTGATCTCCTCTTTTCCCTCTGAGGTCACAGACACTGTGTTGTTTAGTTTTTTTTTTGCCTGGGAGTCTCCCTGGAAACCTGGGCCTGGAAGGAGTTTCTGCAGGTCTCCTGCTTTTGCCACAGAGGTGACCTCGGGTGAGGTGAAGTCCCCTCCCCGGGATGCTCTGAGGTTCTGCAGTGGAGAAGCACCACGAGAGCTTTACACAAAAGGCAGCATTGACTCCTCAGCTATTCCCAGGTTAATTTGGTTTGCACGGGCCGCTCTCTGCTCAAAAGCTCTGTCACAGCCCATCTTGGCATCCTGGAGATACTGGAGCAGTTTGATTTCTGGGTAAGTAAAAACCTCCCTCAGTCAAAAGCTTTCCAGGGTGCTTTGTCTGCTGCCCATTTATTTTCTATAAGGCAGATGACTCCCCTCAACCTGAGATTGCTTTATCTCCCACTTTGCTCTCTCGCTGAAAAAAATTGCAGGGAAAAATCCATATACTGCCAGGACCATCCAGGGGAACGGATGTACAAAGGGTGCCCGGGTAAAATGAATATTGTGCTGATTCCATCTGAAAAATCCTTATAAAGCTGCAGTCACAGAAAAACCAACTCCATCCCCCTCCCTTCATTTTAAAAAACTGGAGCGTGAATGTTTCAGGCCACGTTTTATCTGGGAGTCTCCCTGCCCAGCTGGGGAACACAATGAGGATTGTGTCCCAGGTATGTCGGAGCTATTTTGCTACTGTGGGTGAATTTAGATGGGAAAAGCCAGGCACAAAAGGGCTTAAGTGATTTGGCTCAATTAACTATAATTTATGAGCCCTAATTCCCAGTTTACTAATCAGAGTATCACACAATGGCCCTGATTTCAGAAATTGCTTAAATGTGTGCCTCGGCTCTTCTCGATGTTAAACATGTGCATAGAAATAGACAGATGGGCCACTTTGGAAGGAGAAATGTTTTCCAAACGAGGTTTTACATCACTAAAATTTAGCCCTTTTGTTGCATTTACCTGTTTTGGGGAGGGGAGAGTTTGGAGGAAGGAGGAAGAGCTGAAATCTGAAGGACTCTGATGTTTTAAAAACTCTCTCCTCAAAGTCTTCCCGTGACACGAGGGGCTCGAGGAGCTGCCAGCGAGGGTCCTCAGGGCCACGGGGTCTCAGTGAAGTGCTCAGGGTCAGAAAGGAAGAAAAAATCATCATTCCTGCAAGGTGAGAGGAGAAGACACCATGGAAGGAGCAGGAAAACCCTCGGCATCCTGAGTGGTCATGATGGGATGGATGGAAAGGGAAGGGAGCTTCCTCCACACCACCAGAGCTTCACCAGCTTCAGCAAAGGAGGACTGAGCTTGCATTTGGCATTTTGTTGTCTCCTGCCCTTATTTTTCTCTCTGTTTTTCTTACAGAGATGCCCAGAGACTGCAGTTCCCAGCTCTCTCTCCCCTGTTGGGATGACCTGCAGAGGAGATAATTTTATGGAGTGTTTCCCCTAACCAGGCCTGTTACTTGAGGACATATTCCAATATTCCATCCGATCCCGGGTTAAAGCTCCTCCAAGAATTTTTGTGTGATTTAATAATCAAAACGCCTCTTGGTTCCAATTTGTGCCTACTCTGGCTTTCCAAACATCACCCCTGCTCGGGTGTTTGTCAGGTGGATCAACCTGAGGATCCATGGTCAGCCTGGAGAAAAGGAGGCTCAGGGGGGACCTTGTGGCCCTGCACAACTCCCTGACAGGAGGGGGCGAGGTGGGCTCTGCTCGCAGGGAACAGGGACAGGAGGAGAGGGAATGGCCTCAGGCTGTGCCAGGGGAGGCTCAGGTTGGATATCAACAGGAATTTCCTCATGGAAAGGGTGGTCAGGCTTTGGAACTGCCCAGGGAGGTTTGGAGTCCCCATCCCTGGAGGTGTGCAAGGAACGCCTGGAGGTGGCACTCAGTGCTCTGGGCTGGTGACAAGGTGGGGATCAGTCACGGGTTGGACTCGGTGATCTTGGAGGCCTTTTCCAACCCCAGTGATTCTGAGATTCGTCCTGTGCAGTCCTGTTGGCCTGAAGTCTTCAGGACACTGTTGGATCCGTGAAAAGCTGTTATCTCTGCCTCTTGCTCTAGGTGATGTTTCATCCTCCTTTTCTTTTCCCCATGCTCAGCTAAAAACAACCCACACTCACTGGTGTTTTAAACTGTTCTCAGGAAGATAATTACCTATTAGAAATTCCACAATTATTTCATTATGTATTATTACAGAAAAAAAAAAAAGAATTCAAAATGCAATCCCATCATGCAGTTAATGGAAATTATTAAGTTCTACAAATAACTTCCATGAGAGTCATTATTTGCTGAGCACGGGCTGAGGAATCCCAGGCAATTACATACGGAGCCACATCAGAGCAGAGTTGCTGTGAAAATGAGGATTTGTCACTTTGTAAGTGACACTCACCACAGATTAAAAACAAGCAGAAGGAAGGTCATCATCTGCAAAGTTCCTGCCCCAGGAACGTGGATGTTTCCATGGAGATGGTCCATGTTTCCATGAGATCCCCGAGTCTCCACCAGAGCTGAGGATGAGCAGAACAACTCCACGGATCTTCTGCAAGGAGTTCTTGGGGGTGTCCCTGAAAACAGGGCCTCAAGGTGAGTCCAGACTTTTTGGAGTGCGTTGGAAGGGTTGGGATGGCCATTCTGGGATGTATCCTGAGTCAGGATGAGCCTTGTCCATGTTGGGGACCCTGCAGGGGTCTCACCTGGCCATGACCAGCCAGGTCCAGGAGGCACCGCTGTCCTTCCACCTCGGCGGCGTTCCGGATGCGGCTGCTCTCCCGCTGCTGGCACCACCCGCCTCCAGGGCAGCCTGGGCTCCAGCCAAACCCCGGGATCTCCAGCAGGGTCAGCAGGGGAGATAAATGCAGACCAAACCCTGCTCCGTCCTTGCTTTCTTGGAGAGCAACCCAACCTTCACGGTGGGCACAGCTCCTTCTTCTCAGAGCCACGACCCTGCTCGTGCTGCTGGGCAAGTTCAGCTTTGATCCAGCTCCCTTCAGTCCTCACAGTGACTCCCAGCCCTCATCCCTCATCCCCTGGTTCTGGTTAATCTGTCAAAGCCAGATGTGCTCCTCCATCCAAGGACAGGAGGAGCAGGAGGAGGGCGGCAGCTGCTTTGCCCAAGGACATGGTGGGTCCACAGAACCACAGAATGGTTTGGGTTGGAAGGGACCTTAAAGAGCATCTCATTCCAGCCCCCTGCCATGGGCAGGGACGCCTTCCACTAGCCCAGGTCGCTCCAAGCCCCATCCAACCTGGCCTTGGACACTTCCAGGGATCCAGGGGCAGCCACAGCTTCTCTGGGCACCCTGCGCCAGGGCCTCCCCCCCACCTTCACAGGGAAGAATTCCTTCCCAATTTCTAACCCCAAACCTGCCCTCTGCCAGCTGAAATGATTCTGGCTGTGTGGCAGATCCTGGGTCAGATGTTTGTCCCCTCCTTAGATCTCCAAGGGGCAGGAGGAGAAAGCCCAGGGTGAGTTTTACCTGCACATCTCCAGGGAAAAATGGACATAACCAGAACACAGAGGTTTGCAGGACCTGCTCTGGCGTGTGGATCTTCTGAGAGAGAGACCCGAGACTCCATCCACATCATATTCTAGGAAAGGGAAAACACCACACAATTTCAGGCCAACAGAAAGGCCTATTATCCCCCAAAACGATCCCATTCCTTCTGCCCAACCCTATTTCTGTGCCTACCCACCCTGGAAGCCATGACAGCTCTTCCATCCATCATAACTCAAGGAGCAAAGAGCTGCCAAGGCCCTGGGGCTGCTGAGTTCCCATATAAACAAGCACTGCCCCATTCAGGGGAGCACAGGACGCTCGCATTGTCTGCCACACATGGATGTCATAGGGTGAAGGACACGAAGGCACGCATTGTGCTGGCATTCCCGTGTCCCCAAATGACTGCTGCCAGCCCTGCTGCATTCCCATGATCGGGGAAACGACCCCCAGTGCACTGAGGGGGCGGCAGGGGGGCTTTACTGGTGTCTCTGGGGGTCTGGGCTCGCCTGAGTGCTGGAGTCGTTTTCCATGGTGGGAATCAAGCCCTGCTCCGGGCATTTTCCTGAATTCAAGAAGAGGACATTTCAATCCACATCTGCAGCAGGAATACTGTGGAGCCTGTTCTGCTCTCCCTGTCTGAATTTTATCCTAAAAGTCTTTTCCTACCTTAATGATTCCATGCAGGACACGAGGAGCCCAAATCCAAGAGGTGGCTTATGAAAAAAGGGATTTTTCCCATCTACAAAACCATGGGACCAGACTTAAAACCACATTGGCCACACTACCTCCAGTTCTCTCTGGGATTTGGGATCAGTGGAATGATGGTGGCCTGGATGGACAACCTGGAACTCCCAGATTCCACCTGAAGTGGGGAGGATGGGTGAGTCAAAGGGAACTGGGTGGGTGGGTGACTGCTCCATGTGTTGGGTTTGCTGGAAAAACAATGAACACCACAAAAACCCCAGAGTTGCACTTTTTCTCCCCACACTTCGAATTTAAAATGCAAAAATACAGTTGGTGGCAGAATGGGCTGTTTCCCCCATTTTTCTAGGCCTGGTCTTATAAAAGCCTGAGGGCTGGAGTTGCAGGCTGGGGGAAACGAAGGTGGCAGTTCCCATTCCTTTGGATCAGCTGGTTGGGATGGGCAGTGTCATTGCTCTGGTGCCTTCTCTGTCACTTCAGCGTGTCCTCTGGCCCAGAACACCTCGTCCTAGAGATGGATCTCTCCAGTGATGCTACTTTGCAGCACTCAAGCAGTGCCAGAACGTTTCCAGCCCTTCCCAAATGATATCTCCCTGTATTTATGCAGAACAGAACCAGGCTTGTGGCTCAGTTGCTTTTTTGGAGGCTGTGAAAGCCCACTCAAACCCTTGCACCAAACTGAGTGGAAAGGGTTTTTTGTTTTTTGCCCTACCACTAAAATTTCACTTTTTAAATCCCCACCTGACCCCCAAAAAAGCCTTCCTGCCCCTTCCTCCCATTCAAACATTCCCATTTCTGGGCTCTTCCCTCCTTTGTGATAGCACGAGCGTTTTTAGCAGCAGGCTTTTCTTTCCCTGCGTTAAATTTAGTCCAGCTCATTCCTCCAACGTCCTGCCCCTGCTATTTCATTCCTCAAAGACTTTCCTGTCTCAACCACCTGCAAGATGGTTTCACACAGATGGAAATTCCTTTCTTTTTTGCTTCTGGGAAACGTTGCTGTTGTAATGGCTGAAGATTTTCCTTGGGATGTGGCTTTTACAAGGATAATGCAGCCAGGAGAGCACCTGTGTCCAAACGATGGTGTTCCTTCTGCTCACCCACGTTTCTGTCACGAGGCTCTCACGAGTCTGCAGCTGCGAGGCAAGCAAATAATAACAGTTATTCTCAAGGAAAAAAAATATTATTACTCAGCCATCCAATATCTACCTCCTTCCCAGTCTGAACATCTCAAATGGATCCCAAGTCTGGGCTATTCTTTGTTTCAGGCAGAGATGGGAAGAAGAGGGTCCTAGCTGAGAGCTGCAATGTTCCCAAGTGATCCCAGCCCCGACTGTCACGGAATCACAGACGGGTTTAGGTTGGAAGGGACCTTAAAGGTCATCCAGATCCACCCCCTTGCCACGAGCAGGGACATTTTCCACTTTAAGGCAGACTTTGAGTGAAGATCCTGAAGAAATGGGTCAGAGCATTCCGCGCTGCAGTAGCTGCTGGTCCAGCGTTTGGAGCTGAAGGATGGAGCTGTTTCCTCCAGAACCAGCCAGGAAATGATCCTGCCGAGACTCTTCCACGTGGTCAGGATGGATGGGTGGGCGTAAACAGCCTGGAAACTGCTCCTAAATGGCCAAGAAACAGGTTCAGCTTTGCACCTGCACTGCCCGGGGCTGTCCCCTCAAGCGCCCTCTCCCTGGGGACTGGCAGCAGGGACAGGGGACAACCCCGTGGCCCGCAGCACCAGAGCCGGGCAGCAGAGGGGCAATACGCCGCTCGGGGGTGGTCAGTAAACTCCTCCACTGCTGCTCTTGGCTCCAGCAGTTCCTGGCTCAGAGGACGAGACGAAGTGCACCAGGTTTTAGTGCAGCTGGAGCTTTGCATAAACAGGGAAACAACTCGTTCCCATGACTCCCCACTGCCTTGGAGGTATTTTTGGTTGTTTATTACCCTCTTATTCCTATGTTCCAACTCCCTCCTCCTCTCTCTTCTCTTTTTAATAGACTAGGTAGACTCTGAAATCCTCAAGCATCCTTCTTCCCGAGGGAGATCGGCCTCGGGCGAGGTACAAATTGCAGGTTTTACAGTTAGGGAGAGCACAATTATCCCTTGTGGCTCTCGGCTGTCGCTAACGAGCTGACACAGGAGCTGCAGTGGTTCAGCATTTGCTGCTCAGGAGATTGTGCTGACCCTGGGGCAGAGATGACACGGACAGCGCCCGGGGCAGGGAACGGGGAGGAATTTCAGGATTCAGCTCCCTCCCTCCGGGCTCCCGAGCATCCAGAAAGTTGGAGCATCACAGAAGGACTGAGAGCCTGGAAGGAGGACACAGCCAATGCTTCCTTCTCGAGGAAAAACAAGATTTGGGCTGCAAGAGATATGAAGGGGTTGGCGGACACGGCCAGGCTGTGTGGTTGTTGCTGGATCCGTGGGGTTTTCATGGAGGAAGGACACTGGAGAAACACAGCCCGTGCTGCCTCGGGGCATCCCGTGCTCTGTGTCCCTTCCTTTCCCTCCTGCACTTTATCTAGAAGGTTTTCCAGGATCCCTCCAGCCCACAGCAATCCTGTCTGGCACCCTGAAAAATTCCTGTCCGGGACTCTGAAAAATTCCTGTCCCATGATGAAACCAGCCCTCCAACTGAACTGGGGGGGCTCAGCCTGGAGAAGAGGAGGCTCAGGGGGGACCTTGTGGCTCTGCACAACTCCCTGACAGGAGGGGGCAGCTGGGGGGGGTCAGGCTCTGCTCGCAGGGAACAGGGACAGGAGGAGAGGGAACGGCCTCAGGCTGGGCCAGGGGAGGTTTAGATTGGATATTGGGAAAATTCCTTCATGGAATCAGTGGTCACGTGTTGGAGTCCCCATGCCTGGAGGGATTTAAAAGCAATGTGGATGTGGCACTTGGGGACATGGGTCAGTGGTGGCCTTGGCAGTGCTGGGGGAATGGTTGGACTGGATGATCTTGGGGGATTTTTCCAACTTTGATGTTTCAGTGATTGTATCTGCTGATGGCACCATCTCTGTTCCTGCCGAGTGACACCAGGACCCATCTGCTGGCTCACGTGTAGGTGTCTACATGGCTCAGAAACTTCCAGTCAGAGAAGAAATCCCTCCTGGTCTTCCTCTGGGAATTTTTAGCCTGTTTCTCTTCTTCCAAGGTGCCAAACCCTTCCTCATCAGGGAGGGCAAGTGAGAAACTTCCCACAGTCACGGGCAACTTCTGCCCAGGGTGGTTTGGAGTCCTCATCCCTGGAGGTGTCCAAGGAATGCCTGGAGGTGGCACTCAGTGCTCTGGGCTGGGTGACAAGGTGTGGATTGGTCACAGGTCGGGCTCTCAATGATGTTGGAGGCCTTTCCCAACCCCAGTGATTCTGGGATTCTGTGGTTCTATGGAAATCTTTCCCTCAGGAGGAAGCCCACCTCCCCCCCAGCATGTTTTTGTTTTGCTCAGATCCACTTCTGCCACTCAGGCAGGAAAAAAAAAAGTCATTTTTGGCATTATTTCCTCACCCTTGAAATGTAGGTGTGCTGGGCGAGAAGCTTGCAGGAGAAAATACATAAAAAAGTGGAAGGAAAGGTTCAGCCCGGGATCAGGGAGGTTTAGGGGTTAAAGCTGTGGGTAGAGCCAGCCCTTGCACCCCCTCGACGCTCGCCAGTTTTATCTCGGTTTCGCCTCTATTTGCTGTTGTTGTTTTTAATCACAAAATGACTATTTGTGCAATGCAAATAGCAGAGCCTGCTGTGAGCCACTTAGCAGAGCCCAGAAATGTCACTCTCCGCATTCATCCAGCCTCTCCCATGCTGGGTTTTCAACAGCTGCGCTGGGGCGCCGGCCGCGCTCTTCCAGGAAAGCGCGGATGTCACTCATCCCTCTCTCCACCACCCCTCTTTCCTTGGGATTGAGCTTCCAGAGCCAGGACAGCCTTGTCCAGGAGGGATAAGAGGTTGTGGCCGCTCCAGGCTTGCCCGGTTTTTTTTTTTTTCCTTCTTAACACGCACCCAAACATTCGAACATTGAGAGGGTTCCAACAGCTCCGAAGGGTTAATCCACGCTGGATGCTCAGGTTCACTTCCTGATGTGGTGGTGTCCGGTCAAAGGTTGGACTTGATGCTCTTGGAGGTCTTTTCCAGCTTTATGATTCCATGATTCTACACCCAGAGGGTGCCCCGGTGGCAAGAGGTCCCCTGGATCCATCCTGAGTGCATGGGATGGTTTTCTCTGCAGGACAATCCCACCAAAGCACAACCCGTGGGGGTTTTGCATGTTTTCTATTTATTCCCAGACTACACCTGATGCCAAAGGGCCCGATTGTTCCTGCCCAGGTGTTGACACGTTCAAGTTGTCCTTGTCCCTGGGAGCTGAGGTGGCTCCCGGGCTGTTGTCCCATCCCTCTGTCACAGCCTGGCAGGGATTTCACCAGCCACTTTTCATGTGAGCGACAAAAAGTCACTTCCGAATCCTTCATGGTCACCACCTGACACAAACCCAGCCACGGCAACCCAAAAACCCAAATCCCAGCAGGCGCCAGAGCCCCAGCTTTTCTCCACTTGCTTGGGCAGGTCTGGCTTCTGCAAAGTGTTTGAGGAATTGAGGGGGTTTTAAGCCAAATTTTTTCACAGCTGCACTTTCTGAGCACAAGATTCTGTCCTGCCTTCCCACGTGGCATTTGGGATAAATAGTTTGGGACCAGAGTGGAAGATGCCCCCACAGCACTTAGCCCATCTCAAAAATACTGGAAAAGCTGTGTTCTCTCTGCTGGCTGAAAATGTGAAAATCCTCACTTTTTTGCCCGGTTTTATTCTTTAATCTGAGTACTTTTCCTTGGGTTTGAACTAATATTTTAATTCAGTTCCACGTTGCTTCTGCATCTGCGGCTCCAAAAGGAATTTAGGCAAAAGCACCACTTTGATATCAGCCTAAACACTTTCCCCTGATGCCTCAAACACGATGCTTCACACACAACCTCTGACTGAGAAATCCCTAAATCGCTGCTTGCCAACAGTCAGAGCAGAGGATAACAGGGAACTGTTCCTTCCTCACTTTCCCCACAATTTAATCCGTGGCTGGAGAGGACAGGAACATCCTAGGGACACTTGTGCGATCAGCAGGCTCTTCACTCACATTCCCAGACAGGCATTCCAGTCTGCTCACAGCTATAAATGCAATAAAATAAACGCAATTTTAAAGCAATGCAATTTTAAAGCACCCTGGGCGGCATGAATTCTGGCAGCTCCGTGCAGTGGCAGCGTCGGGACCGCAGGAATCACTTCGCCTTTGTGGGCTGTAATGGCAGCAGCTCAGAGGTAAAATAGATCAAGTGGAAAACCTCCACAAGACGAATTGGAAGAGGCCATCTGACATCCCTGCAGCATCCCTGCTGTGGCAACCAGCCTGGAAGGAGGTGGAGAGGGAAAGGGGGGAGGCTTGGGAAGGGCTGAGCTGGCAAAAAAAAAAAAAAAAAAAAAAAAAAAAAAAAAAAAAAAAAAAAAAAAAAAAAGTTT
>VZTF01003767.1:378823-428144 GCA_013397755.1 Cnemophilus loriae | reverse complement strand
TTTTGGGGTGCAGAGGATTTGGAGGTGGTCAGGAGTCAAGGGAAAGATTCCCATGGCAGGGGATGGGAAGGAGATGATCTTTAAGGTCCCTTCCAACCCAAACCATCGTGTGATTCTGTGATAAAGTGGCCACCAAAGCAGAGCCAGGCTGGATCCCACTCCACGTGGGGATGTGGCATTTTTCCTGCTGTGGTAGAGAGGCAGATGCGGATGGAGCCAAGGGAATAACTGCCGAGGGGTGCCAAACGCCTGGGAGATGATCCCCAGCGGGTCTGTGAGGTGGCAGGAGACCCTGGAGAGATCCATGGGGCTCAGGCAGAGCTGGCAGAGCCTTTGGAAAAGCGGGATGTCCCTACTCACCCTGTCCCTACTCACCCTGTCCCTACTCACCCTGCTCCCAACTCACCCTGTCCCAACTCACCCTGTCCCTACTCACTCTACTGCTACTCACCCTACTCCTAACTCACCCTGTCCCTACTCACCCTGCTCCCAGCACAGCCATGGCTCCCTGGCTGCAGCAGAAGGCAGGAGACTCCTGCCAGCCCCTGTCCCTTTTATACAGGTGCCAAACCAAGCCTGTCTTCCCTTTTTTTTTGTGCCTTGCTTATGTCAGGAGGGCTGAAAATGCTGTAAAGCATCGAGGAATGTGCCAACTGTGCTGCTGCCAAGCAGAGCCTCCGCAGCCCTGGCACTTCTGCTGAGCACAGGGTTGTATTTGCAGGGGGGTTTGGGGGGAGATAAGAGGTTTTCCCTTATCAGTGGCCAGGTTTCGGCAGGGCAGCCTGGCTGGCTCGTGTCCGTGCCCCCTGCCTGGGGAAGGCAGCTGCTTAAGCAGCCAGTTTGGGTATTTCTGCAGGGTTCCTGCTGCCTTGGTTTCATTTCTGGGCATCTTTTGCTGTGTTCTTACAGTGATTTGAGTTTCACCATCCTGGCTTTGCGCTGGTAGGGATTTGGGGAAAGCCATGAGCTGGTGTGATTGTCCTTTCTCCTGCTCATCAGCGCTGCTTGGAAAAATCTCGATGTCTTGAGAGCTGCTCATGGAGCAACTCACCTGTGCAATCACCTGAACTTACTGCATCCCTGATTTCCCCACTCTTCTGCAAAATTCCCAGCACCCCCGGGCTGCTTCTGCAGGATTCAAAGGGAGACTCTTTATTCTGGTTTTTGACAGCCCAGGCTGGAAAAGCCCTATACTCTGGGAAGTCCCCACTGCACATCAGGGTTAGGAACACGGTCTCATAGAGGTGACCAAAAATTTGCACCACGGATGTTGGAATATTGTTCTTTATTATTATGCATGTTCCACTAAGTGGCATCATATCCCTTGTTTCTGTTCCCTCATCTTAAATCCGTCTCCAAATATTGAGAATTTTCTTTATCAAGCAGACAGGAAATAAGAAGGGAGGAAAAATGTTTGCAAACCGAAGGGAAATGTATTTTTGGAAGAATTTTTTCCCAGTTTCTGGCTGAAAAAAGGAGGAAAAATTGCTTCAGAAGAAAGAGAAACATTTAATATAAATTCCCCCCCAGGTTTGCTCCCTTTGCCTGGGGTTTGGAATGCACAGGCTCCTCATCCTTCAGGTTCTTCCCAACCCCTCCCAGTGCAGGGCTGGCTCCGTTTTGGGTTTAGCAGCCACTGTGTCACTCGGGTCCCTGCACATTTTCCAATTTGCAGAAAATGATTTCAAAATGAAATTTTCACAGCGAGTGGGTTTTGGCAGCGGGAGGCTGGCAAAGGGAGAGCTCGGGCCTTTGGGGAGAGGCAATGAGATTCCATAGCTCCAAGATGTTTCCAGTTATGCGTGGCCAATGATGGAAATTTGAAATTAGTGACCCTGTGCTGGTCTCTGCCCAATGCAGAGAGCCAAGGAAACCCTGCAGGAGGTTCTGTCAGGCATCACCCCCATGGCTGATGTGGTCTTGGAGCCAAGGGCAAGAGGAAAGCACAAGAGGAAACAGCTTCAAATTGCACCAGGGGAGGGGTAGGGTGGATATCAGGAAAAATTTCTTCATGGAAAGGGTTGTCCTGCCCAGGGTAGTGTTGGAGTCCCCATCCCTGGAGGGGTTTAAAAGCAATGTGGATGTGGCACTTGGGGACGTGGGTCAGTGGTGGCCTTGGCAGTGCTGGGGGAAGGGCTGGGATCGATGATTTTAGAGGTTTTCTCCAGCTTAAACAACTCTGTGGTTCCGTGATTCGGCTTAGCTCTGCTCACCAAAGAACCAAGTGAGGATGAACTTTGATACACAGGAAGTTGTCCCTGTCCTTGCTGAGCAGCTCTTTTACCAGATGACCACAAGAGGAGAGATTTAGATTAGAAATTAGATAGAAATTTGTCCCTGGGAGGGTGGGGAGGCCCTGGCACAGGGTGCCCAGGGAAGCTGTGGCTGCCCCTGGATCCCTGGAAGTGCCCAAGGCCAGGCTGGACGAGGCTTGGAGCAGCCTGGGATAGAGGAAGGTGTCCCTGCCCATGGCAGGGGTGGAATGGAATGATCCTTAAGCTCCTTTCCAACCCAAACCATTCCATGATTCTGTGGTGTCTGAAGGGTGAATCAAAGCTTCTGCAATCGAAATTGAAGGGAAATCCCACACCAGACTGACCAAGGGAGTCACCAAAAAGCGATGAGCCAGCACGAGCTGCTCAGGCCGGGCAGCTCCACTGACCATCCAGGAGAGGAAAAAGGGGTCTGCAGGTGTTGCAGGAAAAAGTGAACTTGCAAGGAGGGTTTAAAGCAGAGGGAGAAGGTGCTGCTCTGGTCGGATTTGGGGGCTTTCCTCAGCCTGCAGCCAGACAGGGAAGTAGCACAGAATTCCTTGCTTGGAGATCCAGCAGCTCGTAGAGGAAGAGCCTGGAGATGGAGGTGGGAGCAGAGGTGAGACAGGAGGGGGCACAGAGGCTTTAGATAACAGAGGTCAGTCCCTTCTTCCCTCCTCTCCCAGGGGGAAACAGTGCAGAGGGTCAGGATACAGAAACCTTGACCTGACCACTGCGAGGAGCTAAAAATCCCCTTGCAGGGAGGTGTTTTGAAAATGCAGTGAAGGCAAGTGTGCATCAGAGAAGCCCAGATGAGAGGCTGTGGCACTCACCCCGTGCAGAACAAGGGCCTTGATGGGCTGCTGAGGTAGGCAGGGAGGGCAGTGCCCTGAAATTCCAGGGGCGAGGGTGAAGGCTCCAGGGATGGAAGAAAGCCTGCCCACAGCAGCAGAGGCTGCTGAGGATTTGATCCTCGTTACTCACAGGAAAGGGAATTTCTACATTCAGGCAGAGCTGTAGGTGGGTGTTTGAGGATCAGGATAAACAGAGCTGAGCCCACCTCGGTTCCAGGGCATGGAACAAGATAAAAACGCCCCTTGGTTGGGTGGGGCATCCCCATCCCTGAGCCACGGCTCTGCCCATCCTGCAGAGCAAGGAGGGATTTCAGACGGACGGATTCTGCAGAGCCATGAGAAACTTGGGATTCCAGGGCTCTCCGAGAGGGACCAGCTGTGGGCTCCCAACCAATTTTCAATGTAATCTTTTACTTCTGAAACCTTCCAACCTCAGGGAATCTCTTGGCTTAAAAGCTGGGATCTGGTGTGGGGTTTTTTTTTGTTTGTTTGTTTGTTTTTTAATATATAAAGAGCTCAGCAGGAATCCAGAATTTAAGAGACAAGAGAGAATTGCTCGCCCTTCAGATACTGGCAGCAAGCCACCTTCCCAGTGTATTTCCCTGAAAAGAGGAGAGGAATACATGGAAATAAATCAAAACCAGTGTTTTTAAACCCTCCAGATACACACCTTCACCTCATGTAGGTCTGGGATGGCTTTCCAAGCCAGCAGCTTTCCTCACCTGGCAGATCCAAGCAGGGAAATCCAGAGCTGGAAAACCAGCAGTGAGCTATGCCTGAATGACTGATCCTGTGAAAATGTTGTATGAAAATGGGCACTTTTTGTGAGTCAGGCTCACCTCGTTGTGGTGTTTGCACCACACCTGCCGGGCTGGGGTCAGGGTCTCAGGGATGCTGCTCATGTCTGTGTTTCCAGCAATCCCAGCTGGGGAAGGATTTGTGTCCTGGGGCTGTATTTGAAAGTAGGAAATGTGAAAAAAACCACCAACAAAAACAAATAGAGATGAGTAAGTGATGCTTCACCATGTGTTAATTTGGAGGTCTGTGTAACATTGCATTTTGAAGGGTTTTTTTATGGTGTCCATGAAAAAAAACAAAAGAAAACTGGGAATTCTGCTTTCCCACCTGGGGCTGTAAGGTCACGTTGGATCACAGACTCATGGAATGGTTTGGGTTGGAAGGGATCTTGAAGACGTCAAATTTCAGCCCCTGCCATGGGCAAGGACACCTCCCACTGTCCCAGGCTGCTCCAAGCCCCAATGTCCAGCCTGGCCTTGGACACTCCCAGGGATCCAGGGGCAGCCACAGCAAACCTGGGCATTCCAGCCCAGCCCCTCCCCACCCTCACAGCCACAAATTCCTTCCCAAGATCCCACCCCAACCTCCCCTTTCCCAGTGGGAAGCCATTCCCTGGGTCCTGTCCCTCCCGCCCTTGTCCCAGGTTCCCCTCCAGCTCTCCTGGAGCCCCTTTAGGCCCTGGAAGGCCACAGTAAAATCACCTCACGGACAAACCACAGAGGTTTGGCCACTCCCAACCAAATGCAGGCTCTGGTGGGTCCTGCTCACCCCTCTTCACCAGCAGCTGCTGTGGTGCCAAGGAACTTAAAGAACAATAGAGGGAATAACACATCAGACACCTCTGTCACCAGGTTGCCTCATCTTATGCATCACTGTCTTTGGTGACCTTTTTCAAGAGCTTTCTCTCAGTGAACAGTTATTTTTTGCTGGCCGAGGAGGGACACGGTGCCTCTGACGCTTCCCTTCAGTCATCGTTTCCTTTGTTTGTCTTCGCTTTGCTTTGTCATTTCTTTCAGGTGAGTTCTTGAACCAGAAATGAATCAACTTCTTCTTTCTTTTTTTTTTTTTCCTTGTGATCAAAAGCACGAAATGTCCCGCAGAGACCGGGCACGTTCAGCTTCCTGAACTCAGTGTTGGCACCACGCGATGATGGGGACGTGTTTGACGAGCTCCTGATGACACTGCAAAGAGCTGTCCCCTGCTCCTGGCTCCAGTGTGACACTGCAGCCTTTGAAGCCTGGACAAGTATTTAATTGACATCACTGAGCTGGCCCGGTGTCACCGAGCCGGAGCTGTCAGAACAAAGTGAAGGAACAATGGAAGTGACCTTTTTGTTTAGAGGATGTTGGAGTAGTGGGAAGAACAGCCAAGAATTAGAGAAAATGGGATTTCTGGGGCTTTTCCATGCTTTTCTACCCTGTGGCAGGAGGTATAGAAGGGGCTCTAAAGATCACCTTGTGGGCAGGGACACCTTCCACTATCCCAGGGTGCTCCAGGCCCTGTCCAAGCTGGCTTTGGACACTTCCAGGAATGTGGCAACCACAGTTTCTCTGGGAAACCTCTGCCAGGACCTCCCCACCCTCACAGGGAAGAATTCCTTCCTAATTTCTAACCTAAACATCTAATATCTAATTTAATTTAAAGCCTTTAACGTCTTTGTATGCTGTATCCCAGAAGAAATGAGATGTGCTGGATATCCAGTAAGGCTCTTAGCGCTGGGAAAATTTCCAAATGCAATTTTTGGGGTGAAGGTGGGAAAGAATTGTTGACCGAACCTTCAGTTCCTCGAGGTCTGTTTGCCAAGGGCAGAGAGTCCACGGGATCCATGTGGATCCCACATCAGTTTCCCAGACATGGAACTGAGACGTGACCACCACCAGCAGAAGAGGCCACCAGGCGTGTGATGACCTCCCAGCTTGCACTGGCCATGTCCCTGTGTGGTGTCTGCTGGTTTTACACTGGTTCCTGTCTCCTTTTCACCCTCCCTGACTCTGAGCAGCCAGCACAGAAATGTGCTGCTGTTTATTTTTACACATCCCTGCTTCGCGAGGATGGAGCACGTGGGAAGAACAAATGATCTGTCCTTGCAGATTGGGAAGAGGGGGGAGAAATAAACAGGATTTCAAGGCAAGATTGGGCTTGAAAACCACCAAGCCTGGATTTTAAACAGTGATTGGGCTCAGAAGTGACTCTACAAGGAAAATGGGCAGCTTCTGTCCATGGCACAACCAGGAGAAGAGAAAGCCAGGCAGGAGAAAGCTCTGAGAGAAGCAGCCAGGCCTTCTGCAAGGGTCAAGAGGAAGGATCCACCTTCCACAGGAGCAGGCACTGGCTGTGCTTGGACTGTAATCATGGAATCACCATGGAATCATCATGGAATCATCATGGAATCATCATGGAATGGTTTGGGTTGGAAAGGACCTTAAAGCTGCCATGGGCAGGGACACCTTCCACTATCCCAGGGTGCTCCAAGCCCCGTCCAGCCTGGCCTTGGACACTGCCAGGGGCAGCCACAGCTTCTCTGGGAAATCCATTCCAGGGCCTCCCCACTCTCACAGGGAAGAATTCCTCCTCAGTATCCCACCTCTCCCTGCCCTCTGGCAGTGGGAAGCCATTCCCTGTGTCCTGTCACTCCAAGCCCTTGTCCCAAGAAGAATTTTTTGCTAATATCTAATGTCGGGTCATGCAGGATTTGTGGGCACCCCTGGATGCTGTTTTCCAAGGTTTTTGCCCCCTTTAGAAGGATTGTGTGGGTACTGGATGCTTCGAAGCAAGGGTCTGATCCCGGCTGGCGGCAGCTGCGGATCCGATGTTCTCAGCCCAGGACTCTCTGACTGGATTGATTATCCTACAGCAGCTCTGTAATCATAACTCTTGTTCTTCATGGATCTCCACAGACCCATTAAACTCCATTGTAATCTGGAGGATCCCTGGAGGACAAGAAAATTAATAGCACTGCCTGTGCATCACAATTACCACCAGGCAAAACTCAGGCATTCCTTTTTACTGGAAAGTTCAATTCTCTGGAAAACAGTGATTCAGAATTACCAGATCTTAAGAAAACAGGAATACTGAAATAAAACACCAGAAAACCTTTTCTCAGCTGTTTCAAAAGCTGCACCTTGAGCTGCTCTAAGGGAGACCAGACTCTTTTTCTTTTAATTTACTCTTAGTGTTGTATTAAAACACACCGCCACAACCAGCTGCTGCTTTAATTAACACCGAGTGAAACAGGTTCTTTAACCATCTAATTCAAAATGTCAAACAACTCCCAGCAGCGAGACACACCTCAAACGAGCAGATAAGATGTTTCATTAGAGCAGGAGCTGCTTGCAATATTGTGGAAAACTGATAACAGGCGAAAAGAAAAGCAGAAAAATGAGGAGCTGGAGTGGGAGGCAGGCAGGAGAAATCCTCGGTAAAGTTGGCACCCAGCTGTTGAACCAGGCAGATCATTAAGTGCAATTTTTTTTTCTTTTTATTCTATTTTTTTTTTTTCCGGGAAACTGGTTGATTTCCAAGAGAAATTTTCAGTCTTGCCAAAACTTCGCTTTCCTGAGGAGCTGCGGTCCTGATAAACCTGCAGCACCCACGGAACCTCTGCTGTGAGGTCCATGCACACCCCCAGGAGATCAGACAATCCATCTCCTGCCCATTTTACAGCCAGAGAAACAGCCCAGGAGTGACTGAGTCCATTCTTCAGGGGGCTGCAGCTACAGGTTGGTCTTCAAGGTCCCTCCCAAGCCAAACCATTCCATGATTCTGTGATTAATCCGCATTTAATCACTGGCTCGTCGGAACTGCAGCTCCTCCTGTGGGGCAGGAGCTTTGTAAATACTCAGAGGACACCCCCTACTTTAAAAAAATCTCAGCTTGAGTTCATATAATCATAGTCAGGGATGAAAACAAGAATAATTAATGTAGGAAAATGGAAGAAATAGGAAGAAATTCCTGACTGTGAGGGTGGTGAAGCAGAGAAGCTGTGGCTGCTCCTGGATCCCTGGAGGTGTCCAAGGCCAGGCTGGACAGAGCTTGGAGCAGCCTGGGATAGTGGAAGGTGTCCTTGCCATGGCAGGGGGTGGAACTGGAGGGGCTTTCAGGTCCCTTCCAGCCCAAACCATTCCAGAATTCTGTAAATGTATAAAGCAGCATTATTCCCCATGGAAAAGAAAATGAGTGGAGACTCCAAGGTATTCCTGAATTTGGCACATTACTGCATCTCCAAGCCTTGCATGCAGCACCTGAGGTGAGAACCAGGACCTCAACTTTATAATGACACTTATGGCTGTGGAAAATGCTTGTGAAATATGGAATTACAGATTAGTTTAAGTAGGAAAAACCCTCTAAGATCATCCACTCCAACCGTTCCCCCAGCACTGCCAAGGCCACCACTGACCCGTGTCCCCAGGTGCCACATCCACACGGCTTTTAAACCCCTCCAGGGATGTTTTGCTAAGCTGGAGCTGAACTTCTGCTCTGCTTTTGACCCTTGGTGTCCAGTGATGGCTCCCACCACCAGATGCGGCCGTGGGTTGGGTTGGGAGAGCGAGTGTGGACCTTTGGTGAGGGTCACAAGCTCTCCCACAGCCTAACCCCCTTTCTGCTATTTTCTTTTCTCCTTGAGGCTTTCTGACGGAGAATTTTTAGAGGGATTCCTGCTCTACGCCAGCCTGTGATCGTTTGTAGCTGCTTGTGCAGGGCGTGTGGGCAGCAAGGGTCAGAGAGGGGTTGGCACCACAGATGGGGCGAAAAAGAGGTGTGGGAGGAAGCTGCACAGACGGGTTTGACTTGGCTGGAAGTCGTGGGAGAAGCTGGGAAGGCAGCTGGAGAGCTCTCCCTGTGGGAGGTGAAGAGCTTTCCTCCCTCACGTGGTGCTTTCAGAGCTCCCCCAGGTGTGACACAGACAGGTTTCATAGGATCACGGATTATCCTGGGCTGGAATGCACCCACCAGGATCACTGATCCAGCTCCTGTCCCCGCACAGACACCCCAACAATCCCACCCTGGGCATCCCTGGCAGCGCTGTCCAAACGCTCCTGGAGCTCTGGCAGCCTCGGGGCTGTGCCCATTCCCTGGGGAGCCTGGGCAGTGCCCAGCACCCTCTGGGGGAAGAACCTTTCCCTGATATCCAACTAAACCTCCCCTGACCCAGCTCCAGCCGCGCCCTGGGTGCTGTCCCCGTCCCAGAGAGCAGGGGCCTGGGATTGCTGTAGGATGCTCACCCCGCAGCGCTGCGGGATCATTGTCACCCTGGGCGGGCTCCGTGTCCCTCTGCTGAGTCAGCAGCGGTCACAAGTCATCCTGAAACCCCTGCAGTCCATCTCCATCCTCATCTCTGCTCCCTGCTGTCCCATGGGACAGCCAGGGACACGAGGACAGCAGGGAGCACGCTGCACATAAAGAGAGGGCAGTTGTGCTGCTGCTCCGAGCGAAACCGAGTCTCCTCACATTGTCTGAGTAACAAACGGAGGAAATATCTGCAATCTCTCTTCCCTGCCACTCCTAGGGAGCTATCTCGTGGCCTTTCCTGTGGAGTCCTCTGCTCTGGTTCTGCCTGTGGGAACTGCTTCCCAAACGGATTATTCAGGCTTGGAGCAGTTCTTCTCAGGGCTTTTTTTTCCCCACAGAGTTCCCCTTTTGCACATCTGTCTTTCCCGGCAGGAGGAAAAGAAAGGCAGTGATCTCCAGTTTCTGTCTGTGCTGGGATGCTCTGGCAGCTCCTCTCCTGCCAAAGCTCACTTCGCGATGCTCGGATTATTGCTGACCCTTCTGAGCCACAAGGTCCCCCCTGAGCCTCCTTTTCTCCAGGCTGAGCCCCTTTCCCAGCTCCCTCAGCTGCTCCTGCTGCTCCAGCCCCTTCCCCAGCTCTGTTCCTAAAAGCACCCCAGGTCACGCCACGGTCACTGAGCTTTGGAGGGCAGCTGAGGATGCTCAGTCCTCTCAATGCGAGTTCCTAATTAAATTCCTTCCAATTAAATCCCTGCCTATACTCTCCCCTTGAGTAGGATGCCATCCTGCTGTGTCTGTGCTCCCTCCTGCTCCCTGATGAACAATCCCTCACCCCCAGCTGGCACAGATCTGCTTCTCTGTATGGTTTTGGGGTGAAAAAAGGTCTTTCTAAGCTTTGGAGGGTTATGATGATCCCTGGCCATCCATGCTGGGAGCCTCACGGCCTTTCCCAGCCAGTGCACTTCTCCCCCAGCAGCAGCACACACCGGTATGCCAGACACCCTGGAAGAGAGGCAGGGCTTGTTTCAGCTCCCCCAAATCCCCCAGTTTGGCTGAAAACTTCGATTTTTTTCCTTTCCTGCCCACCCTTGCACCACTCCAGCATCTCCTTCCTCCAAGCCTGACAGTTTGGGTTCAGCCTCTTATCAAAATAAATCTCATCAGAACTACCCAGGATGCTCCAGCTGTGGTCTCACAGCGGCATCAAAGTTTCCTGACCAGCCCTGGAGCATCCCACATCCCAGGATGACACTTTTTGCCTCAGTTTATCAAAGATAAATATCCCCCATCTCCACATTTGCTCCTCTTCCACCATTCCCAAACTGTAATTTTTCCCCTTTTAATTGAAGTTTTTNCTCCAGGCTGAGCCCCTTTCCCAGCTCCCTCAGCTGCTCCTGCTGCTCCAGCCCCTTCCCCAGCTCTGTTCCTAAAAGCACCCCAGGTCACGCCACGGTCACTGAGCTTTGGAGGGCAGCTGAGGATGCTCAGTCCTCTCAATGCGAGTTCCTAATTAAATTCCTTCCAATTAAATCCCTGCCTATACTCTCCCCTTGAGTAGGATGCCATCCTGCTGTGTCTGTGCTCCCTCCTGCTCCCTGATGAACAATCCCTCACCCCCAGCTGGCACAGATCTGCTTCTCTGTATGGTTTTGGGGTGAAAAAAGGTCTTTCTAAGCTTTGGAGGGTTATGATGATCCCTGGCCATCCATGCTGGGAGCCTCACGGCCTTTCCCAGCCAGTGCACTTCTCCCCCAGCAGCAGCACACACCGGTATGCCAGACACCCTGGAAGAGAGGCAGGGCTTGTTTCAGCTCCCCCAAATCCCCCGGTTTGGCTGAAAACTTCGATTTTTTCCTTTCCTGCCCACCCTTGCACCACTCCAGCATCTCCTTCCTCCAAGCATGACAGTGTGGGTTCAGCCTCTTATCGAAATAAATCTCATCAGAACTAACCAGGATGCTCCAGCTGTGGTCTCACAGCGGCATCAAAGTTTCCTGACCAGCCCTGGAGCATCCCACATCCCAGGATGACACTTTTTGCCTCAGTTTATCAAAGATAAATATCCCCCATCTCCACATTTGCTCCTCTTCCACCATTCCCAAACTGTAATTTTTCCCCTTTTAATTGAAGTTTTTGTTTGAGCCTCTCAGAACACACTCTCATACCTTATTAAATTCCACATTTTTTAGCTCTCAGGCATTTTGTCTTTTATGATAATTTCCAATTCTTCCCTCTGCAGAGTCTTTATCTCTATGCCCACAGCAGTCATCAGCTTCCTGCTCTTCCTTCAGTCCCAACTATTAGTGAAAATATATATTTTTTTAAAAAGGTGCCCAACATCTCACATTTCAACTCTGTCAGGAACTTAATTCCCATCCATTTCTTCCCCTCCTGTCAAAACCTGGTGTCGTCCACCCCCTGGGGCTCCCTCATTTTCACAGATTCCAAACAAATCCTCTTTTGCTGGGACATTACTGGATAAATAAGGTGCCAGGCATGATGCCAGCGAATAGATCAGCGAGGCTCTCAGACAGGAGACCTCTCATAATTCACTTTTCTAGGAAAACTCTGGTTTGTGGCAACAAATCAGGGAAGGAGGCAGCTCCTGCTGCCAGGAACGATTGTCTTCAGCTGCTGCTGATTTCCTACCACGACAACTGGGGTTCATCCCACCTGGGTTTTGATGTCCCAGGTGCAAGATCCACTTCGAATCCCTCAGGGTTAAGGAGGAGGAGCAGGTCCAGGTGTGTCCCTGCTGTGCCTCTCGCTGATTTTATCGGTGTGATGCCACGGCTTTGTCTGTTCCCTGCAGTGTAAACACCAAAGCTGCAGCTGCTGGAAGAACTGCTCCAGGCTGAGCAGTTCTGGTTCCTTGGCATGGGAACGTTTAAAACGTGGCTTAATAACTCGGGAAAAACTCGATCCCCAAACTTTGTGTTGGCGGGACACGAGGTGGGAGATGGGCAGCGCAGCGAGTGAGGTGGGGGTGAACCCACAGGGCTGAATCCCACAGGAGCCCCTCTGCTCCAGAGCCAGGCTGGGAGAGCTGGGGGTGTTCAACCCGGAGGAGAAAAGGCTCGAGGGAGAGCTCAGAGCCCCTTGAAGGGCCTAAAGGGGCTCCAGGAGAGCTGGAGAGGAACTGGGGACAAGGGATGGAGGGACAAGACACAGGGAATGGCTTCATATTGACAGAGGACATGGTTAGATGGGATATTGGGAAGGAATTCTAAATAGAATGGTAGAATGGTTTGGGTTGGAAGGGACCTTGAAGATCATCTCATTCCATCCCCTGCCGGACACCTTCCACTGTCCCAGGGTGCTCCAAGCCCCGTCCAGCCTGGCCTTGGACACTTCCAGGGATCCAGGGGCAGCCACAGCTTCTCTGGGCACCCTGTGCCAGGGCCTCCCCACCCTCACAGGGAACAGTTCCTTCCCAATATCTCACCTAAATCTCTCCTCTTTTATTTACATCTTAGTGTTAGAAAGCCAAATGTTGCTCCTGTCCTTCTGGACCAGCTCCAGACTTACACTAAGACCACCCCAGGTAAATTTTCCCACAAGGCACCCCAGAAAAAGAAGAAGATATTAAATGTGCGTGTGTCAGGTGCAAGTAAAATGTTCACAGTGCCATGAACCCATTTATAGGGTCAGAAACCCCTTGTTATAGGTGAGATGAGAGTTAGGAAAGCCTTGCTGATTTTTTCAGAGCACTGAATTTTCTTTAATTGGCTTTTTCTTCACTCTGACCTGTTGGTGACAGTCCCCAGGACAGAAGAACTTTGCTCCATCTCTGTTTTTTTTTTTTTGTACTATAAAATCTTTCAGGCACAGGCTGAGGTTTATTTTGTCCCCCCAGCTGGAAACGACGGAGACACCACCATGAATTTCTATTTTCTATTTCCTTGGATACTTTCCTTCCGGAACTGAGCATTAATGAAGCCCACTCCCAGGCAGAATTGTCTCACCAGCCTCATTTGTGTGCCGAGAGATAAGGGAATGAATTTGGCTGCCTGTCAGTTCATTAACAGGCCACTGATGAATTCGTGCCACTCTCTGCAGGGTGTTCTCACCCTCCTGGGCACCTGCTGAACGCCGGGGGTGGAGGACAGAGAGTTCTGTGACATCTGTGATGCAGAGCCGGGGGCCCCTGGGGTCTGTGCCCCCCTCCAAGGCTGAGCACTGCTTCTACTCCCTGATATCCCCAAGCAATGGATCTCTCCAAATTAAAATAAGAAAATCCAGGGCAGGGTGCTCCCATGGCCTCCAGGTTATGTGCACCCCCAAATTTTAATTATTCAGGCTGAACACTTGTAAGAAAATCACACTTTTTATTAATTTTTTTTTTTCTCTGAACAAATGATAAAAGATCCCAGGGTTTGGCAGTGCAAGGCTGCTGTCAGCAGGAGGTGCAGGGCAGGTGTGGCTTTGGGGAAAATCCCTTTCTGCTGCATGTTTTGGGGACTGAAAACCCCTTTCTGAGCAGGGGTGCATCTGCTGAGGGATGAGTGAAGAGAAAACACATGGCAGGGGCAGGAAATGTGAGCACATTCTCTGGATGTGCAGAGAATCATCTGAGCTCAGGTATGAAAATAACCAAACAATCATTCGTGGGTTTTTAACCAACTTAAATTCTTCAATTTTTTCCACTCTGTCTTGTTCTCCTTTCTTTACTTCTAGTCTAGAAGGGAAGAATCAGAAAAAATCCATATAGTAATCACGAGATATTTTGGATTTTGCAGCATTCAGTTGCTCAGGGAGGTTGTGGACTCCTCTTTAAGGTCAATCCAACCCAAACCAAACCATTCCATGATTTTATAACTTCCATAACATCTCTAGAGTGGTCCAACTGTTCCTGAGAAGTCCCAGTGGCAGCATGAGAAGGTGCCTGAGAAGGTTTTACAAAGGGAATGGGACAAATTTCTTCAATTTTGGTGTTCCACAGAGCATCCCATGATGTCGTGCAGAAGACTGGCCTCAGAAAAGCTCCTGAAACACAAACTCATGACCTAAACGTGTTTATTTCCACACCATCAACCCAGAAAAACATCAGGTAAGCTGTGTTTGGATGGTGGGGAATGCTGCCTGGGAAGCAGGGACTGGAAGGATTTGGGGCCTGTTGAGTCCTGGTTCCCAGTTTGATGCTGTGACCAAAAAAGCTGTCAGGGCTTTTTGTGTGTGACATGGGGCAGCTCAGGTAGGAAGGTGGGGTCAGGTTGGTGACCTCAGGTAACTCAACCTCACGTCAAGAAATGGAGCCTGAAAACAAAATTCTTGGATACATCATCGGTTTTTTTAAAGAAAAGGTTCCTCCTGATTCATCACAGAAATGGCCTTCAGGGCCATTTTCTTCACCCCGTGCAGATGCAGCCCAGATCTCCCTGGAGCTGTGAGCTGTGTTGTATTAACTGGGAATTACAAATTCCAAGGAGATGCAGGGTCTGTACTTTCATTGTTGGTGCAACATTCACGTTGTGTTGCTAAACAGGACTTTAAAGGAGCCCCAAGGGGACTGAGCCAACCAAACCCTCGGGATTTCAGCACGGGGTGAGTGTGTGCTTTATTCTCAGGGGAAATAGGTGGCTTGTCTTTCATCTGTTTTGCCCTCCAAGCCAGAGAAAAGAAAAAATCTCATCTTGTGGTGAAGGGAAACATTTGTGCAGGTCTCCCTCTTCTCAGATAATAATCCTCAGCCATTCCTGGTTTGTTGTTTACTTTTCTTTCTTCTTTAATTGAAGCCCCGCTGTAAAGGATTAAAAGCAAACTATTTTGAAGAAGGGCTGCACATGGTCCCAAGTAAATCTTGCGAGCTTTCCCTGCTGCTCAGAGCTCTGGGATTTGCTGATCTGTGCCTTTCTCTACTCTGTGGCTTTCGTTAAAATTTGGTCTTTGCTCCGTTGCCTGCATCTGCATCCCTCCATTTCCCTGTGCTCTGTGCCAGGTCTGGAAATGCACCAGCTCTGACGGAGAACCTGGGGAAGGAGCGGGACGTGGACAGCAGCATCCCTTGAGGTGCACTATGCTGGTGGCCTCCAATCAGCTGAACATCTCCCTGTCAGCAGCCTTTGCCTCTTTGCTCCCATTGCACGGCTGTCAGCACCTCCTGAAGCACAGGGCCAAGAGGAAATTAGGGAATGAAGCGGAAAGACCGGCAGGGAGGGAGAGGTGAGGGGCAGGGAGGATGTTTCCACACTTGGGTGGGAAGATCTGGGGTTTAAAGATGGAGAATAAGCCAGCAAAAGGGGGGTTAATGTGATTCAGAGCTGGTCAGCAACTCCCCGTAGTCCAGGGTCATCCTCAGCTGTGGCACGTGGAGGTGAATCCTGGTTGTGGAATCCCCTCCTGGCCTGTCACCCTCGTGGACAGACTGACGAGCCTTGGGAAGCCCATCTGTCCTGTACAGCCAAGGGCAAGGATAAACAAGGCTGCGGTGCCGGGGTTTCAGTCGGGAGGCACCTGGAAGTGCTTGCAAGGCGTGCATTTGTCTCCAGGTGCACTGTGGAAGGGCTCATCCCGCTCCGACATGGGACAGATCCTCCCCGACGGATATCAGGTGCTTTCCCTCGGTTCAGATTCACTCTGTATCCAACGAGAGCTTGCAATGAGTTTTTAACTGCTCTGGAGAAGCCAACCCGGGCACCAGAGAGAGCAGAAAAAGGCAATTTCTGCCGGTGGCACGGGAAGGAAGAGCGGCCTTTACCAGATGAGGATGTGCAAGGACAGCCGTGAAGCAGAGCAATTTGGCAGTGATTCCCCCCTGGTTCTGATTATTGGGGTATCAATAACAGGGCTAATGGCCCTCTGGTTCCAGATACAATGTGCAAGGCTGTTTACAGCCTCTGCTGAGAGCCTCTTACTTTTACTCTCGTTGGCAAATCATTGTTTACGTCTCGTGTTTCGAAATGCAGCTGGGTTCCAGCCTTCCCTCACCCACCGGCGGAGCCGAGCGGATCCGTGCCCCATGTGCTGCTCTTTAGCAACACAAACAGCACAGCCAGATCCCACTTAGCGGGGTTTGCTCAGTCCCCAAACATGCAGGGCTTGGCTCCGAGCACGCCGGCTCCTTCCCGCCGGCTCCCCGAGCGCCGCGGGAGAGGCACGGGAGGGATAAAGGGTGCCTGAGCACCTCTGGGGTATCCTGGAACCAGGGTGGGCTCGATCCTCGTGTCAAGGTCAGGGGTGAGCTGTGGTTCACCTTCTTGGCATGGCCAGATCCCTTTTCTTCCCACCTTTTTTACGGCTGGGTTGACAGCTGGGCTTGAGGAGCTTGGAGGTCTTTTCCGACCGAAACGATTCTACAGAATCATGGAATGATTGAGGTTGGAAAAGACCTCCAAGATCATCAAGTCCAACCTTTGACTGATCAACTTGACCGTGTCAACTTTGTCAACCAGCCCAGAGCACTGAGTGCCACGTGCAGTCGTTCCCTGGACACCTCCAGGGATGGGGACTCCACCACCACGTCCCTGGGCAGCTCCAAGGCCTGAGCACCCTTTCCATGGAGAAATTCTTCCTGGTGTCCAACCTGAGCCTCCCCTGGCACAGCCTGAGGCCATTCCCTCTTGTCCTGTGCAAGCACTCTCATCCTTCTTCATGGATTTGTTGTCAGCCATGGGAAGAAGGGACACAGCATCCAAAAAGCCAAAAAATCATAGCAGAAGCAGTCGAGTGATGGGTAAATGCTGAATTTCAGCCAAGTGGGCAATAAGATATTTTTCAGAGAGAAGGTTTGAGAAAGAGTGGTTGAAACTGTATTTTAAGCAGAAGGAAAGAGAAGGAAAAGAAGAAATTTAGAAGAAGGAAAGGCAGAGCACTAAGTCAGCCCAAAGCTCGTCAGTTCATCCTGTAGAGGTGGGAATTTCGAGGTCACAGAATCACAGGATGGTTTTGGTTGGAAGAGACCTTAAAGACCATCTCATTCCGGCCTCCTGCCACGGGCAGGGACACCTTCCACTATCCCAGGTTGTCTGCTGGTCAAATAGACAAAAAAATTCAAGAGAACTGGACATGCTGGCCACTCTGGCACCACCTTAAGCCCTTAACTCTACAGAAAGGAAAGATCAGCCCCCTATCTCCAGTAACCCCCTCAATGCTCAGGGAAAACCTCATTCACCGAATTTACTCAAAGGGATTTCCACTCCTGTCCTAAACCATCTCAGGAGCTGCTTTCATGCATGCCAGTGCTACTTCACAGGACAGGTTAAAAATCTTCATTTTTTTCAGAGCAGACAGCACTTTTAAACAGATTTATTCTGCATTTTTTCAAGTTTGAGCCAAACAAAACACATCATGGAAGGGTTGCTGCCTGCTGGCCACACTGGGATCCCATGGAGCTGTGTTTGGGGTGCTGGGGTTGCCCAGTGCTCTGTTCCTCCTTGCTGGGAAGCGAGCAGGGCTCAGAATACCTGAGAAAAATCACAAATTTTTCTTTCGCACTCTGGTCCCAGGTCCAGGTGGCTGATGGAGCAGGGAGCAGTGGCTGGCTCGTGTTTCCCAGGAGCCCCACAGAGCTCCTGACCCCCTCTGGTTCCATGTTACATAAAGGAGACACCCCCGTGCCAGATGTGCTGCATCACATTCCCCTCCAGCAGAATCCGTGGGCTCTCCAAACCATGCCATGTTTATGTAGACTCCCGAGCACCAATTTTGCAATCTTTCCCATTCTCTCCAGCCAACACACATCCAATTAAACCGTCCAGTTACCATGGTTTCCTCCTCACCAACCTGGGGAGTTTGGATGTGGAGTTTGTGGAAAAGAAAAAGTGTTTTCTCGTTAGGAAATGTGCTCATTGGGCTGATGGGCTTGAAATTTTGTGTTCGGCCCGCTTTGTGTTTGGAGGCTTGATGCTGTTATTGTGGGGGGGTTCTTTGGGTACCGAAATCCATGGAAAGGGAAGAGCTTGTGAATGGTTTACCATGACAAATGCATTGTTTTCAGAGTCAATTCAAGCAGCCAGAGAGGAGGACTGGAGCTGGGGAATGTTTGCTGGAGTATCTGAACGTGCTGTTGGAAATACTTTGTTGTTGGTAAAAGCTGGGTTTAATTGTAGTCTCTTAAAATCCCTGAATGTCATATAAAGGAAAAAAAAAAAAGCTTTACAACAAAACATGCCTTTCAGGGCAGAGTTGGAAATGAATGTAGAGCCTAGAAACAGACTGGGGTTGCCTGGACTGGATTAGTAAACTCTGACTGTTGTCATGCAGCACATTCACCATCCTGCTTTTCAGGATCCTTCCAACAGCAGAAGAAGCTAGACTCAAACCCCTGTCTCCAGGAAATACTTTTGGGATCAAACAAGGGAAAAAAGATTAAGACTCACTGAATGATCTGCAGAGAGTTGGAATTCACCATAATTACCGACCATCGAGTAAGTGGTAACGGTGGCTGACCTGGCCAAGCTGGGTGCTTGGCAAGGTCCTGGAGGAATTTCATCCCGGCAGAGTCATCATCTCTGGCTTCCTCTGTTTTCTTCCTCCTCTTCATGGTCAAGGGAGATGAACTGAAATTGAAAGAGGAGGGACAGAGAGGAAGTAATAGGATGATATTAGAGGACACCTATTCTACCAAAAAAACCCCAATCCCCGTAAAAAGAAACCCCAAACCAAATCAAGAGTCTTTGCTGGCCAACAGAAATCTGCTAAATAGACATAATGCCATAAAAAAAAACCAGGATGGAAAACGGGTTAAAAAACTGTCAGAGGATCATCCAAATGGTTTGATCTCCTCAGTAGGTTTTGGCCTGGTCTGTGCCACATCCTGCTCTCCCTAATAAAGTCTAGAGACATTGCAGGGACAGCAAGAGTCAGGGGCTGTCACCTGTAAGGGGATATGGAAAAAAATGTCCTGTTTTGCAGGCAGGGGCAGACTGTGGTCACAGGCCACGCTGCTCCACGTGTCTCCAAGGCCGGAGGGGAGGCCTTGGCCGTGTTTAATTTGCTACTCAACACTTGGCCCTGCCTAATGTGCTGTTTTTATAGAGCCTGGTTGAACTGAGAGGGCGTGTTAGGTGTGAATAACAGGGAAGGAGGAGAGTTATGGAGGTAAACAGACTGTCTGCACCAACACTTGTGGTGTGAACTGTGGAGGAATAAATTCTGGGTGAGGTTTAGAAGGTGGCTGTTTAACACCACAGCTGTGGGGTGGTGAACAGGCTGCTGATCTGAGGGGTGGGTGGGCAGCTAGAGACAAGAACCGGGTGCTGAGCAGGGACCTGTTCCTTCGTGGAGACATCCTCTGGTGGAACACGGTGCTGAGGTGCTCAGGAGACTTATGGGATGTTATGGGAATGCACACGGGGTCGAGGTGATATCATGCAATGGCACTGCTGGGGAACTGCAGCCATCCCCTGGTTTTATCCCTGTGCAGAGGGGAAGTCGACTTCCATGACTTCCCAGCTTAGGGGAAAATTAAAATTACCGCCAGAAGTCTGCACCGTAAACCCAAGAATAAGAGTGATGCTCCAGAGGTCAAGGCAAAAAATCATGGAATGGTTTGGGTTTGAAGGGACCTTAAAGATGTTCCACTATCCCAGGTGGCTCCAAGCCCCGTCCAACCTGGCCTTGGACACTTGCAGGGATCCAGGGGCAGCCACAGCTTCTCTGGGCACCCTGTGCCAGGGCCTCCCTACCCTCACAGCACATCAGGGCTGCCTTCCTCCACTCAGTGGATGAGGAGTGGAGCTACGAAATCTCCCATTTCCATCAGCTCCCTGGTAAGCGTGGCCCGGGCAGTCTGAGATCATCTGCTTCCCCGAGGTCAGCATGGAACAACATTTCACCACTGGTGCAAACCTCAAAGCAAAGCCAAGCCACTGAAGCCATAATTATGTCTTTATTGTGCAGGGCCGGGCTGTGTGCGGGCTGGCAGGGAGCCTTTCATTCTGCAGGGCCCAGGGCATTCATCCTGCATTACACATTGTGGGCTGGGGCTGGGGGTGCCGCTGGAACCTGGCGAGGGCAGCTCCATTCACAGCACTCCCTTGGCCGTGCTCTCAGGGCCACGGCCATGGAGAGCCCGAAAAGAAGGATTTTGTTGCCTGTCTCCCAAGCAAGTCGCTCCTGGCTGCCACTGCAGGGAGTGATGTAAAAGGGCTTTGTGTGGCTTGTCAGCAGGAAGGCTCCAGCTGGGACTGGGAATGGCACGGACGAGGTGGGTGCATGGTAGGGATAGGGCAGGAGAGGAGGAGCGGAGCAAAGGTGGGTGGAGGAGGGTGGGAATGGGGTGTAACTTGTGATAAAGAGGTTTTTGGAAGTGCAGTGGTCTGCTGAGGAAGGTGGAAGAGTGGGGGGAAGGAGGCTGGATTGGCAGGACTAGGGCCACGTGGGGGGATTGATGGCAGTCGCAGGGAGATCATGGAATCCCAGAATCCCAGAATCATTAAGGCTGGAAAATCCCTCCAGGGTCATCGAGTCCAACCTGTGCCCGATCCCCACCTTGTCACCAGAGCAGAGCACTGACTGCCACCTCCAGGTGTTCCTTGGACACCTCCAGGGAGAGGGACTCCACCACCTCCTCGGGCACAGAAACCTCCCATTCCAATGCCTGACAACCCTTTCCATGAAGAAATTCTTCCTGATTGGATATGGGGTGTGAGTCGGGGCCCTGAGCAGATGATTGCGGTGCTTGAGGATGGCAAAGCAGCCAAGGGCTCAGGAGTGTGGTGGGAGATGTCATTGATGTGCCAGGCGTGACCAAGAGGGGCAAATGCGGTGGAGATGGCAGGAGAGGGAGAGGGGATGGGCTTTTGAGGACTGATGAAAGGCAGAGTAGAAGGAAGTCTAATTATTAAATGGCAAGGAATGAGTGAGAAGAGCTGAGTCAAGATCTGGAGGGGATGAGAGGAGGGCTGAGAGGAGAAGGGTTTGAGAGATGCTGTGGTGTCAAAGTGGCAGATGGCAGGAGTGGGACCACCTTTCAGTCAGGGATCTGTGACTGCCCCTGACTGAAAGGGAAAATCCAGGATTTGATGAAGCTGATGTGATTTCACAACTCCTGCCTGTCTTGTTTCCGGTCAGGAGGCTGCAAGATGGTTGTGGTGGTTGGACCACGAGGTGCTGGGCTGGACCAGCAAGGGAGGGATGAGAAATGGGCACAGGGATATGCACAGCTGGAACCGCTGGGCTGTGGACACATCTCCCTATGCCTTGGAAATCCCAGGGGAATGCTGAAGTAGGCTAAGAATAGCCTGTCAGCCCAATCCTCAGACACCAAAGGCCATGGGAAGAGGAACACCACACAAACCACGGCAGAAGTTCGGAGTGAGCGAGGTCTGTGCTAATAATCAGACATTACCGTGCCGTTGCTGCAAAATGTGTTTCTTTCCCACAGAACAGCCCGTCCTGGCCTCCTTCCTCGGGAGGAGAAGCTGGACTGACTCTGGGGCAGCAGCAATCCATGGAATTCCCCAGGCTCCTCAGCCCACCTTGGCTGTGCTTTGACTCCGTGTCACGAGCCAGGGCCTCGTCCAGGTGAGTTCCTAAGGGAGAGCTGGGTGTGCAGGAATGGGATGAGATGCGCTTCATCCTCCAGAGGGGTTTATTAGGGGAAAGACTTAGGATGTGCTCCAAAGGACATGAAAATGCTGGAGATAGCAAGACTGCTTAGGATGAAGAAGTAATGGGAAGTTTTTTGGGTCCAAAACAATGGTAAATTATATTTAGGCACTACCAGACCAGTTTACCCACCAGGCTGGGACTCAGAGGCTCTTCCAGACTTGAATAAATTGGTTCACCTCGTGTCACCTCAGCAGAACGGGGACGTTGTAGGCTCCTTCAGCAGGACTGTCAGCATTTCTGTGTGTCCTGCTGTGCACCACAAGTGGTGACAGCAGCTGTGGAAAGCAGCAAATCCCTGGATGCAGCTGAAAGGCCTCACAGCTAAATCAAATTAATGCATGTTTAGGCACTGGAGTTGTTTCAGGGCGTACCTGAGCTGAGGAGCATTAAGGGAAAGATCGTGATGATAAAAACCCCCACTGTGAAATACTCAAAATGACCCATTTTGAAGCAAAAGCCAGGGAGAGATTCCCTGGGGAAGGGACCCATGCTGCTCTGCAGAAGATATCCAGATCCTCCTGCCTCTCCAAGAGGGAGGATAATGGATGCTGTGTCCTGATTCCTCCAGGCAACCCCACGTCATCCAATCAGCAGAAAAACACCTTTCCCCTCCCCAGCTCTGCCTGTCCTGGTGTGTCAGGGAGGTTTCTCTGGTGAGGAAATGCTTTGTGCAAATCAAATGCATTTTGTCACATCAGGGGCAGAGCATTTCCGAGTACCTTGGCTCTTCCACGTTCAGGAAAAAGAGAAATTAGCAACCTGAGTTGCCATGGTAAAGAATACAGCAGCACCCCTGCTTAATGCCACTCTGCAAATACTTTAACATTGAGTGACTGTAGTTTTGCTTTAGAGTCTGGAAAATAGATTCTGAGACCAACTGAACAGTAGCTGATGAAAGTAATTTTGCAGTGGTCTTTTAACACAGCCAGGCAGGCAGAGGCCAGAAAAATAAGAAACCTTGTAGTCTGAGTTTTTAAAAGAATCTCGAAACAGCAATTGGATGGTAGATGTGCTATCAATGCACTTCGTGGGGATGTGGGTTTGGTCGTGCTGAATGGCAGGAATGCCTTCAGTGTACATCCCTGTTATTTATTGAGTAGTGACAGTGGCTTTAGAGCAGCGCATGGCAGAGGAGAAGTCCCAGTTCTCCAGCACAGGGTTTTAAATAGCTCTGAGGAGCGATGCAGCTTCAGGGGAAGTGCTGAATGTGGTGGGGAGCTTTGGGAAAACAAACCAATCCAGGACCCTCTTCCCTTCCCTGATGCTTTCTCCCCTATTTCTCCTCCATTCCACTCTCTCAGCAGCTGTGGTGACTGGAGAGCATAAATTATCCTCTCTGTGGCAGGGCAGAACACAACTTCACAGCCCCATAACTTGATCCTTGCCTGGTGAGCCGTCAGCCCATGCTCGCCCCAGCTTCTTCCCAGGGGAGATGCTCCATGATTCAATTGCAATGGAGAAGAGGAAGAGCTCAGCAGACTTTGCTGAACAAAGAGCCAGCAGGGCTGGACTCTGCCACTGCTGTCCTGTTTCTCCTTGGTCAGGGGACACCTCTCTGTGCTGTCTTTTTTGGGTGAGGAATTCATCCCAATTCCAGGGATGCTGTTCCTCCCTGGGTTTGCCACCTCCCACCACGTACGTGGGGTTGGAACAGGCTGAGCTGCCCCTCAGAGGTTCTCCCAGACTTCTCAGAGCAGCAGTTTTTGATCATGGAGTCACAGGGGAGCTGGACTGAAGTCTGATCCTGTCACCCTCTATGCTGTGAGTGACTCCAGCATCAGCCAGATCCTCAGGTTCTATCCTGGAGTAAGAGGGGAACCATAAATTCCCTGAAAAGAATGTCCTTAGCCTTTATCCAAGATACTGATCTTGATACTTGGTCTTTATCCAAGATACTGATCAGCCAAAGGGCTGCCTGAAGTGGTGAATTGTGGATTTTACATATTCACTGAGGAAAGAGAAATACAAACACTGAATAAGGCTCCTCAGAGTTTTTAATTTGAGGCACTGAAGAAGTACCAACCCCAAAGCCCAGTGCATTTGGAATGTGTTCAGTATCCTGCCCCGTTGCTGACATCAGCAGCTCACAAGAGGAGAAAGGATTAGCAGGTGCTGGATTTTTGTCTCCTGAGGGTCTCAGAAGTGTGGAAGGCTCTGGTGAGCAAGGGGTGCAGGAATATTTGATTTCATTTTTCCTTCTTTAAAAAAAACCAACAAACCCAAACCAACAAAGCAGAAGCAACTGAACGTTTCGTTTAAAAAGTAATAGGAAAGTTGTGCACAAACATCTCAAAAAAAGAGAGAAAAAACAGAAAAAGAAAAGAAAATGTCTCCTCCAGAAACAAGCTGTATCCTCTCGTGGATCCCGGTGTGGAGGAAAGATGACGGATCTCTTGCCCTGACAAAACACCAGTGGTAGGTCTCAGAACAGCGTGTTGAGACACCAGTTCCTCCAGGAGGTTTCTCATTCATTCACAGGCCTGGAATACATGGTGTGCTCCAACCACTGGGCAGGCTCGTGCTGTCAAGTTTTCCTTCCTCCCTGTGGTTTTGGTGGTGGAGGAAGCTGGAAATCGGGATTGCTCGATATTCCTCTGCCCAGCTCCACATCATCCTGCTCTTTCCCCACGCAAATATCTCCTTTTGACACAGCACCACCACCAATCGGAGACATCAACCTTTCTGAAGGGCTTCAGAGCTGCTTGGGGACAAACCACAGGTGGGCAAGACAAATATGGGTGGTGGCTGCAGCAGCTGGACTTTGTCTCTAAAATTTGAGTGATGGCTTGGACAGCAGTAAGAGAATGAACTTTAATTTTTTAGGGCATTTTGCTGAATTTCTCTCTAACACAGCCTGGTCTTATGAAGGTTTCAGCACTGCCCTTGCTTGGCATATCATGGGGTTGGTCTTTCAGTGAGTCAAACCTCTGTCTCCAGAGATGCCTGGGATGGATTCTCGACGTTCTAGGACGGTTTTCTGTGATGTGAGTGCCCACCAGAGCTGGTCTGCGGTACCTTTCCCTCTGAGGAGATGCTCCAAGCAGGGCCTTGAGCTGGAGCTGAGCACTTGGGACAGGAAAGGCAAGGAATAAGGAGCAAAGAAAAAACTTCCACTCATTCATTGGACTCGATGACCTTAAAGTTCTTTTCCAACCTAAAGTATTCCATGATTCTATGATCCCTTCTCAAGGGCATCTCCCACCTGCATCCTGCTGAGGAGGAGGCTGCTGCAAGCTCAGCACAGGCCCCAGGAGTGCTGTTTCCACCCCTTTCCTTCCAACACTGGGCAGCCATGACTCTGTACCCTTGGCAAATCCCAGATTTGTAGAGGGGAGAGATTTCACAACGATTGGGAGATGGAGAGCTGTAGTTCCACGGCTCCTTGTGTCTCCTCTCAGTCTCTGTCATCACAACGTGTTTGATTGGCCTTTGTGATGTTCATGTCCTGCAGAGAGGGGCTCCCCTTCCTCCCTTCCTTAAAGGTGGTTTATAAAAAAGATGAAGACAGACTTTTCAGTAGTGCCTGTTGTGACAGGACACGGAGTTGTTGCCCAGAGAAGCTGTGGCTGCCCCTGGATCCCTGGCAGTGTCCAAGGCCAGGTTGGGCAGGGCTTGGAGCACCCTGGGATAGTGGGAGGTGTCCCTGCCCATGGCAGGGAGGTTGGATTCCATGACTTTTAATATCCCTTCCAACCCAAACCATTCCATGATTCCTGCTCTCTGAGAGCAGCAGAAGCTGCTCTCTGACTTGTGGGCTGCACACAAAACATCTCCGAGAAGATTTCTCAAGTTGCCAAGACCTTCTCTCCTTCTCCTGGAGCCTTTGTCCCCCTGATCCCGATGGCTTCAAAGCCATCCCTGCAAGGCCAGATCTGTCAACAAGAGAAAGCTGTCAGGGCTGCTGATAAGAGCCCAGCGCCCCCAGTTCCAGGGGACTTTTGCTGTGGGGATGGTTTTTAGGGCAGGTTTTCATTATGTGGAAAGCGTGTATCCAAGCCATCCTGCAGGGTGGCGTGGTGCCTGTATTTACAGTGCTGGCAGCTTTCAATAGCAATCTATTTTTAATGAATCCAAGCTGGAATGTGGTGCCTAAACCCCTGATTTAAGGCAGATTTCTAAAGGGAAGATTTACGCAAATTTGCTTGATTGGAAATTAATTACTGCAACAGTCAAGTTCAGCTCAAATAATCTCGCAGAGACGGCCGCAGGAGTCAGATAATTCATGTCGGAGAGAAGACATCAATTTACATTCCTTACATTTCCATCTGGAAGGTTTCCTAATTCTAGAGCGAGCAGGAGGCATCACAGACAAAGCAGAGGGTAAGGGAAACTGGTGGCAGATCGGGAGGACTCAGTGATCTTGGAGCTCTTTTCCAACTTAAAAATTCTGCGACTCTGGGTCATTTCCCAAAACGCTCCCAGGAGAGCCATTGTGCCACTGAGTTATGGCAAACTGGGTTTCAAAAGGGATGAAATCTTCCAGACCCTGTTGGTTGTCCAGCTCTGCTTGATGCTCCTGTGAAGGGGATCCTGGGGGATCCAGGTGTGAGAGGGAAAACATTTGTTGGTCTCAGTGAGTGAAAGGCTTTGATTTGCAAGTGAGGTTTTTTTCTTTACTTATTAATCTTACTTTGCTATGAGGAGCCCTTACCAGATTTGAGAAGGTTCTGTTGGGCTCTGGTCCCACTTGCATTTCACAGATCCTCTCCCATTTCCTGAGCCAACAGCTAAATTTGGGGAATGGGAGAGGAACTGAGCCAGCTCTGGGGTTCAACAGGTGATGGGGACACGAAAGGTTTGAAGTCACCCCACACTGCAGCAGTGCCCTTATCCACATAAGTGGATTATTTCCTCTTCAATTGTACTCCAGTTCTTAAAGTATAATAGGAAAGCAGAAGTTTGGTGTGTCACAGAGATGGGAGTCCCTCACCTTTCCAGTCAAGGCTTGCAAACTTGGTTTTTCATTTATTTATGGCTGGACTGAGACATGGGGCTCTCTCTTCTCCCCCTGTGCGCTGCACGATGAGCTTAATGAATCATAGAATTACAGAATGAATCTCAGAATGGTTCGGGTTGGAAGAGACCTTAAAGATCATCTCATTGCAACCCCCTGCCATGTCCAGGGACGCCTTCCACTATTCCAGGTGGCTCCAAGCCCCATCCAACCTGGCCTTGGACACTTCCAGGGATCCAGGGGCAGCCACAGCTTCTCTGGGCACCCTGTGCCAGGGCCTCCCCACCCTCACAGTCAGGAATTCCTTCCCAGTATCCCATCTAACCCTGCCCTCTGGCAGTGGGAAGCCATTCCCTGTGTCCTGTCCCTCCATCCCTTTCCCAAAGCCCCTCTCCAGTTCTTTTGGAACCCACTGGAAGGGGCTCTAAGGTCTCCCCACAGCCTTCCCTTCTCCAAGCTGGACAGTCCCAGCTTTCCCAGCCTGGCTTCAGAACTCCAGGCTCCTAATCCACTTGGTGACCCTCTGGCCTCGCTCCCATCCCCTCACCACGACCAGGGACCCCCAGCACTCGATGGATTGTGCACCCCTAACGCCAGCTCTGGGACAGGTTTGGTTGCCAGTGATGATCTTCAGAAAGCCTGTAGGACACGTTAGCTCCATTCCTGACCCGGGAAGCCTCCGGCTTGGGTTATTCCGAGGGTCCAAATCTGCCCATATTCATTTGGGCATTATGGAGGCTGATCCCGAGGCAGGAGGGAGCTGCCAAGGAGCAAAGAGTGGGGAGCAGAGGATCAGGTTGGGAAGGCCGGCGGTGCCTTGGCAGGGTGCCTGCCCTCAGCCCGGCCCTCCCAGTCGGGAGTGATTAACGAGGCTCAGTTTTCCTCCTTCCCCCCTGGCCAGGCTGCTCTCCGGGTTTCTCTTGTTCTCCCAGCTCCAAGGCAGCTCCCGTGACGCAGAGGGAGGCTCTGGCTCCATCACTCCTGCTGTTTCCTCAGCCTCTCCATGTCCCTTTTCCCCGCCTTTCTCACCGTGCTGCGCTTCAGGAAGCAGAGCCAGGATAGGAAGGATGCTCCCAATCCCTGCAGCGCTGAAGGCTACGGTTCCCTTTGAAGCTGGCTTGTTTTTCCAGCCTTTTCCAGTTTGCTGTTGGTCTGTGTGCCGTCTCTTCTCCCCCGCCGAACGCACTTCAGGAATTTCTCTGATCCTTTCCTTAGCCAGAGGCGAGAGCAGATCATGTCATCCCTTCTCCTCTCAAAACTCAATCAAGAAAATGCTCCTAACTGAGCTGTCACACGCTGGAACTTGGAATGACACCTCATGGGTGGTTATTGAGGCTCCTCCGGTTTGCCCATCAAGAGTTTCCTGGCCGTTGCGGCTGCAGACCACGGGCTGGGAGCTGCTGGAACACCTGGCAGCTCCGTGAGGGATTTCTGTGAGGAAGAGATGCTGGGTTGGATCCCAGAAATCCATCCTGCTAAAATGGTTGGCATCCCACTGAGGTCCAGCTCTGGCCCAGTGCAGTGTGATTAATACATGAGAAAGTAGCTGTTTGCAAATAAGGGCATTAAAATAGTCATTTGTCCTGGACTGAAATGTCATCTTGCCCATTCTCTGCCATGGGACAATAGGGAAAATACAGGAATGTCGTCAAGATGCTTCCCTAAATACAGGCTGAGAGGGTTGGGGTTGTTCAGCCTGGAGAAGAGGAGGTTCTGGGGAGACCTTCCAGCACCCTCCAGGGCCTAAAAGGGGCTTACAAGAAGTTTAGAGGGGGACTTTGGACAAGGGATGGAGCGACAGGACAATGGGGAATGGCCTTAAGCTGAATGAGGGCAGGCTTAGATGGGATATTGGGAAGAAATTCCTCCCTGTGAGGGTGGGGAGGCCCTGGCACAGGGTGCCCAGAGAAGCTGTGGCTGCCCCTGGATCCCTGGAAGTGTCCAAGGCCAGGCTGGATGGGGCTTGGAGCACCCTGGGCTAGTGGAAGGGGGTGGATTGAGATATTTAAGGTCCCTTCAACCCAAACAATTCCATGTTTCCATGATACTCTCCCAGTCTCTAACCATTTTTTAGGATCTTCTCAAACCAGGGTTCTCTGTACCTTCAATATCCTCAGTCGCATCTTCCTTCCCTGAATTCTCCCATCACAATTGGAACACATTGCGAGGCACAGATGTTCATCTGGAGACCCAAATTCTGCCCCTAGCTCACCCCAGGTTACCTCAGCGATGCTTCCAAGTCACTGGGAAAGATTCCTGCCCTCCAGCTTGGGATGCTGAGGGCTGACCCACCGCGGCGCTGAGCAGTCGGAAGGATCCAGACTTTTCTGGAAGAGAACGTGGGATTCAGTCAGTGGCAGCTCTCCTCCGGTTTCTTGGAACTGCCAAGTGGCTTTGAAACACCTTGGGGGGCAAACAGATGGAGAACACCACGGAGCACAAACTGCATTTCCTAAGGAGACCTGGCTAGGAATAAATAACGGTGATTTTAGCAATGAGGAGTAGGCAAGCTTTTTGTTTTCCTACCACAGGATGCCACGGGTACAACGAGTGACACAGAACATTAAATTTGCCCCCAGAAAGTGGCTGACAGCATCCCTTTCTGCTAATTAAAGTAATTCTGGGTAGCTTTTTCTTGCTTGAAATTAGGCAGGGTAATTTAATCATATTTAGGTCGCTCTCAGTTCACACACTGCATTTAGCAGTGCAGGCTATTTTTTTTTTTTGACTAATGTGGTTGTCTCTGCCTGCACTCATGAATATCTACAGATTTTTATTTGTAGATAAAAGTATCCCAGAACGAGAGATGAAAGATGAAATCTTGAGAATTGCTGATGGTTGTCCTCATCAAGGAACAGACTCCCCTTTGAGTTTGAGGAAGGGAAGGGTGGCCTATATTTTGTGTGGGAGATCACGAATAGTTTTGCACAGACACAGAGATGGTGTTTTCTCTTTTGTTGTTCACCATGCTCTAATTAGTCCAGCATTAATGGGAATTAAGTGTCCTATTTAGCTGGAGTAAGTGCCCATGCTAATGTTATTAGTGCAGTCAGCTGCAGTTGATATTCCTGAGCACGGGGGCTCTGGCACCTCGGAGGGATTCTCTCCTTGTTGAGGAATCCAGAATTCCACGCAGGCACCACAGGGTTTCACGTGGCTTCACCTTCTCACTCCAGGAGCGCTGCCATCTCTGGGAAGCTGAAAGGGACCAGAAGAGGACAGGGGTTTCAGCAGGTTTGTGACACTTGGATTCCTGTCAAAGTTTCACAAAGGAAATGGAAGGGATCAGGCAGGGCCTGGGGGACAACAAGGACAAAAAGCAAGCAGACCTGGTGTGAAAAAAAAGCATTTCCTGCAGCTCAGAAATTCTTGGCCAGCACCAGAGAGTCCAGGGATAGAAGGAGGTCAAAACATTCTTGTCCCAAGGTCCATCAGGCACAGTACCCCGTCCCCAAGAGGAAAGGAGGGGATGATTAGATAAATAGAGAAAAAAAGCACAGTGGTCCATCCCCTGCAGCAATCAGCAGGTTAGAGCTCCAGGGCCAGACATGACAGCTCAAGCATCAAATTTATTGCCAGTGGAAGAGTTATCCTCCAGAAATATCATCACCACCCCAAAGGCCTCTGGATAAGGGTTCCTGTGAGGGCGGGGAGGCCCTGGCACAGGCTGCCCAGGGAAGCTGTGGCTGCCTCATCCCTGGAAATGTTCGGGGCCAGGTTGGACAGGGCTTGGATCAACCTGGTCCTGGCAGGGGGTTGGAACAAGGTGGAACAAGGTCCCTTCCAAGCCGAAACCATTCCAGGATTTCATGAGAATTGTGTCCTCCTCGATATCCAGGACGCTGAGTTCCAGCAGATCCCACTTCACGTGAGAACAGCACTCCTGTGTGTCTGTCTGCTCAGCGCTGCACCTTTTGTATCTGGGAGTTAAATCAAACCAGCACCTTCCCACCTTGCCGTGGACTCACATCTTGGCTGGGTGGCTCAGGTGACAACCTGTCATTTAAGGAGGTTTACTGCTGTCCTGTAACACGATCAGGGTGACATTAAAGTTTGGAAATATCACTAAAGGTTATTCCTTTCTGAGCTTTCTGCACCATTCAACAGCAAGGGCTTATGGCCTTTCCCATCCCATGCCAGGTCCCTCAGGGTGCACAATGTTTTTCTGGGGCTGTGGTACCTCAGGGAATCTTTTGCCCAGCTAAAAACCTTTCAGTGAGAAGTAAAACACTTTTTCCAGGAACTGGGGGAAAAAAATAAAAGACTTGTCAATGTCTTTAGTCTGGTTTTGTTCTTTGTATTATTGTAGAAACTCTAAAGTACCAGTGGAGGACCCGGACAGATCTGTGCTAATTTATGGGATGGAAGGACAATCCCGGTCCCAAATTGCCCTACAATTGCTGTGCCAGACAAGAGACTCTCAAATGGTTTTCCAGGAAGGTTCCTGACTGCTTCCACTGATAACCAGACACCTTTGCCGGTGGACGTCACAGGTTTTTCATCCAATTTATAGGGCTGGAAAACACAAAGACCATGGCAGTGCCTCATATTTATGGCCAAGAGCAGCCTCTCTCTCCTGCTGGCAGATTGATCCCGTGGGTTAAAACCCTCTGGAGCTGCAATCACCACATCCACATCCCTGTGTTGCCAAGGCAACCTCAGCATTCGCTCCGGGAATCTGGACACACATGGCTCTGTCTTCAGGCTCTGAAACGCTTCCTGAAGCTACCTCCAATCTGCTTTTTCCAGGGATAAGTCGTTGGAAAAAGGCAGATTTCTGCACTCAGATGGGGAATCCTTAAATTTATAGAATGATTGAACTCTTGTCCCGGCCTGCCGGAGTTCTCCGAGCTTTAATTCCTCCGTGACACGGGAAGGGCCAGAGTGTGCCAGAACCAGTGGCCAGCCTCACTCCCGACCCTGCTTTTGACATTAATCATTCCCAGCTGCTTCAAAGAAAGATGGAAGAAACGCTCCACTTGATAAATTATGCAATTTTCCCACAGGAGAAGTTTCACCCTAATGGGCTGTTGGTAGCTTGTTTGTGCTCTGCAGCATGAGAATTGATATCCCTTTTCAGACCAGTCTAGCAGAGCTGTAGATGCTCCAAAACAGAGATAAATGCCGTTTTCTTTCTCTTTTTTTATTTAAAAAAAAAATAAAATTTTTTTTGCAATCTTTCTAACCTCTGAGCTTGCATAATCGCTCTTGGTGATGAGTTCCACAGCTTAATTAGGCATTGTAATCACACAGTTTAAATTGATGAGGTGCTCTGGTTGCCTTTGAACCGAGTTGGATGGGTTTGGGGTTTTTTCTAGACATGATGAAAACAGTGGAGAACGGGATTCCCAGCCTGCTCATCCATCATTTTGTGTCTTCTTCGTGTCACTTCTCTGCTCTGTGCATCCCCCAAGGCAGGGAAAAGCCTTTCTCTGTGTCCTGATCTAAAACCCTTTTGAAACGTGGGAAGAAAAATCCACCTTTCTCCATGGATGAAGACAAACCCTTTTTCTTCCAGCTTTTTTCCTTTGAAAGAGGGAGGAGAGAGAGTGAAACGACATTCAGACTTCATCATCCCCTTTTATTTTGACTTCTGGGCTAAACTGAGTCAAAACAAGATGAAGCAAGATGCTGTGAAGTTAAAATAATTATTTTTTTTTAAGAAAAAAAATCTCAATAGTTGATGAGATAAAAAGAGGAGACAGATTCCAAACGTCCACCTTAAAATTAATTTTATTTTTCTAGAGATTTTAAATGGTTGGAGGAACAAATACCCTGTTTCTCAGGAAGCCCAGACTAAAAACACCAACTATTCCTATCAGGAGATAGGATGAATTATGTTGTGGTTAAGAAAACTTACTGGGGCTCAGGGAACGTGGATTTATTTCCTGTCAGGCTTACAAATACCCTCAGTAGCTCTGAACAAGCCACTGGGAAATAAATCTTAGCAGGGATTTAAACATCCCAGTCCTGAGCGCTTCATTACCCGTTTTTGAGGTGTTTACTGCCTGCAGTGGGACTGAATTCCCAGAGAGAAGGGAATGTGGGCCAGGGAAAACATCCATATGGGAGCAGCAGGTTTTGAGTCTAGCAGATTGTCTCATTCAACATTCCTCCTTCAATCCTTTCCTGAAAAAAACCTCATCCTTCCAGTCTCCTCACAACACACAAGGCAGGGAAAAGGGAGAGATTTGAGAGGCTGGGAGAGATTTGTTAGGGGGGGGAAGGGGTTGTGATACAAGAAATCTCGGGGGTCTCTTTGCTTTAGATTAATGGTTATTTAGTTTATTTGGTCTTTGTCGACTTCTTTCTGTGACTCCTGCAGGTAAAATCATGGAATCATCATGGTTTGGGTTGGAGGGGACCTTAAAGACCATCTCATTCCACCCATTTCCATGGGCAAGGACACCTTCCACTGTCCCAGGTGGCTCCAAGCCCCGTCCAACCTGGCCTTGGGCACTTCCAGGGATCCAGGGGCAGCCACAGCTTCTCTGGGCAATCCCAACTTCCAGCTGAAAAAAATGACAAATTGTTCTTTCCTCTCCAGCTGCAGGATTTTCCGTGCACTGATGCAGCAGGAACACGGGTCCCTCCTCTCCTCAGATGCTTTGCAGACCAAAGGGGAGGTTGTGCTCAGTTACAGGATGGACACAACATCAACCCTGCAGCTCCTGCTGCAGAAATTGCAGGTGGGCTCTAAATACTGCCACCATTTTTTTTTTTTTTTGTGCTGATGGATTTTTCATGCCGGAAAAACATCCCTGGCCACAAAGATGACCCATAAAGTTGGATAGCAAAGGGAAATCGATCTGTTCTCCCACTGTGACGTGGCTCTTTCCTGCTCCCATGGAGGTTTGGCATGGCCAGGACCAGGTGCCACGTCTGGGAGAGCATCTCAGTCCTGCTCCCACCCACCAAGAGCAAACCAATGTTCAATTTTCATGCAGCAGATCTCAGCTGGAGGCTGGAGATTGAGACCTGACTTGATGGTTTAGACAGAACTTTGGAATCAGGGAATATTTCTTCTGAAGGAGAGCTGTGTTCTGGGAGCGCTGCCCAGCTCTGGGATCCCCAACAGCAGAAGGACGTGGAGCTGCTGGAGAAAATCCAGAGGAGGCCACGGAGATGCTCCGAGGGCTGGAGCCAGGCTGGGAGAGCTGGGGGTGCTCACCTGGAGAAGGGAAGGCTCCAGGGAGAGCTCAGAGCCCTTCCAGTGCCTAAAGGGGCTCCAGGAGAGCTGGAGAGGGACTGGGGACAAGGGCTGGAGGGACAGGACCCAGGGAATGGCTTCTCACTGCCAGAGGGCAGGGATAGATGGGATATTGGGGAGGAATTGTTCCCTGTGAGGGTGGTAAGGCCCTGGCACAGGTGGCACAGGGTGCCCAGAGAAGCTGTGGCTGCCCCTGGATCCCTGGCAGAGCCCAAGGCCAGACTGGACGGGGCTTGGAGCACCCTGGGCTAGTGGAAGGTGTCCCTGCCCATGGCAGGGGGTGGGACGAGATGATCTTCCAGGTGCCTTCCCAGCCAGGCCCCTGTGCCATTCCAGGATTCTCTGCCTCCAGACGTGCAACGCAAAGCAGAGCTGTGGGACGGGGCCCTGCCCTGGGCTGAGCGAGGCCTCTTGCCAGCAGATGAGAGCTGGGGCTGTTCCCTCTCACTCAAGAGTCATTTAATTTGAAACTTGCTGCTCTGTCAGGGCCCAGAGCCACCGACCCCCTGGGGATGGTGAGACCCATCTGTTCCCTGAGCTCCGCGCGTCCAGGCCGTGCCAAGGAACTCGGCTGGGCCGGGCTCGGGAGGCTGTTTTGAATCTTGCCCTTTTTCTTGCGGGATTGCGTCGGGGCAGAAGCGAGTCCAGAGATGCTCTTTGATGCTGCTCTCGGATCCCACGCTGCCAGTGTGCTGAGGGCATGGGCAGCGGGCACAGTGACACCAAAATAAATCAAATATTTCTCAGGAATGGGGTGGGGACATCAGCAAAACCTCTGCCTTATGCAATTGCCGCCAGCATTACAGCAGATTTAAAGCAGCTGCTCTTGGCTTTCCCTCTTCCCTTTCATAAAGCGGTTGTTTGTCTGTTTGCTAGGGGCTGGAGGGGAGGGAAGAGGGGAGGTGTGGGGAGCACAGAGATGGTCGAGTGAGGGGATGGTGCCCGAATCTTCCAAACAGATCAGAAAATAGATGGGCAGTGTGAAGCTTGGCCAACCTGACACGGACAGGAGTGGTTTTGTCATCCCAGGCAAGGAGGGTGAGCTTGGGATGTGCATGGAGGGCCATAAATGGGGATTGGTAGGGTTGAGCCAGGAGGGATGTTCCTGGAAACACCAGCTGGAGAGGAGCAAGGTGTTGCCATCCAGGCATCAACTCCCAGCAGCTGAGGTATAGGGTAAAAGGGTTGAAAAAAAGGCCTTTGCTTCCTCAAGCAAACAGAATGAGGAGTCTGATTATTTTTATTTTAAATTTTTTTTTTAAGTAGCAAAAAGTGGATTTATGGGATTTGGACAGAGCCTGTGTGGGGGGTTCAGGGGACAGGACTGGCTCTAGGGCAGGGCTGGGGTGGCAGAGGGGACTGACCCTACCGAGGCTGGATTTGGCTTTGCTGGGCCTGGCCTGGGGGGTGAGAAGCTTGTTTAGAATCAAGGTGAAGGATGGGGTGGTGCAAGAACCATGGGCCCCTCACAACAAGACATTGAGGGGCTGGAGAGTGTCCAGAGAAGGGAACGGAGCTGGGGAAAGGGCTGGAGCACCAGGAGCAGCTGAGGGAGCTGGGAAAGGGGCTCAGCCTGGAGAAAAGGAGGCTCAGGGGGGACCTTGTGGCTCTGCACAACTCCCTGACAGGAGGGGGCAGCCGGGGGGGTCGGGCTCTGCTCCCAGGGAACAGGGACAGGAGGAGAGGGAACGGCCTCAAGCTGTGCCAGGGGAGGGTTAGATTGGATATTGGGAAAATTTCTTCATGGAAAGGGTTGTCCAGCCCTGGCACAGCTTCCAGTGTTGGAGTCCCCATGCCTGGAAGGATTTAAAAACCGTGTGGATGTGGCACTTGGGGACAGGGGTCCTTGGTGGCCTTGGCAGTGCTCGGGGAACAGTTGGACTGGATAATCTCAGTGGGATTTTCCGAAATAATTCTGTGATTCCATGAGGCTCCTGCAGCAGGGAGGGAGGATGTGCTGCACTTGTGCATGAAGAGGAGAGGGGCAAGAGGGGGTGAGGGAAGGAGGGAAGATAATGGAAGGGATGCAGGTGGCACAGGAAAATCTCCAAGTGAGCACTTGAGCCTCCTCTCTTCCCTGCAAGCAGGAAAATCCCCCGATTTCAGACACAGCAAGGCTTTCCTTTTCCCACTTCGAGCAGCCTGCTGGAAACTCTGCAGGGTGAGACAAATCCCCGTTCCCAAAGCACAGCAGTGCACCTGCCTGTTGGTTTGTCCTGTGGGAAAACTGGGATGTGTTTTGCATCTCACCCCAGAAAATCCATCTCTAACACACAGCACTGTAGGAACACCCTGTGCTGTAGCTTCAAAACTCAGCTTTTAAGAGGAATGATCGGATATCTCTGACCTAGGCCCTTTCCCAATCCAGTGTACTCCCTTCAGCCACATATTGCTGCCTTTATTGAGCCCAAATGCTCACCAGCTTCTTTCTATTCAAATATTACCAAAAACATGCTCACCCAAGGGTCAGCATGGCTTAATATGTAACCAGGATTTCAGCAAACCCCAGGAGCAATCACGTCATCACTCAAGTAGGAACAGTCCAGCCAGATATCCACAGAGAAGCCTTTTCCATCATTCCAGGAAACAGTCCCTCAGCTGTCTCCAGCAATCCTATTGTGAATAGATGTCTTTTGCCACTTTCCCAGAACGTCCCTAAATGCAGGGGGTTTCAAATCTGGAGGGGACAGCGCTGCTAAACCAAGATTTAGAGTCTCAGTGCAGGCAAAGGAATTTCCTGCCATCCATCCCTGTCCCTTCAGCCAGGCTGGAACGAGCTCCAGCCCAGCCAATGATCCTCATGGTATGAGACAATGGAGGTCTTTTGAGTTTCTTTTAGTAGAATCATAGAGTCTTTTGGGTTAGAAAAGACCTGTAGGATCGTGGAGTCCATTCCCCCAGCACTGCCAAAGCCACCTCTAACCCATGTCCCCAAGTGCCACATCCACACATCTTTTGTGTCCCTCCAGGGATTGTGAGTCAATGACTTCCCTCGACAGCCATTTCCAGGGCTGGACAACCCTTTCCATGAAGAAATTTCCCCTAATATCCAATCTAAACCTCCCCTGGCACAGCTTGAGGCCATTTCCTCTCATCCTGTCCCTGTTCCCTGGGAGCAGAGCCCGACTCACCCCAGCTGCCCCCTCCTGTCAGGGAGTTGTAGACACATAATTGGTGCAGTTTAAGAGTTGCTTGTCTTGACAGGGGTTCTCAGAGTCCAGTCCATGAGGAAGTTTGGATGGTGGCAGTGAAAGACGTCAAAGGTTTTGACCATTTATTTCCTTTCCACTCCTTTCATGCCCAGCTGTCCCTTTGCAGGGAGTGGGGAAGGGATCTGTCCATGGGAAACACCTCCCAGCTCATCATCTCTCCATTTTCTGAGGTTGTATTTATCTGCATCTGTATTTGATCTGCTTTTTTCAGCTCCTTGGGCTGGTAGCCACATGCGTGTGAGGTCTCTGGGTTTGCATATTGTTCCAAGCAACCCCCTCATGTCTGTGTTTCCACCCTCACCATTCTCCTTCCTCTTTGGATGCTAAAAAAGCAACAAGCACCTGCAGGGCTGGCATTTTGCTTCACTCTTTGAGCATCTCCAGCGGGAAGGTGAAAAGGAGGAGGAGCTTGCTCTGCACACTGGGTTTCTCACCAGCCTGGGGTTTATTTTCACAGGTCAAAAGCTTTGTGGGCAGAACTTGTGCCCTTTGAGTGCTGGATTTTCACCCAGCTGCCTGAGACATCCTTTTTCTCACAACCACTGGACCTGGTTTAGTTTTGTCCACTACAGCTGTTGGGTCACAGCTTGGACTCGATGACCTCAGAGGTCTTTTCCACCCTAAATGACTCCGAGACCCATCTCCTTGCAGGAGAGGCAGGAAAATCAGCACGGGGGAATCTTCTCACCTTCCCATTCTCCTCCTGAGCCTGCAAGGCATCCTCACGCTGTGCCAGGGAGTGAAGGCAGATGGAGACTCCCACACAGCTCTCAGCAGTTGTGCTGGTGGCACTCACTCCTTGAATCCCTAAGGATTCCCTGACCTTGGGCAGGAGCTGCTGGGGCTGCTCTTGTGTGCAGGGCTGTGCTTCTCTAAATACCTTAAAAGTAGCTTGAAAGACCATGACCTCAGTGAGCTGAGCCCTTGCCTCCCCTCCCCTCCCCTCCCGCATTTCCCCTGGTGTTTGTTTATCGAAGACCAACATTTTGCATTTTCTATTGTTCTGTATTTCTGCTGTGTTGGTGCTGTGATTGATGTTCTCTGTTGGGTTTGTCTCAGGCACCTCTTTTCCCTTTGTTTGTTGTTTAGGATTGGGAACAGGAGCAGGTACATTTCCAATCCCATTATCTGCCTTTCACCTGAACTAAAAGTTTTCCAGTCTCTAAGGTGAAATAACCACATTATGCTACCAAAAACCTCTTCTTTCTCCTAAAGGAGACTCTCAAACAAATGAAGAATTAGCTGAAGCACGGGTTTATGAATATTCTGAATAGTAATTGTTTCTCATTTCTTCTTATCACGACTTCACTCCTGCTTTAGTCCTGATTTTACAGCTGTCATTGTTGTAAGAATCTATGGCAAAAAAAAAGAGGCTGAGAACCCTGTACTGCATATCAGTAACAGCAAGAGCAACAAGTGCAACAAAAGGTAGAAAACCATATAAAAGCTTACAATAAATTATATACAGCCAAGTTAATCAGAAAAGGAATTAAAGGAATTAAAAAATGCAAATCCTTTTTTTTTCCCCCCAAGTGTGTAGGGTTGTTTTCTCACCCAGATGAAGTTTTACATCCAGGGATGTAGAGAATATTTTGGCAGAGGCGAGTGACCTCTCCAGAGCTCTGTGTGGGATGCATGACTTTGGCCATTGTTTTGTTCTCCTTTTATTCAGCATTTCTTTCCTTTATATCAGTCAAAGCTTTGGGTGAGGGAAGCTGCAAGATGAGGCTTTAATTCAAGCCAGAGAGGGGAGCAGCAGGCTGAGGGTTGTGCAAGAGGTGAGGCAGCTCCACCTGAGCATTAAAGGGCTCAGAAAAACCCACAGAGATGAAAGAGGATTTGAAACCAGAGCCTGGAGTGCTTTTTTTTTTTGCCTTGCAATAATACCGTGAGAGTTTTAAGGAGTTCTGATAGAAATGAAGAATCGGACTTTTCACATTTTACTTGAACTATTTAATTATTAAAAATAAAAAGAGGTGGACTAGAACAATGCAGTTATTTATTCAGTTATTTATTCACAGCAGTTTTTCTTTAAGGACAGTGTCCACATATAGAAAAGATTTTTATTTTAAATACTTTCAGTATCCTTGAAGTAAATTTCTGGCTTGATCAAACATCACTTGAGTACCTATAAACTCTTCCTCTGTTTTTTTTGTTTACTTGTAGCACACCTAAGGGTGGAATTGGGTGTGACTGAGAACTAAATCCAGGGTGCAGAGGTGGAAGGCTCAGCTTTTGAGTGACATTCTCTGTCCCAGAGCCCAGCACAGCCCCAGGGGACACCTGGTGCCACTTGCACATCCTTCTTGTGGTTGAAAAATTCGAGGTAAACTCAAGAAGGCCACAGAAGGAAAGGATTTGAGGAGAAATCATCAGCCAGGAGGGCTGAGGACAATGGGGACACACCAAATGACACTGAAAGCACAAGAATTTTTTTCACTATTGTATTAAGCCATTACCAGACTGAAATGAGGGAAAAAAAGAAGTGTTGATAATGATGAAGACAGAAAAATTCCATAAATATTTGTGCCCTGGCATTGGGAACAGGCAGATGATGGAATCCCAGCCTGGATGGTGAAGGGGAGCTGGGGCAGCAACCATTAATTCTTGACTCACACAGCTCTAACTGCACCCAAGAGTTTTCAAAGAGCTGCCTGAGGAGGTCTCTGGGACAGAAATGATGGGGTTTTTTTCACTTGGTTTGGGTGGTTCTGAATGATGAGAGCCAGGCTAAAGTTGTAACTGTGTTTTCCAAAAGGTAAATGGGATATCCTAGGAAAGTGTACTTCCCTTGGTCTGGCACTGGTCCCAGGCTAAAAAACCCAGAATCTCACACAGGACGCAGTAAATTAAGGGAAAATAATTAATAGAGGAAGGAAATTAAAGGAGGGTAACAAAAGTAAGACCAAGTAGTAATGCTGTCAAGTGAATTTGGTACCTTATAAAAATAAGATTACGCAGTTTTACAGAATTGTAACAGGCTTGATCTTACAGGTCTTGTCAAAAAGTTACAGAAAGTAGAGCTTTAAGTTAGTCCTGGGTTTAGTTTGAGTAACAGTGGTGAGCAAGGCATGTGGAAGACATTAAATAGCCCTCAAACAGCTAATTAAAGGGATTCAAAGTGTAATTGTAAAGGCAGTAATTAAAGCAGTGACCACGTTCCCACTGGGGTAGGGCTGAAAGCATTTCCATGCTCTTTAACGTTTGAATTAATGACCTGAAGACAACACACACTGGCTGCTGATAAAACCTTCCAGGTGACCCAGAGATCGGGGAAGCCATAAATGACTGAGGAAGGAATTGCGCCACGCAGAAAAACTTTTATTCAGCTGCTGACACGCGATGAGGATGAAGCTGAACGCGGCCAAGGGTGAGGGAAGATGGCAGCAATCCACGGGCAAAGGCTTTGGGAATTTGGGGGTGTGGTGGGAACCATCTGGATCTGGGCTCCCACCGCTGTTTGGAGGCCAAAGGATGGATGTGAACATGGTGTGGAAACATAAAGCAGGAATGGGAGGACGAGGCTCAGTCCTGAAAGCAGCACTGGAGGGTGGTTTGAAGTTCAGGGAGACGGGAGAGGTGCTCCAGTCCCTTTATCAACTTGATCTCTGGTAGCTCTGGTAGGAAACACCCAGGAGAAAAGAGGTGATTCGCTGCCCTCCCAGAAACTGGGCTTGAGAAGAGCAGAGGCAATTTAAGTTGAAAGGAAACTGCTTTACTTCGCTGTCCCTTCTAATCGGGGCTCCCCTGCTGTCTGTAGGTGCATCTCCCCTTTCTGGCATTCAAGAAGAGCCCAGAACAAGTTGTCGTTCAACACCAACCCACAAAAACATCCTCTTGTGCCTCCCCACCCCGTCACAAGCTGCTCCACGGCCCTCAGGAGCTCGGCCCTCTTCCGTGCAGGGCCAAGCTCTGCTCAGGAGACAGGACAATAATTCCCGTCCCACTGTAGCTGGAGGTCGCAGTGTCTGCTGCCATTTCCATCCCGCTGCCTCACGCTGTGCCTAGGAAGCACAATCCCCACCCCCTGATCCTGAGGCCACCTCAGGGTGGAAAATCGGAAAATGGGAAATGCCATCAGGAATAACCCCGGCGCTGAGGAAACCTCCCGGCGGAGGCAGGCTCCACCGCCGGGGAATCAGTCTGATCACCAGGGTGACCTGAGTGTTGCTCCCGAAATTCTGTTCCCAGTACTCCCAGCTTTGTTTAACTGGGAGCTCCAGAGCAGCTGCTCCAGCCGCAGACCGAGCTCAGGCTCCCTTGCAAGGAGGTTTCCTGGGTGAAGGCACATGAGGTGACAACGCTGGTCCGTGCTGGTGGCATTCCCAAAATCTTCCATCCTCAGAGCCATCCTGAGCATGGACACAGGCTGGATGGAGAGCAGGTCACCAGGGCTCGTTGCTCCAGTTCAGATGGGGGATTTCAAACACCACTCAAAAGGCAGCACAGCATTGACTGCCATGTCGACTGACTGCGTAACGCGAAGAAAATCTCGTTTCTTGTGCTTTTTTTCCCCTAAGAAAATACTTCCACTCCTCTGCCCTGGTGTACCTGAGTGACCCTCGTATCACTGAGCAGGGAAATTCCATTCTCTTGAGGGCAGGGCCTCATCCAAGGCTCACCAGAGTCTGTGAGGGCCAGGAGATGTTAGACCTGGCTGTGCCAAACCGCTGAGCACATCTTGGAATTGTTCCCTGCTTTCTCCTACCCCTGCCCGGACAACACTTGCTTTTATTTGCTTATCAGATTGGTAGGTATGATTTCACAAATCGATAGGAACGGTAAGAAGATCATAGAGGGAGCCTTAATACGAACCAAAAAGCAGTGGGGAGAAATGGAATGTGATAATTGTTCTCGAGGAGATTAATACACCATCGAACAGAAACGCTATGGGTCCCTGAGCCTTCTGTAACACTTTTTGTGGTCACTGCTTTCTGGGACATCACAAACGAGCTCTTGCCATCAACACCTGAAGGATTTCCAGCTGGTTCCTCAAACTTTTCTCAAGTAGGGACTGCAGTGGCAGATTCAAATAGGTTTGACAAATTCTTCTTTATTTTTGTTTCCTTTTTTTCCCTCTAGGGATGAAATGGTTTCTTTTAAGAACATTTAATCAACCCACTGCAGGATAACATTCATACAGCACAGAGAGGGATTCAGGCATGCAGAGCTCAGAGCTGCAGAGGTGGGGTTGCAAGTTCCACTCCAGCAAGGGGCAGGTGTGGTGGGACAAGATGCACGTGACTTTTAGGAAAACTTCCCCCATTTCTGCCTGCAAATCTACCCTGGGAGCACTCTGTGGGATGAGATCCTTCACCTTTCCTGTGCCTTTGGCATTACTGATATTTCAAACTGTCAAAACTGAATTTGGGGACAGCGTTAGCACAGGGCTGCTCCCACCAGCACTTACTGATTTTTGCCTCTTTGTCTTCTCTAAAATGAAAATCCAAATTATCTGCTGAAATTTGGGCTTAGCCCTCACTGGGAAAAGGGGAAGATCTTAAATTACACAAGCAATGGTATTCAGTCAAAAAAGAAACAGCTGAAATTGCTCAGTTTGGACTCTGCTGAAAGGGCTGAGCAGCCAATGGTTGAAGCCACTCCTCTATCACAGAAAAAAAAAATTCTGTGGAGAAAAACTAAATTTTTTTGTAGAATCATTGAACATTCTGAGTTGGAAGGGACTCACAAGGATCATAAAGTCCAAATCCTGGCCCTGCACAGGACAACCCCAAACCCCCACCATGAGAGGGTTACACCCTCCCGTGCATGTTGTCAGGAACATTTTTATTGTGACTTCCTCTGTGTAATCCTTTCTTTCCTACTGAAAGCAGCTTTGGAACGATGTGCTTAAATCTAACCGTGAAATTAGAAAAGGAGTTCTCCTCATGAAAAGCTGCTGACAAATCTACACACAGCCTTATCCAACATCCTCTGATCCTGCCAGGGAAGGGTGGTGTGAGGAGATGTCCCCACTGACAAGCTCAGCCAGCAGCCTTCCATGAAAATGTTTATTTGGGTTCCTAGAACACAAACCAGTTGGTTTTGCTGTTGGGAGAAGGTGTGAGTTCCCACAAGGAGCTGAAAGCTGGGTGTCTTCACTCCCAGCCCCGACCAGGCTGCGAAATGGGACAAATGTTGGCAAAATGTTGGCAAAATGTGCTGAAAGGTGATGAAAGGAAGACTCTGGGAGTCACAGATGGTTCTCTGTCATTCCCCGCATCTCCAAACCACACGGAGATTGTTTCCCTGCTCCAAAGTCAGGGCTCGTGTCTCCTGTGCTCCTCACCAATCTCAGCCTCGTCGCTTTTCCTTTCCTCCTGCTGCTTTTTTGCCAAGGGTGGATATTCAGTTCCCTGAAAAAACACCTGCCTTGGCAAATCCAGCCACACAATCCCAGCCTTTCAGCACAAATGTCACCGTGGTCCCTTGATACTGGTAAAGCTGGGTCTCAAGATTGTTCTGTCAAGGGACAGGTTGATCTGACATTGTGGGGACACGGTGAGCTGCTCTTCCAGACATTCTGTGCTTCTTCCTAAATATTTTTCCTCAGCTCTCACCCGACTGGGCTCGTACTGGTGGAGCAACCAGCCCACTGTGTGTCTGCTGGTTCACCCAGCCATGAGTTCAGGTGGCTCTAACTGGGACCAGCGTGAGAAAAAAGCCCTCAGGCCTGGTTTGATGTGATTCCTTGTCCATCTGTTGCTGCTGCAGGCCACCCCAGCATGCATTTCCATGGCAAGCTGCCTTGTGAAATAATTCCCAGCAGAGCGAGGACGTTGCCAAACGCCAGCGCTGTGACCGAGCGGCGTCACTGCAGCTGGAGATCTTCTGCTGTTTTATGGGTTCAGAGAGAATGCACAGCACAAAACTCCGCAGAATTTCTAGGAAAATGCCTCTGCTGACAATTCACAAACCAGAAATGTTTCCTCTGGTGCAGGGCGCTCAGCACGTCCCAGTTTTCGTGGCCCAAAGCAAGTCCAGTTGGAGAGCACCACGCTCCTCTGTCACTTCCAGCCTTGGGCCCTTCTTGCCACCACATCTGGCGAGATGAAATGTCACCCTCAGGATGTCCTAAGGGCCACACTGGGAGACCCAAGTGGGGCTGGCCAGCTGCTGGATGGGTCCAGGATACGCTGCATCAAACTGCGTCATGATGGCACCACTTCCTCTAAAGCAATGACAGCAAGGTGGCTGCAAGTGTTCTGTGAGATTTGATCCAACCTCAAATCCCTCCAGAGTCTGGCTCCCGGCTCAAAAGGCAAATTTCCCCAAGATGCCATGCACAGACCCACTGTTCCCATCCAAGTCTTGCTCCTGCTTGCTGGGTAAAGACAATTCAAGATAATATACAACCAACTTTCAGACAGGCTGCAGCTCACAACTCTGCCTTTAAAAACGTATTTTACAACCCCGCCATCCTTGATTTCCAGGAACTCATGGATAGAGAAGATATATTGTTCTTGGTAACTAGATAGTATCATTAAAACCATTATGAATCTTGCAAAAATCATTCCTGTCTACCTAATTTAATCTTGGAACAATGACTATTATTAACTTGTCTCGTGCTGTTGCCATTTGAGATGACGGCCCTGGATGCACGGGGAGCTGTTACAGGATCCAGTTTTTGTAAATGTGCATTGCTCTTAAGTGCTTGAGTGCCTCTCCTTCAGGGAGCTCCCGGGATTTATCTGTTCCAGGGCAGCGTGGTGAAGCTGAAGAGGGAAACGAGGAGTCCAGGGAAAAACAGAAAGCTTAACTCCTGTCCTTATCATATGGATGGGAGTCTCATGGCTGAGTTCTCATGCTCAGCTACACAAGAGACCCACTGGAAGTTCTCCTTATGACTGACAATGACATCGCTCCGTGTGGCTTCCCGAGGTTCTAGAAAAGGCTTGATGTCCTCAATAACGTGGTCACTCCCAACTGTCTGTAAGAAATGTTATATTTTTGAAGCCTCCAAGGTTCAGCTGATGTTGGCTCCATACCATCAGGCTCTGTCTCACAAGTGCTCAGCTGCAGAGGAGAGAAAAGGAGCCTCTCTCTGTTCCTACCCTCGGATCGCGACCGTGTGTTCCCACACCTCACCCCAAAAACGTTCAGCAGGCAGCACTCCTGAGACTGCAACTGTTTGACCTCCCCCTCCACACAGCTTGATGGAATAGGCCTCATTTCCTTAGGAAACTGGCTTCCAGGGGAAAAAAAATTAAAATCCTCTACCTGTTTCCCTCATTCCTCGGTAATAAAAAATCAGCGAATTATTTCCGTGATCACGGAGTCGAGACGAACCAAACGAATGCATCGGAGTCCCCCAAATAAAAAGAAGAATAAATATAAAGTCTGCTGTACTTTGGGATGAAATCCGTGCAAATATCAGCTTCAGCAGAACGTGTTTCGTGTGCCTGCAGTGAGCAGGGCGGGGCTGGGGCTGTGGTTCCCCTCTGTCCTGCTGAAGGTGTTAAATGTGCCTTCACCCAATTCTCATCTCTCTGCTGCAAAGATGTTTATTCTCTTCGTTACAGGGGCAAATAATAGCAGCTTCCAGGCAACTCCAGCAGGAAGGAATGGTGTTGTTGGTGTAAAAAATGGAAAACATGAAACATCGGAGCACTTTTCTAACACGGCGGGGTGTGATGTGTGGATGTAGATGTTATTCCTGTCCCACTCCTCCCTGGTGTAACCTTTTACCCCTTTCTCCAATTCCAGAGCCACAAAACTACTGATTTTCTCAAGTTTCACAAGAACAGACACCTGAGCGGAGGTGAGAGACCTCAGAAATCTCCTACGCACCCTGAGGGATGCCCATGTGGACAGCAACACCTGACCCCAAACCCATAGGAAAGCAACATCCGTGTGCAGTGACTGGCAGAACGATTCCATTTCAATCTGGTTTTATGTGAGAGGGGTTAAACAAGCCAGAATTCTGCTCTGGATGTAGGCGGTCCCAGCAGAGCTGCTGAAATTTGTGGTGGCATCATCAGAGAGTCTCTTGCAGGAAAGATGTTCCACCTTTCACACTGATAACGTTCCCGTGAAGTTATTGACGTTATCATTGAAAACTGCAAGGCAGACCCCAAACAGGGACTGAAAGTGAGACCAGCCAGAGGAAATCCCCCTCGATGGGTGACCTGACCTCCGATTTGAGCCCAACCACCCTGCTGCAAACGAGCAGCACACCCCCCAGCTGTCAGGGCCGGCGTGCTCCAGGGCTGAGCTCATTTCCATGCTGGGTGGAAACTGTTTTCACAGTGGAATTCTTGCATCTCGTTAATGAGGAGTTGTTCTGCCAAGCCAAGGGGTCGGAGGATGTGCCCTCCCCGTCCCTGGGCACAGATGCTCAGCCAGGGAGGTGCCAGTCGAGGGATCAGCTCCTGCAGGGACAGGGAATCACCTGCAGGAAGCAAAACTGGAATGATAAAAACCTTACACTGAGGATATAATGAAAAAAAACCAAGTAACTTTCCTTCTAGTGGAAGGCTCTGATATCTGTGATTGAGCAGATCAAAGTGAAGAGAGGTTAAAACACAGCTGTGGTAAAGCTTTGCAACTGCAAGGAGGTTTTTTGAATATTTTTTCAGACCCAGGATAAGGAGCAAGTGCTGGATATTTGCACTTGGTAACACGAGGGCTGCGTGACAAATCCTTAGGTCCCATAACACAAAAGAATGAGATCCTGTGTCATTTATTGTCACCCAAATAGGTGCTTGGGTGTGTATTTTTTTTCCCCCCTTTCCTCAAAATATGAGATTAAAGCCTCTGCCTGAGATGTGGAGTCTGTAATGATAGTGACCAGTTATTTTTAATATGATTCCTTGAAGTTTCCCATTTTATTTATCAGAAGACAAAGCATAAAGAATATCAGGGCAATAATTTATTCTGGAGAAGTATCAGGAGCATGGGCCTGTATCAGACGTCCTCTTTGCAACCCATAAGAACATCCCTTGGGGATAACACTGAAAAAAAATAGGCAAGCAAGAACTAAAAGCAAACCTAAACATATGTTTGAAGCTCTCCCTACTAGGGAGTCCCCAAAACACCTCACAGACACAACTCCCCGTCCTTTTGGAGGTCGTTCACCTCAGTTATCACTCCCTGTAGCTTTTCTCAGCATCTCCAGTCCCTGGGGGAAGAATTTCTGGCAAAAAGCCCTTTTTTTCTGCCCAAGTGAACCCATTTTCCCCATCAGGGCTGCCCAGCACCACCTGTGCACCCCCTCCCCACCCCCAGTGCCCCATCCCACCCTGCTCCAGGGGTGTTTCCAAACCCTAGGGGGATTTCAGGAAGCAGCAGCTGAACATCACCCCCAGAGCACCAAACTGAACATCTCCAGCTGCTCCTCAGGGATCCTTCTCCCTGTCCGGAGGGGCAGCACTGCCTAAATATTAAATAATTGAATATCGACCTCCCCAGGCTGGTCATTCCTGGGCTGTTGGACCACTGAGCTTCAACCCAGGCAGCTGAGGAGCTTCCCCCACCCCAAAGTGTAAATGAGTTTATAGGAAATGGCTGAGGGTAAAGGGGAGGGTGGGTGGAGAGCTCGTTTTCCTCCCCACCCTCATTAGAGGCCCTGACCTCCTTTTTGTGTGCCCTCGTCTCTTCTTTGGGGTGGAGAGGAGCTGGTTTTTTTTTTTTTTTCCCAGGATTTGTGGTGATGAGTGGGGTGACCTCTCTGGAAGCCAGCAGAAAAGGGGGAGAAGGCTGCATCCTCCACTCCCTGAGCCCTGGGAAGGTGGAAACTGAGCCAAAGGAGGTTCTGCCTAACGGAAATGGGCTCTCTCAGCAAGGTAAGCTCTGATTTATGTCTCTGGCTGATTAATTTTGTGTTTTACTGATTATTTTTGTCTCTTTGTGGCTTCTTGAAGTGATGGGAGACAAGGGAGGTGATGCAAGTGAAGCTGAAAACAGCTGAGCAGCTCGGCTAAAGGCTTCTGTTTGGGTTTTATGTATTCATTTTGATTTTTAAGGATTTGGGGGTTTTTTAATCTGCTCTTGAGGAGTCCTGGTTGCCTTTTCTAAGTAAAAGCAACACTCAGGGGTGCTGACTGTGGAGACCTCGCTGAAAAGGGAGGAAGGTGAACGAGCAAAACTGTGGGATGGTGTGAAACAATGAAAGGGACAGAGGTGAGGCATAAATTTATTCCCCTGGAGCTCCGAGGTTGAGGTGGGGGCTGTGTATTTCTTGAAAGGTCTTCCAGTATCAAGCTGCTGCTTAAAAAACTCACCCCACCCCTGTTGTGCATCCCGCAACCNTTAATTAATAAAATGCCACTGGCAGAGAGGCCCCAGCACAGCTGGGGCAGGGGGGAAGCCAAGGTGCTGAAAGGTTGTGTCCCTTCCCCCTGGAGCTGTGGCATCTCCAGCTGTGCTCCTCGGGAGAAGAGGAAGCTGCTGCCAGGAGGTTCTGGGAAGAAATTTCTGTGCTGTTCTTGGGAGGAACAGCCAAGAGAACTCCTCGTGCCTGCTGTGGGAGCAGAGGTTTGTGGGCAGGGTGATGGATGAGCTGAGGGAGCAAGATTTCCCTCCCCAGGAGAAGCCAAGTGTATGGATCCCGCGGAATTCCTAATGAGAGTTTGGGCTGGAAAAGGAGGAAATAAACCAGGTGTGAAGGGAGCTGTGAGCTCCTCATCACCAGGGACGAGGCCACAACCTGTGTGAGGCCTCGCTGAGGGAGCTGGAGCAGCTCCTGGGAGATGAAGGAAGGATGGGGACGGACCCTGTGTGATGGTTATTCCTCCATCCCCTCGCTCTGGGCTCTTGCCTCTGGCTGAAGAGCCCCTTTGAATGAGGGCTGCTGGTGAGAAATGGGGAATTTGTGAATTTAGGAGTGATTTCTCTTCTCTACGTGCTGCTTCTCCTGCATAGATCTTGATGGACCCTGTTTCCTCTGAAACAGGGGATGTGGCAAACCACCAGGTGGGAACTTTTAAGTAGAAAGGCGTTGAATATTTGGTCCCTTTTTCAATCAGTGTGTCCAGTCTGGGGTATAAATTTAGATGAGCTCTATGGAAAAAATTCCCTGGCAGGTCTAGGAAAATAATTCTAGCTCTGGAGGCTGCTGATGTGGGTCCTTCCCATCTAAAAGGAGGTGAGGGATGCTCTCTGGGAGAGGCTCAGGTGTGTTTTATCAAGCAGCAGGTACTGAGTTATCCCTGCACCCACCTGTGTGTCTCTCTTGCTCTGGGGCTCGGATCTATCCTGCAAACCACCCATCCAAAACTCGGTTTTGGGCGGGCTTTTTTTTTTTTTTTTGGCTCATTTTT
>VZTF01003767.1:359321-370151 GCA_013397755.1 Cnemophilus loriae | reverse complement strand
AGGCCCTGGCACAGGGTGCCCAGAGAAGCTGTGGCTGCCCCTGGATCCCTGGGAATGTCCAAGGCCAGGCTGGATGGGGCTTGGAGCAAGCTGGGCTAGTGGAAGGTGTCCCTGCCCATGGCAGAGGGGTAGAATGAGATGATCTTTAAGGTCCTTTCCAACCCAAATGGTTGATTCCATGCTTTGCCAGACTAACCAGTGCTTCTTGGAGTCTCCTGTCTTGCAATGTCTCTTGTAAACAGAATTTGCATCCTGGAGTGAAAAAAAATAAAAAAGAAAATCCAAAACAAACCAACTAAAATAAAAAAACTCAAACCACAAACTCAAATCCCAAGAAACTACTTCATAACTTGGCCGTGTTCTCTGCAAATGGACTGGATTTTTTTTTTCTCAGCTCTCCTGGCAGATTTTGTATTGTCTGCCTCTGATCTCTATCTCCTGGCAGGCAAGGCAGCGTTTGCTTTGATTTGACAGCATTTAGAAACAAAATCTGAAAGGAAAGCTTGTGATCTGCAGCTGTCAGAAATGCCACTTGCTCCAAGTGTGAGTGCTTGGAAGCAGGGAATCTGCTGTGGAAGGGGTGTGTGTGCTGGGACTGTCTGTAGCCCTCCTAAGAGAGAGGTTAAAACACAGAAGTGAGATAAAACAGAGGGGTTTGGCAGCTGATTTTTTCTATTTATAAATTTTTTATATTTTTTTATTTTATTTATATATATATAAAAATTTCTACCCAAGCCTTGCCAAACCTCTCTGTTGTATCTTATGCTACAAAGCTGAAAGGGAATATATATTTCTATGTATCTGCTTTCCCTGTGGGGCCAGCTGCTGCTAAAAGGCTGCGAGTGGGATGTAAATGAAAGCTGCGGGAGAAGAAATGGGAAGAAATCTTGGAGATCTTTGCCTTGGCCATCTTGAAAGACCAAATCACAGCAACAGCATCACTTTGGCCCTTTTCTACCCAGAAGTGCCTGCCTTGGGGTCACTCCAGGTGAGTTTTCAGGCCTGTTTTTAAGTTTTTTCTCAGGGCCAGGACCTGTTGTTTGGGGCCTCTCCAAGCCATGAGTCACCAGTGCTTTCAGCAGCAACAATGGCAGAAATGGGCAGCATTTCTTACAATGTGATTATTCCTAATTTGTGCAGGATGGAGGAGCCTGGAGTGGAGCTGTGCCTTACCCATGTGGGCTGCTGTGCTGAAGGGAAAGTGCCTTTGATTCCTTGGGCAAGGAGATTGAGATCTGCCATTAGTAAACATTGAAATGGGAATAAATTATGGGTGGAATAAATCATGGTGCAAGGGAGGTCTGGAGGTCTCTGGTTCTGCTCCAAGGTGGCTTTTAAAGCGAGGTCAGGTCCCTAAGAGTGAAGGATGGGAGATTCTCCCACCTCACTGGGGCCTTGATCCTCACTGGGGCCCTGATCCAGTGCTTGGAGTTGGTCGTTAAGGAAGAAAGAAAACCCCCACAAGATGATGGAGTTGGCATTTCCATTTTTGACCTCTGATGCCTCTTAGAGCTGCTTGTTCTAAGGTTAAAAATCTTGCAGCACTGATGAGGAGAGCACAGTTTCTCTCTTCAGAAGTTCCCCCTGCTCTAGATAAAGCAGAACCCAAAATAGCAGAAGATCAGTCGAAAAAGGGTTTAAATTTCAAAGTTGCTGTGAATCTACAGAGGAATGGTGCTGATGCTACTGGGCCTTGTCTTAAATTTTATGGGCTCTTAAAGGATTGAGGACAAGGGGGAATGGCTTCCCACTGCCAGAGGGCAGGGTTAGGTGGGATATTGGGGAGGAATCCTTCCCTGTGAGGGTGCTGAGCCTTGGCACAGGGTGCCCAGAGAAGCTGTGGCCGCCCCTGGATCTCTGGAAGTGTCCAAGGCCAGGTTGGATGGGGCTTGGAGCACCCAGGGGGCAAAATGGGATTGTATTTAAGGTCTTTTCCCCCCAAACCATCCTATAACTGAAAGGATCCATGATGAGCAAACCCACAGCTTCGGCTGCTTCTCTGGAACTTGCTGGATCAGAAATGTCTGATGGCCTCCTCCGAGATACCTCAAGAAAAACAATAACCATCCCACATGTCAGAACATTCTTTCAATAGATTGAAACATTGGCATTTCCCCAAATAACTCTCTTCCCCCTCTGCTGTAGGAGAGATGACGCACTCGCTTGTGAGGGAGGTGAGCTGATGCTCAGGCTCATTCTTGTCTTGCTTTAAGGTGATAAACAGAAGGTTTAAGTCTAGAGCAAACAGGCTGGAGCTTGGTATGAGCTCTCAGATTACTCATAATTGAACAGCTTAAAACTTTTATGCACCAGCTGCTGCTTTAGCACTAAAACAATGAGTTTCTGCAGGCAATTACCCTGGTGGCTTTGGAGGCTCTCACCTGCACAGACAGACCAGAGGACTCCTCGGGTGATTTCCTGAATTCCTCTGTGTGTGGTCAGGCTCGTTAATGTGGCAACTCTGCCCTGGCCCTCCCTTGTTTCCTAATCTGGTGGTGACTCTGGCGTGACAGACACTGATTTCAAGGAGAAATGGCTGTATCTGATGTCTCATTAGGATTTCAACAGGGTTATGCAAAAGTTTTGTTCTAGTCCTAACAAGAAGTGCGAACCCGTTTTCTGTTAAGGTTTGCTTGTGCTTATTTTTTTTGTTAGGAAGTCAAACGAGTATCCTTGCTCCAGGTCTGGATCTGCTCTGATGGGAGCAGGCATGGATGTGTTTGCATCCCAAACTGGATCTATCTGCCTGTTTTCGGCGGTGGTTCAAAGTGAGTCTGTCTGAGGTGGTTTCTTGTGTGCTGAGGAACGTACCCTAGATCAGAACAGTTGGACAAGGCTCTGTCTGCTCAAACTGTGCCTAAGACTGTTTTGAGTTGTTTTTTTTACCAAGCTAGGTGGCTGAATCACCTGGCTAAATCAGCTAAAGGTAAAGAAGTGAGTGCTGGGTTGTTCCTTTCAGTGTTGCAGAATTGCTTCCAGTGTTTATCCGCGCTGCTACAGTCCCCAAACTTCCTTTTTCTGCCCATCATGGCACACGGGTTCAGCTGGGGTTTCCCTCTGCTCCAGAGCACTGCTGCTGGTCCAGTCCCACCAGTCCCACCACGTCTGTGTTTGCTGGTGTTGGTGATATGTATTTGCACAAAGGTTTTGGGTTAGAATCTGGAATAGTCACAGCCTCCACACATCAACACAAATATGCTTGAAATCGATATCTTTTCATGTCTGCCTGTGCAAAATGATCCTTGGGCTAATACTGGAGACTGTAGGTGTATTAATGTCTGGATTTTTGTGTTTCTGCTGTTATAGATTCCCTTCCAATGAGCCACTCTTCCCTTGAACAGGAGGGTTTGGCTGTTGAGGCCCCATCAGCCCCCTGGCAGCCTCTCCCAAGATCAGGGAATTAAGGAGTGAGTTTTTAATAATAAGCCAGCACGGGGATGCCCCGTGCAGCAGAGCTGGAATGGCTGCTCTGTGTGCACTGCAGGCTCGGGGCTGACAGCTCGCTCAGCCTGGGGATGCCTTTCCCTTGGAACCGAAATAAAAACAAATGTCAAAGTCTTCCCGAGCTGCTGTTGTGACTGAACGAGGTGCTTCATCCTCAGAAATGTTCCCCTGGATTTGTGTGTGCCAGGGGCTGGAAGAATCAAAGCTGATGGAGCCCCCAGCACTGCGTGCACCCAGATCTTGTCACTCCGAGATCTCCCGTGCTCTCTGCACTGGGTGTTTGAAGTAGGATAATAAGGATGTAGGAGGTGTTCCCAGCTGCCTTTCCCCCTGGAGGAAGGTAGGTTTTATGTAATGGTGCCACGTGAGTCCTTCCCGCAGCAACCCAGAGCTGCCAGGTGATCCCAAAGCCTCGTACGAGGCTAAAAGCAAAGGGGAATTGCTGACCAGCATTCCTGCTAAAGGAGTTCCCTTGCAGTCTAGTGGAGGCTGAGGAATCCACCTGGGGTTTGGAATCCAGGGATAAATTTAAGTCATAGAATCATGGAATGGTTTGGGTTGGAAGGGATTTTAAAGATCATTTTGTTCCAACTCCCTGCTATGGGCAGGGACACTTTGCCTTATCTCAGGTTGTTCCAAGCCTCATCCAACCTGCTCCTCCAAGAATGGGGAGTCCACAACCTCTCTTCTCAAGAAAATACTTGTTTATCCAATGCCAGTCTCAAATACCAGAGTGTTCAACTTGGGTTATGAAACCACTTCTAACTAACCTCCCTTCCCCAGTTCCTTGGAAGGAGGGAGGGAGGAGGGAGGAGTTCCTGGGGAGGGTTGGAAGTCGCCCTTTCCGTGTTCAGAGTGTTGTGGTGAGGTTTGATAATGTTTGCTGGAGGGAGTGTGGTTGTATTAAATTTCTACTCTGCCAAACTCCTTAATTCTGTACAGTTGAGCCTTTATCCTTTGGCTGGAGCATTTCCTGATGAATGATGGTACCTGACAGAAGTGACAGGACAAGGGGGAACGGGTTCAAGCTGAGAGTAGGTTTAGATGAAATAAGAGGAATAAAATCTTTCCCTGTGAGGGTGGGGAGGCCCTGGCACAGGGTGCCCAGAGAAGCTGTGGCTGCCCCTGGATCCCTGGCAGTGTCCAAGGCCAGGCTGGATGGGGCTTGGAGCAGCCTGGGACAGTGGAAGGTGTCCCTGCCCATGGCAGGGGGGGGAATTGTTGGGATTTAAGGTCCATTCCAACCGAAACCAGTCTGGGATTTTATGACAGAAGAGCGAAACTGGTCTCCAGCGTGGCATGGTTGATGTGAGATGGGAATGCAATCCCTTAAACTTGTTCACCCTGACCTCGGAGCATGCAAAGCAGTTGTGTAAGCACGTCTGAGGATACGGGGTTACAGGGAGAGAGGATGTTTTGGTGGACACGCAGTCCCGTTTGTGTTGCTTCAGGAAAGCAGGATGCATCCATGTTGTGTAAGAGCTAGGAGCAGAGAGATGAGCCCTAGACAGAGGTAAGTGGAAACCCAAGGACAGGCTGAGCTGAGGGTTGAACCTCTCCTAATATTGGTGTTGACTTGTTCCTCAACTTGTTCTCGGTTGGAAAGCCCAGGGATCACGCTAACTGGATGAGACACACTCCCTGCCTCGTTACCATCGGCTTCAGAGCGTGTCCTCTTCACCTTTCTGCTGGTCTCGTTGTTACCTTTAAACCTACAAGAACTGTTTTTAAAGGGATCTGCTGTGCCCAGCAGTTGTTGTAAGGATGATGTGGCAGAGCAAGTGGAAGTTGTTTGACACATTTGGGACAGAGCTGAGACCACTAACAAGCACTTGGCTTGACAGTGACTGGGAGAAGGGCTGTTCAACCTGCCTTGAACTAAAAGTACAGCTTGTCTTCAGCACAGCAGGGCTGTGGAATTGCTAATGAGGATTCCACCCAGGCTGGGGATCCGAAAAACCTCATTTATGAAACCAATCCTATTGTAAACAAGTTTGGGGTTTTTTTTGTCTCAGTAAATAGACACCAAGTGCCGTGGAATTGCAAATGTGAAACTGAACCGTGAAGGGTAACTTTTAGGGGTAGACTCCTGTTCTGTCTATTCCTGTTCAGGTTCATTACCTTTCCCTGCAAGCCATAAATTGAAAAAAGCAGTGTAATAGATCCATTTCTGCCTCATTTTTAGATGCTCTCATATGCTTTTATTGTACCCTGAACAAGGTATGAAAAACTTTGTGCGTATGGAAAGCTGGCAAGGGCTAGAAAAACAAGACAAAGGCATATAAAACTGACCTTCTTAAGAGTGTGGGCTGACAAAAGGGGAAGGAAAGGCTGCTGGGGTCAGATCTGAAGTTAACTTTTCCATAATGTGTGCTTCTAGTTGCTTACACTTGTAACAAACCTCGAAATACTTGACAAAATTCTTTTGTTTTCGGCTCAAAAGTGAGAGTGGATAAACTGAAGGAAAAGAGGTGGTGTCTAAGTCTTGGTACCGAGGAGATTTTGGGCTTTAGATCTCTGCTCTGCCCCTGATTAGAAGCAGGACCCCTTGGCTTCCACCAGCAAAAGGTGAAGTTCTCAAATGCTCCAATTCAGGCCCTGCAGCTGCACCAGCAGAGGCTCATTTGAAGCATGAAATGAGCTGAGTGTTACCAGATTCTGTTTGAAGCTCCTGTGAAGGAAGGTGATGAGATCAGAGTTTTGATTTTTTCCTATAGCCTTTACCCCACAAGTGATAAAGTGCTTGAAACTTGTGCCTGTGGCATTGACGTCATCTTAGAACTGGAGGCGTGACCTCCATCTGCAGGTTCTGGACATGAGATGAGCAGGATTTTAACTGGGTATTTGTATTTACAACATTCTCACCTCCTGCTGGTGCACAACTGATGGAAGTCTTAGTACTGTGCAGAACCCCTCGCTAGAGCTGGAAATTGTGGAATGGTTTGGGTTGGAATGGACCTTAAAGCTCATCCTGTTCCACCCCCTGCCACGGGCAGGGGCACCACCCATAGACCAGGTTGTCCCAAGCCCCGTCCAACCTGACCTTGGGCACTTCCAGGGATGGGAACACTTCCAGGTTGCTTCTCTGGGCACCCTGTGCCAGGGCCTCTCCACCCTCACAGGGAAGGATTTCTTCCCAATATCCCATCTCTCCCTGCCCTCTGGCAGTGGGAATCCATCCCCCCTTCTCCTGTCACTCCAGGCTCTTGTCAATAGTCTTTCTCCATCTTTCTTGTAGCTCCCTTCAGGTACTGGAAGGCCACAATCAGGTCACCCCGAAGCCTTCTCTTCTCCAGGCTGGACAATCCCAATTCTCTCAGCCTTCCCTCACAGCAGAGGTGATCCAGCCCTCAAATCAACTTGGCGACCTCCTCTGGAGCCACTCCAACAGGAAATCTCTGGAGCAGTTTATTCCCGTGGTGGCAGAACCATCTGCTGTTGCCTGCACCCTGTGCTCTTCCAGCCCTGTCCCAGAGCATGAAGGAAAACGGGATAATCCTCAGATCCAAGGTTAGACAAGCGTTGGGCAAGGCTTCACAAACGCCACTGTTTCGGATCCCTTCCCCTCCAGCACAAGGCCCAACACCCAACGTGGTGCCAGATGGTTGAAGGCCACCAAAGCAGAAGAATGGAACTAAAGCTGTATGTTTTATGGTGCAATAATTAAACACTGACTGGCGCTCTTTCACTCCCCAAATCAGAAAAACTTGCTAATTCCTGCCTGCTACTGGGAAAGTGCTTCTCTGTGCCTCTGGTGTCGGGGCTGCCCAGCAGCAGGTTTGTGTTTGCAGGGCTGCTGGGCAGATCCTGCTCCTTAAAACAACCCCCAGCAGCAGAGCTCCAGCCTCCGACAGCAAAGGGCTTTTCCAGAGCTAAATGACAGAGAAAATAGGCTTTGGTAAATGGCTCTTGTGACTGTTGGAGAAAGGGTGAAATGAGGATCCACACATCCTACAGAGTGTTGGATGGGGCTTGGGAAACCTGGGTTAGTGGAAGGTGTCCCTGATGATGGCAGGGGGTGGAAACAGACGATCTTTAAAGTCCCTTCCAACCCAATCCACTCCATGATTTTGTGCTTTACGTTGGAGCCACCAGAGGATTTCTTGCCACCTTTGTCTTGATGTTGTCCCTTATGACAACTCCTTGTCTTCCCACCTTGCTGCTCTGGCCCTGTTGCCTTCAAACCTGGGTTTTGAATCTCCTTCAATCACCAATTTTCCTGGTGTATCCCCTGCTGTTGCACATTTCCTTGACTTTTTCGCTGCCTCTTGTTCATTACCTCCTGCTTGCCCCATACCTGCTTCCAATTTTCCTCAGCAAAGCCAAAAACCCTCGAGTTTTAAATCCTGAACTCTAAGGGCTGTTGAGCATATGCAATTTAGTTGCTTTTTCTCCTCCTCTCAAAAGGCTTGTAATTTGCCTGGATTTTTGGCGATGACAAAAATGAAATTTGACACAAAAAGCTTGTCCTTTGCTCATTAAAGCCCTTGTTCTAAATCATGGGTCCAAGGCTTTAAGGAAAAAAAAAAAAAAGGAAAAAGCCACCAGAAATTGAACAAAACAATGTGTTTATTCCCATGCTGCTTTCTGAGAAGCAGTTGGATTCACATGTTCCAAGAGAACTGTGCCCCAGGCAGACCCAGCCTAGCATGCAAACTCCTACCCTGAACAGCCAGGGCTTGATGAATTTATAACCAACTGAAAGCAGAACAGGGGAGGGTCAGGCAGCCTTGATAACCCTGCCTGGAGATGCACTCTTGGACGGAAGGATCTCTCTTAAAAAATAGCCTTAAAAATAATTCAAGTCCTGCTGAGCTCCCAGAAGGATGTGAAGGATGGAATTCAAGCTTGCCATGCTCCAGACCTCCCCAGACCCCACAAAATCCCGTTTAAACATCCCAGTTGTTCTTGACTCCGCCACAAGAGCACAAAGGACGGATGGAAGCGATTCCGTGCCTTTTCTGTGACGGGTGCATTTCAGGGGTCATGGGCCATGTGGCCCTGCCTCAGACCCACAATCAGACCCTGAGAGAACATTGTCTGCTGGAGAACTTCCTCTGCCACGCCACCCTGCTGAAACAGCACGGCAGCAGCCCCGGCTCGGCTTCCAAAGGGCTGCCCTCAGCCAACTCTGTAATTAGGACAATGAGGAATACGTATATCTAAAGCAGCGTGCCTCTTAATAGCTGATTTATTTTTAAGAATGGGTGCGATTCAACAGCTTTCTAAAGACTTCGTCTCCTACTGTCTGTATGGGAAGGAATAAGCCTGGTGTTGATCTGGTGATTCTTTAAATGGAAGGCTGGAGTTGGCCGAGCTCAGTGTTTTGAATGAGGTTTTATCAATGCTGCACCAGTGGCTGGGCTCTCCAGACTTGCTCCTCGGCCTCTCTGTCACCAGCAGTCTCAGAGTGTCCCTCTGACCCGCTCCAGCGAGCGCCTTGCCATGGAGATGTTTCCTGTCAGAGGTTAGTGGTGATTTTCCAGCCTGGCAGGGGTGTGTGAGCTCTGGGACAGCCAGCACAAGTGCTTGTGTGTGAATTAGCCTGCTGGAAGAGCGCTGTGCCCTGCCAGTTTTGGGGGTCTGGAGTAGAAAAAGAGATGCAGAGTGGATAATCCTCAGATCCAAGGTTAGACAATGCAGAGTGGTATGGGATTCTTTTTTTTTTCCTGCTTGGCTGCTCAGGTTCTGGTCTGAGGCTTGAGGCTTCACAGTGGGTTTTGATAGTTTTTGAAGTGTTCCACAAGGTGTTAGGAGCCTCCAAGGGGCTCCAAGAGAGCTGGGGAGGGACTTTTACAAGGGCATGGACTGACAGGACAAGGGAGAATGGCCTTAACTGAAATAAAGTAGTTTTGGATTGGATATGAGGAGAAATTCTTTGCTATGAGGCCCTGGCACAGGTTGCCCTGAGGGGTTGTGGACTCCCCATCCCTGGAAGTGTTCAAGACCAGGCTGGATGGGGTAACCTGAGCTGGTGGGAGGTGTCCCTGCCCATGGCAGAGGGTTGGAACTAGACAGTCTTTAAGGTCCCTTCCAACCCAAACCATTCTGTGACTTATTTTTTTTCATGGGTTTAGCCGTGATTTGCGTAAGGGCTGTAGAATTTTTGTAGTTTCTGCAGCCCAAAAGCCCCACAGGCACTGGAGGATCCTTGCTATCCTTCATCCTGAATGGAAAAGAAGGCAGAAATAATAATAATTGTCATGCTCAACCATGGGTTGCCCTTCTTCCCTTGCTGCCTTTTCAATGCCACATCTCTAATGCTGGAATATGAGGAACCCCTGCCCAGGTTCTCTTCTCTGCCAGGGTTTCTGCCCTCCTGTTTCTTCACTGGGAGGTGATGCCCTGTGAATAATCCATCCTGAACAGCACCTCTGGACAGCTTTTCCTGAATTATGCTGGCTGCTCATAGAATCACAGAACATTCTGAGTTGGATGGGCCCCACAAGGATCATCCAGTCCCACTCCTGGCCTTGCACAGGGCACCGTTAATTATTTTGCCTTCCTCTACTGTCTAAATTCCTCATCCTCTGAGGCTTAAAAGCAGTTGAGTGTTTAATATTCAGCCTGGGATGAACGTGGGTGCCAAGTTTGAGATGAACCCAGCTGACCACCAGCTCCTTCCCCCTCTCTCCACCCCCACCAGCGGTCACTTCAAATTCAAGCTACGCTGGTTGCTGTGAACTTTAAATTGCTCTGGGCATTTTGGGTGGGCTGAATTATCTTCCTGAGAAGTCCTTGAAGGGTCTTGCCTGTCATAATGTTCCTCGGTGCCTGGCGTGGGCGAGCAGCTCTGAACTCCCAGCAGAGCTCCATGGTAACCAGAAATGGCATTAATGAGAAAAATCGCCAGTTCTGCTCAGTCACTCTTATGAAATAGCCCTGCAGCTGGAGGAGCACGTGCCTGGCTCAGGTGTGACACAGGTTCAGGCTGGAGCAGCCACTTCCACCACTTTGGTGTTCCCCAAGCCCCTGCTGAATGAGATTTGCTCTGCAGGGCTTCCAGAGTGAGTTTGGAAAGGCACCAAGAAAGGGCAGGAATGAGCACATCCATGTCGTGGCTGCTCCAGGTATCCCTCATGCCTTTGGGATTGGAGTTTCTTTTAAAAAAATGCACTCTTTGAGTTCATCACGACCATCTCTCAAGGGGCTGCTGTTAGTGTGGGATGGAGGAGCCAGCAGGACAAAAGATAAGAAAATGGTATTTCCTCAAAGCCACGATATTTCCATTTCTCATTAGAGGCTGGTGATAGCTGGTGAGGGTTGGTCAGATTTATTTTTAATTTATTTTTTTTTAATCTCCTCTGACTTTCAAAGGCTGACAGCACATCCTGTACTCTTGAAGCTGGTTGGTTTTCCAGGTTTTTTGTGGTTTGTTTTTTTTTT
>VZTF01003767.1:337240-359274 GCA_013397755.1 Cnemophilus loriae | reverse complement strand
TTTTTTTTTTTTTTTGGCTTCTACCACTAAAAACCTAGAAAGGCTTCAACTTCTGTGCTGGAAAAGTTGAGTATTTCCCTTAGAGACTCCACATGAAGGGGAGGAGACCAATTCTTGTCTACTGAAAATGCTCTTCAGTGCCTAAAAACTGGCCAGGACTTCAGCTGACCAGACAGTGCAAGAATTACCTTTAAAATCACAGATTTCAGAGAGATTTGGAGCATTGAATTTCTGTCAGCAACAACAGAATTCAGCTGATATTTATTTAATCGTTTTGTACATGCAGAGCAGAGAAACAATGAACCCGAATGGGGGTAACTCTGAAGCAAAAAATAATTGTTTCTGACAATTTAAGGTATTTTTTGGTTTGTTTCTGGTAATGAAGATGATCTAGACTAACTAAAGGCTCTGACAAGCCATAGTAGTGCTCCCCACCATATTTTATTTAAATGTATGTGTGACTCCCATCTTGATGATCAGGGGATGAAAACAGCCCAGAGAAGGAACCTCTGCTGCAAAAGCATTTGGAAGTGGAAGTGAGACCCTTCCTTTATGAAAAGCTTAAATTATTTTCCCTGCTGAATTATCTTTGCTTTTTTTTTTTTAATTTTTTTTTTCCCTGAGTACTTTATGATAACACTTAAATAACACTTTATATCTCAAAAGCACTAAGTGTGCATTAAATCTTGCTGTAAGTATTAGGAAATAAGACTTCTGGCTACTGGCAGAAAGCAAATGTGATGCTTTTTGGTATTTGAGTCATTTATTACCTAAAATAGTACAAGCTGGGGGTCTGGCAGGGAGTTATGCAGCCCGAGTGTGACACAGATATCCAGGAAGGAGACCAATCCAGGCAGGCACAGGAAGGTTGGGATGATGAGCATTAATTCCCCCCAGGCAGGTTTCTATTAACACCACTGTTCCTCGAGTAATTTTCAGCTGGAGCTTTTGCCTCACTCATCTCTGTGGGTATATTAAATAGTACATGGTGTACCAGAGGCCGAGAGATGTTTTGTAGGGGAGGGATGTGTGGATCCTTCCCCAGCAAATCAGAGTTTGTAGCCAGAATTAGCAAAAGCACAAAGACAGATACAAGTTCTGTGAGGGTGGTATCAGTCTTGCTCAAGTTGGTTCTAAATAAGCAAAAAGGGTGGATTTTTTTTTTTTTTTAAGCAAACCTGATTTGGTAGAGGAGAAGAAGAGATTTCCTTAAATTCCACCCTCAGCACTGTGTATTTGTGGGTGACAGCTCCTTGCTCCTGAAGGAAGCAAAGTCTGAGCATTAATTCTGTGATTCTGTGGTTGCACATCTTGTGTTTGTTTCGTCTTCGCTGCCGTGACTTTCCCCCCTTTCCTCAGCCGATTCTGATGTCTTGTTAGCCTGGTTAATCCCTTTCCCTCTCTGAAAACACTGGATTTTTCAGCTGCTCTACCAAGCTGAGAACCACGTTCATCATTAATTCCTCCTGTGGATGCTTTACCCCTCTCGAGTGCTCCTCATTCCCACGGCTGATTTTTGTGGAGGTTCTTTAGCCCTGTGAGTCCCTCTGCTTTTTCCTCTGGTTGCTATTAGCTGCAAGTAGGATTTCAGCTCTTTTCATGCTGACGGACCCATCAGGAAGTTGCCACTTCCCTGCAGAGCTAAAAATCTGCCTCTGAAGTGTGGAGCTCAACCTGAGCTTGGCATGGTTTAATCTTAACTCTGCATCACCAAATGCCCCCCAACCCTCGTGTTCAGCTCTTCCAGGGTGCTCTGTGTGCCATGAATTTCCCATATTGTGCTCCCTAAGAGATCCTTTTGCCCTCTCCAGTTTCCACCTTGTTGGGGGTGGATTGTTTCTTTATCTAGATTTTTTTTTTTTTTTTAATATACAGGCATCTCTTTGTGGTGTCTTCCTGCGGCTTTACAACACCTCACCTGAGAGGCTGTTTAATTATGATGTCCCTGATGTAACCCAGCTGCTTTAGGAGCTGGGATAGTGTTTGTCAGGAATACCTGGCCCTGGAAACAAAGCAGTTGGAAGCTGAGGCTCTTAGGAAAACCCAATTGCTTAGAAAAAGGAGTAGAAAAGAAAAAGGCAAGAGGTGAGAGCTCTGTAAATCCATCAGTCTGTGCACAGAGCAGCAAGAGACCAAATGCCTCGATCTCATCACAGAATCATGGAATGGTTTGGGTTGGAAAGGACCTTAAAGATCATCCAGTGCCACCCCCTGCCATGGGCAGGGACACCTTCCACTAGCCCAGGGTGCTCCAAGCCCCGTCCAACCTGGCCTTGGATATTCCAGGGATCCAGGGGCAGCTACAGCTTCTCTGGGAAATCCATTCTAGGGCCTCCCCACCTTCCCAGGGAAGAATTTCTTCCCAATACCCAACCTAAACCTTTCCTCCTTCAGTTTAAGGCCACTCCCCTTTGTCCTCTCATTCTAGGCCTTTGTCCCAAGCCCTCTCCAGCTCTCCTGGAGCCCCTCTAGGGCCTGGAAGGCTGCAGCAAGTTCTCCCTGGAGCCTCCTCCAGCACTGTGGTTGCCATCCCATGCCCCGTGAGCGGTTTGGTGGACCCTGAGGTGTCGATGCTGGAGCGCTGCCTCCTGTCAGGGATGGGGGAAGGTGTGATGCAGGCACTGCCTGGAGCAGTGAGGAGGTTCTTGGAGGAGAAAAGGTCTGTGAGTGCAGCCCTGACCTTGCCTCCGAGTTCACACGCAGATAAAAACGAGCTGGAGAGCGTTCAGATGTCACGAGCACGCCGGGGTCGCTGGGTCTCTCCAGCTCTGCAGATGAGGGAATGTGCCAGTGACACGTTTCTGGAGGAGCCTGAAAGGACAGGCCGGGTTGATATTTAAATCTGCATCCGGGGAGGCGGCGGGGTTGTGTGTCTTGGAGGAGAACGTGAGTTTATTCGCTTGGATGAGGGCTCGGCCACCGCTTGTAGCATGAAATGTGAATTTGGAGAGCAGCTCTCCGAACGGCTCCAGTGACTGCGGGCAGATGTGGGGTGGGGCTGGCGCCTATTTAATGAGCTCTGAGTTTAAATGTTCAGCATCGGAACCCTGCACGCCCCCTGTGACCCTTCCGGGGCGTTTGGCTGCTGAACTCCTATTTAATTGCAGCTTTTGCTTGCACTCGGAAGGTTGGTGTGAAAGAACTAAGGGGAATCTTGAAAAAGGTGTCCTGGAGAGCAGCGCTGAGAGCTTGGCCTTGCTTTTCACTTCTGAGGGGTTTAGGGGGGATTTTGAAGCACGAGCTGCTTCTTGAGTGAGTAAAACCCAAGATTATTGGGTTTTATTTTACCTCCACAGTGTGAGAAGGAACAGCTTTGTACAAGTCACCCAGCAGCTCCTCCTGGGGTGACAGGGTCTGCTCTGCCTGACAGGGCAGCTTCAAAATACATCTGCCACACGATTTCAGATAAAAAATTCTATATACACGTGATTTTTAGCTGCACCTAGAGTCCAACCAAGAGCCAATCTGGCACTGACAGCTTCAAAATTAATCAGTGGTGGGATTTCTTTTGGTGCATGTGTGCTGTCTTACTATGAATAAATATAAACAGTCTCCTCCATCCAAGTGCTAGCAAAAGCAGAGCAGGGGATTAAAAAAAGTTTACACCCACCCTGTTTTGCCTGAAAACCTCTTAGAAAATAAACAGGTCTGTGTGATAGACTGAACTATTTACAAGTCTGCTTTCACCACTGATGAGAGGGGATGGGAGGAAAAAACGTGTTTAATGCCTCTGGTGTCTTGTTGACTTCTGCACAAACTGTGGAGAACCCGGAGCACTCAGATGCAGGTCCATGGCTACCCTTAAAATGAAAATCTTGATGTCTACCAGCTCTTCTGTCTGCCTGAAACAAGCTCTGTGATTCTCTGGTGGTCTCTCCAAGCTCTCCATAAGGTTGGGTTTAGGCGTGTGAAGGTAAAATCATTGCTCTGATCACTCATCTCTGAGGTAATGCTTCCAAAATCAGGATTGAAGTCTGCTCCTGAGGTTCAATTATTAGGGAACAGTGGTGTTAGTAAGGCTTGTGTTAAATGACCACAACGGTTTAATACCTGCTTGTGTTACCTTGATAGAGCCACGCTGGTGTCATCTGAGCGCTTAAAATTTAATTTTACTGAAGGACCCCCTCAGGGGAAGGTCATATTTCTATTACATGGCATTCAAAATAACCTCTCAGGCCTCTGAAATTCCCTGCGGGGAGCTGAGCCTTTGCAGCAAGAATCTGCTGACCAAAACCAGCCTGATCCACTTCAATGACACTGAGGGAAGGTCCCATTTGACATTTGGGGCTTTCCTCTTGGATAATATACATGGATTTCTGACAGGAGGGTGCAGCCAGGTGGGGGTCAGGTTCTCCTCCCAGGGAGCAAGGGACAGGATGAGAGGAAATGGCCTCAAGTTGTGCCAGGGGAGGTTCAGGTTGGATATTAAGGAAAATTTCCTCACTGAAAGGGTCATCCAGGACAGTGTTGGAGTCACCAGTCCCAGAGGGATTTAAAAGATGTGTGAATTTTCCATAGCACGGCATCCCCTTCATGGGTTTAATGGGGATAAGGTGTCTGTGGTTGCCACATTTTGATGGGCCTTCAGTTAATTAATTAATGCCCCGGATGTTCTGGCCTCAAACATTCCTTCCATCTTCTCTGGCTCTGGTGCTTGTTGTGTCCAACCAAATGAACTTGGAGCTGAAATGCAAAACAACTCTTGGAAATTGAAGCCTCTTAAGTTTAAAGCACTGCAAAAGCCATGCTGGGTTGCAAGACAGGTCCGTGTCTGCAACCCCCCTCTAAGAGGGCTCCCATGTGAGTAATTTCTGCCTATTAAAAATCTAAAACTGACCCCTGGGATAACACCCCGTGTTACAACTGGAGAACAAATCCATCTTTTTCTGAGGCACTGAGTGTCTTAATCCCTGTGGACTCTCTCCCTTGTGACACGTCTTGGCAATTTATAGCAGATCCAAGAGCTTTTTAAACTCGGGCTTAGGCAGCTCATTTCTGGCTAAAAGTCCAGTTTCACATCTGACAGGCTTTTAACTGGGGGTGTGTGAAAACAATCTCAGACTTATCCCTCTCAGCCAGGAGCTCAGAACCACTTGAGAGGGCTTTTAGCCCAGTGATCCTTGGTGGCCAAGTGGCCCTGCGAGGCTGAGGCGGTGTAGGGGTGGCACGAGAAGGGGTTGTGACAATGATGTGTGAGGTTGGGGAGGTTGCAAGGGCTTAAAAGGGTTGTGACAATGCTGCGTGAGGTTGGGGAGGTTGCAAGGGCTTAAATCACGTGCGTGTCACCTCACGGGAGGCTTTGCTGTGAAACAAAAGATGTCAGGGCAAGGCCAAGGGGAGCGCTGGCAGAGCCAAGAGGAGCAAAACCGTATGGACCATGTGGTCAAAGGTTGCACTTGATGGTCCGGGAGGTGTTTTCCAAAGGAAATGGTTTTCTGTACCTGTTCTGGATGTCGTTTTGTTGGCCTGGTGGTTGTGGGGTGGCTGAGGTTCCTCCTCTCCTGGCTGTACAAACACTCTGCCCCCAGAAACGCCTGTGCCACGCGGAGGTGCCCACGCTGGGAGACGTCGGCTCTCCAGAGAGCTCTTTCAGGAGGAAAAGCAGAACCCTCCAGCCCAGTCAAACTCAAGATGTGCGGAACAGGACTCCCACGGTGCGGGACAAAGCAGGCCCCGCTGTGCTGTGTGTCCTGCTGGGGCTCCCTTTCTTGTCAAGTGACCTCCGCGAAGGAGGCCGTGCCCCTCCTGGGGCTCCCTCCTTTGTGTGGAAGAGTTAAGTTTGCAGCACAAAAACCCAGCCTGGCTGAGCACAGCGAGTGCCTTCAGTGCACCATAAAAGCCATTTGCTAAGTGGTGGCTTTCTCACTGGTTTCACAGAGTTGCCCCTCCCTGAAGAGCAACTCGTATCCCTCCCTGGGGGTCTCTTTGATGTAGCAAAGCCCATTCTGACAAATTCAAGATGTTTGAATTTGATGATTTGACCTTGCTGCAAAGCGCATTGGAGTGCAGCTACCTCCTGAAAGGACCTTGGTCACTGTCTGGGTGTCGGCCACCTCAGCAAGGAGGATTTGTGTGCCAGCATGGCGTGGGCAGGGGGATGCGAAACGTGCCCAGGGTCCCTGTCCCCTCAGGCCGTCTCTGCCTCTGCGCCCTGTGTTTGCTGCTGATGGGCACCAGTGGCCCTGGATGTTGGGGTTCCTCAGGACTCCTGGGGGGATCTCAGGCATCCCTCGTGCTCAGGGTCCCTGTCCCCTTGCAGGCCAGCTCTGCCTGAGGGTCCCAGGGGATCCTGGGTGTCCCACATGTCCAGTGTCCCCCACTCCTCTCTCAGGCCAGCTGTGCCCCTGCACCCTGAGCTCCCTGCGGGTCCCCAGGGGGGTTCCAGTGGTCCCACCTGCCCAGGGTCCCTGTGTCCTTATTCCAGCTGTGCCTGGGGGTCCCTCGTGCCCAGGGTCACAGGATAATAGACACTGTCACTAATAAAGTGAGGGAGCAGAGCAGGCTGAGTGTTGGCTCCTACCACTACAAAAAACCACTCTTGGGCTGCCCAGGAGCCTTCTGGTTTCCGTTGGAGGACCATACTAAGAGGAAAATACCCACGTGGCTTATTTGGCTCCAGGTGGAGAAGTGAAATGGCAGGGAAGGAGGGTGGGGACCCTTCCAGAGGCGAGGCTGTCCCCAGGGACGGGGGTGTGGCCCTGGTGTCCCTTGGTCTGGAGAAGAGGGAAAGATCTGCACTAGGAGTGAGTGGTGAGGTTGGGCTAGTTGAGGGCTACAGGACTGGCTTCCATGAGAAGCTGCTGGAATTCTCCCCATGTCCCATGGAGCCAAGGCCAGCTGGCTCCAAGGTGGACCCAGCTGAGCCCAGGAAGAAGGGAGGGGTGTGGGGAAGGTGTTTTTAAGATTTGGGTTTACTTCTCCTTGCCCTGCTCTGATTTAATTGGCAATAAATAAAATGAACTGCCCCGAACTGAGTCTGTTTTTGCCCTGATTTAACCAGTGAGGGATCTCTGCCTGCCCTGGTCCTGACCTTGAGCCTTTTGTTGTGTTTTCTCTGCCTAGTCCAGCTGGGGAGGGTGGTGACAGATCTGCTTTGGCACCCAGTCAGGGCCAGCCCCACCACAAGCCCAAACACCTCCTCCAAGGCCAGCTCAGTGCTGGGATTTGGGGCTAAAGGCTGCAGAAACTGGGGGAAATGTGGAGAGCGATTTTTAACTGAAGATGAATTAGCTGCAGAGACTTTTCTGCAGAGTGCTTCTTTCTGTCTACACCTGCTTAGATTTCTTTGGATCTAGGAAGCACTTCAGGAAAGATTGCCCAGACTGCTTTTATTGAGCACCTTAAGGTCTATTATGGATAGAAAGTCTTTCTGCAAGAGAACAGCTTTAGAGCAGAAATTTGAAAAAAAATTATTGACTGTGAGGGTGGGGAGGCCTTGGCACAGGGTGCCCGGAGAAGCTGTGGCTGCCCCTGGATCCCTGGAAGTGCCCAAGGCCGGGTTGGACAGGGCTTGGAGGGAACCCTGGGATAGTGGAAGGTGTCCCTGGGTGCCACTGGATGGTCTCTAAGGTCCCTTCCAACCCAATTAATTCCATGATTCTGTAATATCCATGTTTCAAAGCAGCAGATGCATTTACTTTGTGCCTGGGGCTCACCTCAGCCCAAAGCCTCGAGAGCAGCCTCTGAGGACCTGCTGCCTGCTCCCCTTGCCAGCTATTTGATTATTTCCAAGAATTACATGTGAGCAGAATGTGTTTGTGTTGGGAATAGTGTGACACTCCAAACTGACACCCTTAATTGGGATCTGCCTTATAGACAAACTCGCTTTGTGATAAATGACAGCGTTTCTTGTGCACGGTTCTTGACTTCTTTTTATTTTTATTATTCTTTCCCCCTCCATCCCCATGAGCCAGGAAGATTAATGGGAATGTGCTGTTCTCAGGTGTAGGTTTCTTCCTTGATGCTCCTGGTAGGGATAGCCCCTGTCCAAGCAACAGCCTGGCTGTGGGCAAAAAAGGAGTAGGATTGGGAGTTTTGGGTTTATTCGAGCAAGGAAGGAGCCCCATGGCATTGGGAAGAGGAGGAAGAATCATCCAGATGCATTGCTGGGGGTGCAGAGAAATAAGTTTTGCTCCTGTTGTTCTATTCCCCTCTTGAACTTGGCTTCATCTTTGTCTTCATCTCCTCCAACCCTTTGTTCTTTGATGCTCGGGAGCTGGGGGAAGCCCTGGGGTGTCTCCTCAGGAGATGCTGAAAGGATGAGCTGCTTTTGTAGCTTTGTTCCTGCTGCCCACGCACGGCCCTGGGGCTGTCCTGGGATGGGGGGAATTGCCACAGGCTGGGATGAAGTGCAGTGGTGTCCCCAGCCAGGGCTGCCAGCACAAACAGCTGCCCTGACCAGGAAGCTGCGGAGCTCCCCTTGGAGCTCCTTCCAGAGGCTGGGGACCTTCCTGCACAGGGATGGTGGCCCTTTCTTGGATATTTTTGGAGGATCTGTGTCCCACAGCTCTGTGTCACTCCTGTAGATCAGTCCAGCCTTGGGCTGCTGGGGTGGAGAAGGAAAAAAATCACTTCTGGGTTAGGATAAGGTGGTGGAGTGTCCCATGGCCGTGGTCAGCCTCTCCCAGGGGAGGTGGTGAGGGCAGGGCTGATAAGGAGCACTGATTTGGGATGGTGAGGCTGGAGACAAGGATTGCCATAGGAAATCTGCTCAGCCTGTCCTTTTCTGCTTTGCCCGTGGGATGGGAGGGCCTGTGGAGCAGATGGAGGGCTTGTCCCAGTGTGGGCTGGCTCTTGGTGCCTTGAAAAGTCATGACTGGTGGGATGGGGAGACATCTCATTTTCTATTTTGTCAGGGTGGTGAGTGCCCTGTGGGTCAGATGGGGGCCGTGGGGTGGGGACCGAGGTCTCTGCCCTGCAGAGCTCCAGAGTGGCTGAAGGAGGAGGTGGAGGGATCTGGGGATGCTCTGGAGAGCTCCAGAGCTCGCTGCTCCTGCAGCATCCTCCATGCTCCTGGTTCAGGTACGCGGGCAGCAGCCCAAGCTGGCCATGCCTGGCATCCCCAGCCTTCAGAAGTTTGGACTGGCCGAGAGCTGTGCATGAAAAGTACTTGGAACCCACCCAAAAACTGCTGGTCTTGAACTTACGGAGAGCTTCCAGCTCTGAGGGATGCAGGTAGAGGAGGTTTGCTTTCCCCTTTTCCTGTGCCAGCAAACCACGTTCCAGGATTGTAAGGTTGTTAAGAGGGGGGGGTCTGGCAGCCTTGGGGTCTCTTGGATCTTGGGGGCTGCCGGGTCACCACCTCAGCTGTGGTGTCCCCGTGCCCTTCCCAGGACTCCCATCTCACCCTGGGAAGGGAAATGCCACCCTCAGGGCACATGGAAGTCCTGGCTGGAGAGTGTAGGAATTGCACAGCCTGGAGGGGATTTTTGCTTCTCCTGCCCTGATCCTATCCCACAGTCAGCCTGTTCTCAGGGATGACCGATTGGAATTACGCCTGTGTGTCTCTCCCTCTGACAGGGAAGCCTTCACCTGCTTCAAAGCACCTCAGCTGCTTTCTCCAGAGCTCCCTGTTCTGTTCCGTTCTGGGCTGCTTTGCTTTGTGTCTCCTGAAAAAACTCTTCCAGATGGTTGAAATCACTGCAAATCACCTCTCTTTGGAGCAGAGGTGCTGTTGCTTCATCAAGCACCAAACTTTGGGAATTTTGTGTGTGTGTGTGTGTTAGCCACAAGTATTCTGTTGGGATAATGACTGGATAATTATTTAACCTCTGCTGAGTTTTGTGGTGCTAATCGACCCTGTCTTCTTTAATCTGTGCTCCAGTGTCGTGACTGGGGCTTGATTTACAGGGAGGAGCGAGGCATGAACTTTGTGTTATTGAGCCAAATTTGCTTAACCTCCCTAAAATAGCCTGTGAAGGTTGCGTTGCTCCAGGCCACAGCTGATCCTGTTTGTGCTGCTGGACATCTGAAGGGCTCTGATCTCCCTTTGATTTAGGGTTCTCTTGGTTACTGGGAGTGCAGGGAGAAGTTTCTGCCTTAATCACGGCTTCTGGAAAAGGAATAAGAAAAATCTCCAGCCTGCACAAGGTCACAAGGGAGGAGACTGAAGAGCGTGGACAAAGGCGGGAAAGAAGAAATATTACGGAGATTTTTTGCTTAAAAATCTAACAAAAGGTAACAGTTCTTGTGACACAGGAAGCGGAGGTCTCCCTGCTGCAGGATTTTTGGAGATGCTGAAATGACCTCAGAGGATGAGTGAGCCCTTCTGTGAGGGGCACACGTGCTGTAGAGACCTTTAACTCTCAAGATCCCTGGAATCCAGGCCTGGAGGATACTCTAAGAAGCCTCTCCATAGGCTGGGAAGCTGCTGAAGCTCTTCAATGGATATTTGTTGGTAGTTTTTATCCAAGCCAGGGTTCTGGGCTGGAGCAGATTTATGGATCAGTGGAAGGAGCTGTTCTTAAGCTCTTGAGATGCCTTTTTTCCCCTCCATACCCATCACCAGTAACTCCCACTGTGTTCAAAGGCTGGCAGCAACAGCGCTCCAGGCTTTTGCTTTCTCTGCGGAACCAAAACCTTAATGGGATGTTTGTTTGGGAATTGTGGCCAGGAACACTCGCCCTGGGTGAGTGTTGCAAGGAGAGGGGCTCAGCCTTTCGCTGTCTGCATCCTGCCCCTCCTGAGCTGCTCCTTAAGGTTTTCACAGGGCTTGCTCAACTCTCCCCTCACAGTTTCTGTTTCTCGCTGGTGATCACGGCAGAGGAAATGTGCCAGGTGAACCTTTTAGGCTTTCAGAAAGTCAGATAATGACCTCGAATCCAGCCAGGATGGTGCTGTCAGCACCTCAGGGTGTTTTGTGTGATGAGGACACTGCCACTCAGTGATTTCAACCCTTTTAATGGGTGAGGCTGGATGCAGCCTGGTGTCCCAACTCACACCAGATCCGGGCAGGGATGAGCTGGATATGGGCTGGAATCAACCACAAATTGGGCCAGACTTTCCTGAGGGGGAAAGTTGGAGCTGGAGGATGTTCCTTGGACAAGAAGGGATAAGACTTTGGATTTATTTCTCTAGAGTTGTCAGATCTCACCTTGCTTGGGGTAGAATTTAAATCATTGAATTGTAGAATATTCTGAGTTGCAAGGAGCCCACAAGGATCATGGAAGTCCAACTCCTGGCCCAAGAATCCCACCCTGTGCCTGACAGAGTTGTCCAAACACTTCTGGAACTCTCTCAGGCTGTGCCTGAATTGGTTTTGGTATTGGGACAGAACCAGCCTATCTCTGGTAGGACAGAATTCCCTTCTCCTTCCTCCTGCTGGGGAAAAGAAACCAGGGATGTGGTGCTGCTTGTGGTGAAATCACATAAAGCTGGCTCACAAACTCAGCTCAAACCCTCAGTGAGGATTTCCTGCTAAAACTACCACGAGCACCTAAGTTATCAGTGTGGACCAGGATGGAATATCCCCATCCCAATCTGCTGGGCACGGAATGCCCGGATCCCAGCGAGGTGAGAGAAGCCCTGGGGGCATTTGTATCACTCACCCAGTATGACCACAACCAACTTTTGGTACTTTGTGGAGTCTGTAGCATCATTTCAGAGTGCAAAAAGCATTTTGACTGTGATGGTTCAGGTGTGTAGCAAGCATGAAAACAGCCTGGCTAAGCTGGAGGGGAGTCCTGGGGCCACAGGGTGGCTGGCAATGAACTGCTGTGGTGTTTCAGTCTATAATCAATAAATACTTGAATTGGCAGGCAAACCCTCTATTAAAAAGCTTTGAGAGTGTCTGCTTTGTGTCTCCAGGCTGAAAACAACCGTGGCAGGGCAGCAGCTTCCCTGATTTGCTCCTTCCAAACGCTGCCTTTATTTGCTCCCCTGTTTCTGGCAGCAGTTCAGGGGGTGCCTCAGTGTGATGGGCAGAGAAAGAGCTGAAGGGATGGAGTTCATGTCCCCCATGAGCTGGGAGAGGAGGGGTCTTCAGCCAGCCCGAAGTGATCTGCAGGGACAAGGAGATGGAGCAGATGTGAATGCAGCCTCTCACCTAAAAGTTTTTATGTTTTATTAGGGAAGAACGTTGTAGCTGCTGAGTGAGGGCTTGGCATGTTTGTGTACAAAGACAAAAATATCAGGAGTTCCAGGCCAGGTTGGATGGGACTTGGAGCAACCTGGGACAGTGGGAGGTGTCCCTGGCCATGGCAGGGGGTGGAATGAGATGGCCTTTACCATCCCTTCCAAGCCAAACCATGATTCCCTGATAGCTGCAGGAGTTTTTGGAAGGGTGGATCAGTGTGTTTGGTCCCTGGGAGGGGGTGAAGGTCAGCTTTGGGTTGCTCTGAAGGAGGTTTGCTCTGGAAAAGGCCCCACTGGACCTCTCCCTCCCAAAGCTTAGAGCTGTGTGGAGTTACAGTAAACTCGATCACTTAAGGATCCTCCTCTGAGCAGCATCGTGCGTTAGTTGGTGGAATAATATCAACTCTGACCCCAATTTTGGCTGCTTATCTGGTTCCCAGCCGGCTTCAGCGCTCAGAGACAAAATCATCCAAGGCTGGTGCTGTCCTGGGGGAAGCAAATGCTGCAAAGAAAGGAGCTGTTTCTCGCTCTGGAACTAAAACGTTTCCAAAATCAAACTGCTGCCCAGCTTATCAGGGTGTAAACACGTTCTCCTGTGGGAACAGGAATCGCAGGCCAGGCTGAGCTGAATCTCGCTGCCTCTCTTCATATCAGTCTGCTGGAGTTTCTCAGACACTGGAGGTCTGCAGAGGGTTTGAAATGCTTTATTTTTCTCATCTGTTTTCTTTACGGGGGAGGCAGCAAACACCTCGGACTACCAAGAATGTTTGGTTTCATTCAGAGGCTGCTCTGTAATGCGTGTTAAAATGCTCTGCTTTTATTCCCTTTCTCAGAAAACCCCTTGTTTTATTGGTTCTGGTGCTGAAAGCTCAGAAATTATTTTGAGGCTCCTTCCACAAACCCATCCTTGGGGATATTTCCAACTGGTTGAGCTCCTGGAGGTGTGGACCATCCCGAAAAAAAGGAAGGACATAATGTTGTGATGAAGGAATTGTGCTCCTGACGTGCTTTGTTCAGTCCTTGGGTGTAATCTCTTGCCACATCCTGGGACTTGAGGCTGGTGAAAGGGCAGGGCATGTGGGAGCTCCCCAGAGAGAAGGAAATGACTCTCAGGTTACTCTCTGCTTTAATTTCAGTCATTTCTACCTATTTTCTCAGGATTTCCAGCCAGGAGCCAGCCTGTCTGTGAGAGGAACCATCTGAATGGATGAGAAGGTGCCAGCACTGTTGTAGGTGGCTCTTTGAAGTCTGCTCATTCTCTTCAGCCAGGACACCCCAAAACACAGCCTGGAAGAGAAGGGCAGGGAGCAGGAGTTGTAATTCCAGCTGAATTCTGCAGGAGCAGGATCTGCAGCCTGGCAGGCACCAGTCTGTCGTGGTGGACAGCTCACAACTGCAGCTCTCAAAGTGGCAAATAATGGTTGGGTTTGGTCATTTTGGTGTGTAAAAGTTGTTTCTGCTCACTGGGGTAAGAGGCAACAGCAGGATTAAAAGGTATTTCCTATAGTTCTGCAGCCTCAGGTGGAGAATGAGGAAAGGGGAATATGGATGGGCTGTCTAAAAAAAAATAAATATAAATATTATGGAGTCTTGCATCCCTTTGCATGCAGGGATCTCCCCTGTAGCAAGGAAATAATTTTATATTCTGGCACAGGACTGATAGTGAAACACTGAATTCAGAGATAAGAATCACTTGTTTTTCTCCAAACTCTCCTCTATTAAAAAAGAACAAAACTCATCAAACCCCTCTCGTTTTTAACCTGGCAACCTTTGGAGTTTTCTGGTTTGTGCGGGAAGAATAATCTCCTAGGAGATGATGACCAGACTGGTGTTTAACTGGATTAATGTTGGAAAACTTCCCTGCTAGTGAGTCAAAATTACCTTGCACTGGTCCTTTCCTGTTCCTCTGCCTCATGGCAGTAAAACATGGCAAAAACTCAAGGTCTACTTGGAATTTTTTCATGGAATGGTTTTCTTTGTAAACTGGCAGGTGATTTCAGGCTTCTGACTTGGGTATCAAATGCTGAAAAGTTTCCCTTTCTGCTTTGTAAAGACTGAAAAGGAAGCTACAAACCTCCAGATGCCTCTGGGACAGTTTTTCATGTCTAAAAAGGGTTGCAGAAGGCAGATCTAATCTCTCAGCTGGACTAGATGATCACTGGAGGTCTCTTTTGGCTGGAAATACTCTACCTCAGCAAAGGCTTGTCCAGCTGGTCATTCTTCCTTCCCTCCCATGGAAAAGGGAGGTGTTTGGCTGGAGGAAAAAACCCTCAGCTTTCAGACTCTTTCCTTTGTCCCTGTTCAGTGGGAGTCAATAAATCCCTGCTGGCATCAACAGTCTGTGGCATTCAACGCAAAAATATAATTATAAAGATACTGAGCTGCTTCCTAAAGGCATCAAGGGCTTTATTTATCCCCTTCTCCAGGTGGTGGGAGTGCTGCTGATCCAAATTAATTTGAAGAACATGAGCTGGGCTGTTAGCATTAAAAGAGCTCAGTTTTGGTTAACGTGGCAGTAGGGGGAGGAACTCAGTCCCACTGTTGGGCTGTGCTGTTGCGTTGGTTTCCATTAGTTGTTGCTTTACCCATTTCAGAGTAAAAAATTCCTTTAAATTGCTGTTGGTTTGAAGGGATGGGCTCTCAAACCTGAGACTCTGGGTCTGTGGGGACTCTGTGCTCTTGGTGAATCCTCCTTCTCCACGAGGACCTGACCAGGACTGCTGCATTTCTCCCACTCAGCCCTTTGCCGATACCTGTGCTTGACACATCCCTTGAAATTCCTCTTCTCCCACGTCCTCTCCCCAAATATCTCATCCTGATCCCAGGCTGCTGTGTGGAAGCTCGAGGTGTGAAGCTGTAATGGCTTTTTTGGGGTGTCCTGTGCATCCCTGCCACTCATCCCCTCTGTCCCATGGCTGGGGGAGGGTGGCACCTCAAAAAGAGAGAAGCAGGAGGCTTTTCCTGCAGCCCAGCTGGAGTTCCACGAGCACAATGAACTCTGAATCTGCTTTAGCAGCGAGGAGAACCCTGATGGGCTTTGAATCTGCTTGTGGAACTTGAGGGGCCTTTTTTTTTTTTGGTTTTTTTTTTCCTTCTTCTGTTTTGTTCTTCTGAGTTTGCTGCCAGCAATTGTATGTGCTCAGTGAGGTGAAAGTCACCATGCCCAAGTGTGAAGAATCTTCACAACCACATCCCAGAACCCGATCCCTTTTTGTGTTAAAAGTGGGAGTTTTAGCTTGTCTGGAAGCTGTTCCAGTTGCTCCTGACTTCTCTGTGCTGCAAGTCCTCATGAACCTGCTGCTGAGTCAGTTAAAATCTGCTTTTTGCCTGGGAAATGGTCTTCCTTAGGCTTGTTTTTGTCTCTGCTGCTCCTCGTGGGTTTTTGCCTGGTGTGAAGCTGCCTGGTGCCCTCCTCTTCCTCGTCACGAAGGTTTCAGGTAAATATTTATGCCTGTGGATATGTGTGATTTAATTGGATGAATTAGGGGCTCTGCATAGCTGGGATTTAAGGTTATTCCTCATTACATCTTGAGAAGCTGCTGATTGTCCCTGTTTTTTATCTGCTGCTTTCAGTTGTGTAATTCTTTCTTGCGCTCTTACATGACATCATCTGGATGTGCTGCTCTCTGCTTTGGGCTTCAGAACATGTTCAGCTGAGTCTTGGGCAAGGAGCAGCATTTATTACTAAATCCATTAGAGTTCTGAAAATAAATAAACCCCATGCTGAATTCCTTATCACCAGCACATTGCCTCCAGCAGCAGTGAAAATATTCACATCGAGTCGCCGCTGACTGCCCGAGAGGAGCTGGGGTTGCCAGTGCCTGGAGTGACTGAGGGTTTTTTCCTTTAAACTGTGCTCTTGCACCAAAAAAAAAGGTTGGCAAGTGAGTTCTCTACTGGAATCAACAATCTCTTAATGCTCTGAGGCTAAACTAAGGCTGAAGTCAGCTATTCAGCTGTGGCTCTGTGCAAATCTATTGTGTTTATCTCTGCCCGAGACGTTCTCATTAGGCAGCAGGACTCTTTGTGTAGCTGTAACATCATTTAAGGCTAGGATTTTCCCAAGATTTTACCCACAAAAAAACCAGAGCAGTAGAAAAACATCTTCTGCTGAATGTCCCCTCTTCTTCAGTGGCTTCAGTGGCACGGCTGAGCCTCAGCAATCCCACAGTGCTGGAGAGGAGGGGCAGCTCCGATCTCTGCCGTCTGGGACAGGGACAGGACCTGAGGGAATGGCTGGAGCTGGGTCAGGAGAGGTTTAGGTTGGATATCAGGGAAAGGTTCCTTATCCAGAGGGTGCTGGGGCACTGCCCAGGCTCCCCAAGGAATGAGCACAGCCCCGAGGCTGCCAGAGCTCCAGGAGCGTTTGGACAGCGCTGCCAGGGATGCCCGGGGTGGGATTGTTGGGGTGTCTGTACAGGGACAGGGGTTGGACTGGATGATCCCTGGATGATCCATTCCAGCTCAGGATATTCCACATTCTACCACTGTTTGCTTTGTCCTGTAAGGATGTGTTGGGTCTCTGGCAGCAGGGAGATGGAGCCTGGGCTCCCGTGCAGGGTCCAGGCACGTGTGTGACAGCCCCTGTGTGACACAGAGACCCCGAGATCTGCTGTTAACCAGCCATGAAATGGGGATGTGCTCTGACGAGCTCCGTGGAGAGATCTCTCGTTGCTACAGGAGGGAAAACTGACACCCAGGTACTGGAGGGTCAGAGTAGAGCTTCAGCTGCTCCTTGGGAGATGGATTTCAATCCCACACTCCCTAGGAAATAACTTTTTGCTTTCTACCAAAATTGACCACAATCATTGTTGCTTCAAACTCTGGTTACAGTTTTGCCCTGGGATGGACTGGCTGTGCTCAGGAGCCTGAGGACAGACTGTGGCTGTAGGAGCAACCCAGTCCATGTGCTGTTGCTCCTCTCTCCCCCAACATCAGAAGGACGTGGAGCTGCTGGACAGAGTCCAGAAGAGGCCACGGAGATGCTCCCAGGGCTGGAGCCCCTCTGCTCTGGAGCCAGGCTGGGAGAGCTGGGGGTGTTCACATAGAAAAGGCTCCAGGGAGAGCTCAGAGTCCCTTCCAGCACCTAAAGAGGCTCCAGGAGAACTGGAGAGGGACTGGGGACAAGGGATGGAGGGGCAGGACACAGGGAATGGCTTCCCACTGCCAGAGGGCAGGGATAGATGGGATACTGGGAATACATCCTTACCTGTGAGGGTGGGGAGGACCTGGCACAGGGTGCCCAGAGAAGCTGTGGCTGCCCCTGGATCCCTGGAAGTGTCCAAGGCCAGGTTGGATGGGGCTTGGAGCCACCTGGGACAGTGGAAGGTGTCCTTGCCCACGGCAGGGGGTGGCACTGGATGGGCTTTAAGGTCCTTTCCAACCCAAACCATTCCATGATTCCAAGATCCTCTCCAAGCTGCAGGTCCCTCCTGTGGCTCCTTTCCAGGAAGGCAATACTCGGGTGGGAGCTGCTCCCTTTTTGTCTCGTCAAACACCTCCTGGAGGTGGGAGATCTTTGTTACGATAAACAAATCCGGTTTTGGGGCACGAGAAGGGGCTGTGTTCAGGACAAGGCCTGTGCAGTGACCACAGTGGTGATGGCTGAGCTCTCGGTCCTGCTCTCATCTCCCCGTTCTAGCCGGGGGCAGCACGAGTTGGCTGCAGGCTCTGGCCTAATAAGATCTGCATGTTGGCATGGCTTTGGCCAGGGAGTTCCTGCCTCCAGCTCTGGCAGAGCCTGCTGGAGACTGGCTGCCTTCCCCAGCTCCTGCCACTGCCAGGAGGAAATCACCATCTGGGTGCAAGCTGCAGCTCAAGGAGTCTGACCTTCCCAGCAGCTCTCGGTTGAGCACCAGCTCTGGCCCTCACTGGGCTCCTTTCCTTGCTGGGGAAGAAAGATTGTACAGGAGGGAGACAAAGGAATGAGTGTTTATGTACATTTTAATCAAATATAACTGATTTCTTCTTTTGTGGGAGATGACTCTCACCTCCTGGTTGGGAGCAGGAGCAAGGAGCAGCAGAATATTGCCTTTGCCTTCAAGCTTCAGATTTCTGGGTCTGCTCGTTGTGCAGCTGCCTCCTAAACTCCCCTGATGCCCGCTGTGCTAAAGGGACTGCTGTGCCTTTTCCTGGAGTTGTTTTGTGAATTTCTTGGTCTTCTCTCTCTCATTTGGATGAGTTTCTCAGGTGGGGGCAACCTTACAAAATTTGACTCTTAAAGGAGGAGTTGATGTGCTCCCTTTCACCTGGGTGAGCTGATGCTGTTCATTCGAATATTTATTTGTGCTTTTGTGGGCTGAAAAGGCACCAAAAAGAAGGTAGCAGTTGCTAAACTCACCTCAAAGTCTCGAAACCTGCTCAAATTGCAGGTCACTGGTTCCCTTGGCCCCTAAATTTAATTTCCTTGATTCCTGAAAGCAAACCTGGTGCCTCAAGCCAGCCTGGCTCTCCTCAGAGCAGCCTGAAATGTGTGTCCTGGAATGGGATTCCCAGAGCTGAACTTGGATTGAGCTCCAGGGATGAAGCCAGAGAGCGCTGAAGGAAACGATGGTGGGATAAACACTTCAAAACCACCCCAAAGGACACAGAATCCAGGGCAGGAGTTACCTGGGAGTTCCCAGCAGGTCGCTGCTCCCTCTGCTGTGCCTTTTACTGCAGCATCCTGCAGGTGATGGCACGGAACAGGATGTGCAGCAGGAGCTGGGAACTCAGATTTCCCTTGAGTTGCAGTCAAAGCAGCAGGAGGCAGGGTGGGATTTAAGGAGTTCATGACTCAAACAGAATAAAACGACCCAGGCTGCAGGTATGGTAGTACCTAAATTTTCAATTCGGATCCCCTAAGCAACTCCTTTGCTTTTGTTTCAAGTCTTGGCTGTGTCACAGCTTGGGAATCCCAGCGCTGCTTCATGAGGATGGGATGAGGGTTTCTCTGCAATGCTTGGGTCCACCTAGTGTTACTTTCTGTGTCCAGGCTCTTGCAGCCTCCAATGCGAGGCCANAAAAAAAAAAAAATCAATCGGAGTCTTGGAAAAGCATCCTGCTAAAAAACAAACACACCTGGCATCCGTCCCTGGCTTGGAGGGAACCCAAGTGTCTTCTGCTGGGATACTCGGCTGATCTTGCTGGACCAGGCAAGCAGGTCCTGTACGATCTGGTTGTGAAGCAAAAATCCACTTCCCGCTGGTTTCCAGCCACAAACCAGCCTGGCTACAAAGAGCTGCTTCCTGCCAACCAGTCAGTCAATGAGAGAGGAAAATGAACTTCTGCCTGGGAGCGAGCTTGGCTTTGTGCACAAAGTTAAGAACCTGCTGGACGGGAATGTTGGGATGAGGCTCCTCAGAAGCTGATGGGCTCGGGGAAGGGTGGAACTGCTGCTCCTTGCATCCAGCTGCCCCTGGGAGACCGTGCTGTGACAGTGGAGAATGTGTGCAAAGATCAGGTCTGGAGACGCTGGGACAGACCAGAGAGCGCCAGACACAGAAGGATCTGATGTCCCCTCTGGTGCCTGGCATCGTGTCAGATAAGCTGATACCCTCTAGAAAATGGTACTGGTGGGGGGCTAAGATTTCCAGCATGGGACAGGCGCTGCTATAATGATAATTTAACATAATGGGGAAATATGGTTTGGTGTATAAAAAGGGAGTTAATATGGGGCCAAGTTTTCTACCGTTAACTGAGAGCCCATAGGATGTAGGACTGGAAGGGATCTCAAAACTCCTGGAAGAGACTTCCTGGCCCTGTGAAGTTGTCCCTGTGTGCTCTCATGTATTCCATAGTCCTTCCTGGCTGTCCTCTTCCAGGAGGAGCTGGCAAGGTGACCGCTGGGGACACCGGGCTCCCGCTCACCTGGTGCAGCTGCCACGTGCTCAGCGTGTGCACAGAACTAAACGTTGTATTCAACATGCACAGTTTAAGCCATTCAAACAAGGATTCACTTCCACAATAAATGCATCTTCCAAGCCAACAGAACTGGATTAAAACCCAATCCCCCCACTTTTTTTTCTCTTTTTGGGTGGTGTCCTTGTATTGGCTGGGATAGAGTTGATTTTTTCTTCCTCAGGAGCTGGTAAAGTGCTGTGTTGTGGATTTAGTATGAGAATAATGTTGGAGCTTAAGCCTTCAACTTTTGGCAGGGACTTTCCCACCTAAGTTAAAATGCTGCTGAATGCTTTCCTGGGTGGTTTGGGGTTTTTTTCCTTGGATGTGGTTTGTTGATTTAGAGGATGGGGAAGGTTCACTCAGGATATGGTGCCTCTACACCAAGATCTGTAGCAATCAAAAGCCAAGATGTTCTGTAAGATTCCTTTAAACCTTCTTCGCCCTTCATTTCCAAATATCCAAATTTTGTGGCTGCTCCATCCCTGGAAGTGTTCAAGGCCAGGTTGGATGGGGCTTGGAGCGACCTGGGATCGTGGAAGGTGTCCCTGCCTGTGGCAGGTGGGGTGGGACTGGATGAGCTTTAAGGAGCCTTCCAACCCAAAGCATTCCATGATTCCCAAATTGCAGCAGCTGGATCAGCCCAGACCCTTCTGGAGAAATGAAAAATCAGGAAATGGAGAAACAAAACAGTCCCAGTCCAGTCTTTATGGTCTAAGAACTTAACTGTGCCTGTTTTTTCCTAAAGCAAAGGCTGCAGCTTGGGACCACCACTCTGCACCTGCTTTTCAGACTTGGTCGTTGCTGCTTGGTTTGGTAAAGAACCTCAAGCTCCCTCCCTGTGCTGCGCCCCAGGGATTTATTTTGACCCCCAGCTGGTTGGTTTGGACTCGAAAGTGCCTGTGTCAGGTTATTTCAGAGGAATTTTGAAGTGGCAGAGAAAACCAGCCTGGATGATGGGACCCCACGGTCCATGAACACACCGGACAGGAGAAGTGGGTTTTGTCAGTGCTGTGCTTTTCTCCTGCTCTGAAATTAGGAATATCACCTCACCTCCTGATGCTTCCAGCAGCCTGCATCCCTGGAAAAGTGAAAACAGATTTAATTTTTCATTGAAGGGAAGAGCCTCAATCCAGGGCCTGTTGTGCTGGAACGAGGAGGGATGGTTTTAACCTGAAGGGTAAGTGTCCATATAGATAAAAATTAGTATTAGGAAAAATTTTTTATGGTAAGAAAGAGGGTGGGGAGGCCCTGGCACAGGGTGCCCAGAGAAGCTGTGGCTGCCCCTGGATCCCTGGAAATGTCCAAGGCCAGGCTGGACAGGGACTGGAACAACCTGGGATAAGGGAAGGTGTCCCTGCCCATGGCAGGGGGTGGGACGAGATGATCTTTAAGGTCCCTTCCAACGCAATATATTATACAAAAAATTCTACAGACTCCCCTGTGGACTCCCCCAGGAGGGGTCTGCGGGGGTGGAACCGGCTCTGCTGTGTCGCTGTCCCCGCCGGGGCCGCGGGCGGGCTTTAGGACCCGGCCGGGTGTGACACCGCCTGTCCCTTCCCCTTCCAGCCGCGCTCCTCACTCGGGACTTTCTCCAGCTTTTTTTTTTTTTTTTAATTAATTTTTATTTTTTTTTAAACGGGCGCGTGTGCAGGGGGGTGGGGTGAAAACCGAGGGGTCCCCTTTTTTTTTTTTTTTTTTAATTTTTTTTGAAATCGTTATTTATTTATTTTCGGCGGGGGAAAATAAATAAAGAAACCTTCCTCCCCCTCACCCTCCTCCTCCCCCGGCGCGGGGAAGGCGAAGGCGCGGCGATGGTGCGGACGGGATGAGCGGCGCGGCCATGGCAGCCCGGCGGCTCTTCCACCTCCAGCCCTGCGGTGAGGAGGGACGGGGCTCTGGGGGGCTCTGGGGGCGCTCGGGGGGACCGGGCTGTCCCCGTGCCACCCCGGCTGTCGCCTGTTGCATCAGCGCAGGGGATGCGGTGGGGAAGGTGGGCTGGAGGGGATGCGTCCTGATTTTTCCCTCTTGGGATCGGGGGAGGAAAATCTTGGCTTTGCATCGCTGCTGAAGGGGGTTTTTTT
>VZTF01003767.1:246775-328425 GCA_013397755.1 Cnemophilus loriae | reverse complement strand
TCTTTGGTGGGGGGGAGGTCTCTGGGAGCTGTCACTGCTGCACCCAGTGACTCTTTATTAGCTGGTTTTATTGCAGTGGGTGTTCAGGAGGAAGCTGAGGAGGGGAATTGTTCAATGCAGTGAGGAAAAGGCTTTGAAAGCAGCCACGTCTGATCCCTGAGCCTGTGTGTGGGTGGGTGTTTGCCTGGGAGGGAGCAGGCAGGAGGATGCTTCCTGCTTTATCCCTTCAATAAGATGCTTTATTTTCCCAGCCAGCCACTGTGAAAATTAGTTCTGGGGTTTCATTTACCATGGTGACCCGTGGCATAACTTAAGACCTCCCCACACCATTTCCATCCTCAGAAGAATATCCAGCTCCTTGCATACAATCCATGATTTGAGCCTTGAGTGCCTGCTGAGCCTCAAAGCCAGAAAATTGTGTTTTCTGCCTGGACCAGGACTGGGATGTCATCCCACTGTGATGGAGGACACTGTTTAGATAGATCATGGAGCAAAACTTTATATCCAGGTGGCTCAGGATAGCCCTGGAAATGAGAGAGGACTGGTTTGTGTTCTCCAAAAATTGCAGAAATGGGACACTTCCAAGGGGTGTGAGGTTTAGTTTGGGTAATGCAGACCTCTGAGTCCTAAAAATGGGGGTCTGGGGGAATGAAACCCTTGTGGAAAGCAAAAAAGTGGCGAAAATCCTTTGGGGATACTTCTGGTAGGGGAATAGGGGAATAAGCAACACATCAATGCAATCCTGTGGCAAGAGCAGCGTGTTAGACATAAAGGCAGTTTGAAAGAATTATTTAACAGAAACATTCTCTCTGTAAGGTTTGGTAGAGGACATGTTTGCACATCAGGAGGGAAAAGCCTGTGTCCCTGCAGGTCTGAGTCTCTGGGCTGGGACAATAATTTGCCATCAAATTGGGCTACTTAAAAGCACCTTCCTCCTCAGTGTCTGCTGTGAGCAACGCTTCATCTTCTAAAAGTTTTCTGGGGTGAAGAGCTTTGCAGTAGATGTAAATCCTTCTGGGGCATGGCTATCTCCTAAACTGTTTTCAGGACCTCCTAAGTTGATTTCTTGTAGGTATTTGCATGCAGACGATGTTTTAATCAACCCATTTAGGTAAAAGTCCGCAGTAAATATCTCTGTTTTATTGCCCAGCGATGCCAGCCCCTGCTGGTGCACCCTTCTGCTGCCTGTGTTAAGTCTCCGGGTGTGCTGGGCTTTTTTCCTTCAGGGGCTGTGTTTTTCCTCCCAGGCTCATGAGGAGGAGGAGGAGAAGCTGAGGAAGGTGAGGGGCAGCAGATGCAGGCAGAAGGGAGCTGCCCTCCCCGTGAGTGCCAGCTGCAGCGTGCCCTGAGCTGGCACTGTGGGGCATTGCCCACCCTGTGCTCTTCTCCTGGTGCTGTAGGGAACAGGATTGGGGAGATATTTTGACATTTGTGATGGATGGAACGGGGGGGAGAGCAGGACCGCAGCTGGTGCCTGTGGAGCTGGGTCTGTCCTTGCAGAGCCCTGCCCTGCAGCCCTGGCGCTGAGCTGGAGCAGGGATGGGTTGGGGAGGGACAGGGCTCTGCTGTGCCTTGGGAAGGGAGGGATTATCCCCCTCAGGCTCTGCTGGGGATGGATGTGTGTCTGCACTGACGAAGGAGAGCGAGGCTGGAAAGCTGTGCCCAAGAAAAGTCCTTTGGTTGATCTTGACTCAGCCCTTCAAGAAAAAACTCCCTGGGACTCCCAGTGCTGATATTCCCCATTTAATGGCTCACAAAAGGTCCTTTTGCCCCTCTTGAATGTTGTCTTTGATGTTTGCCTTTGCCTTTATCGATGCTTTTTGGGGAGAGGTCTGTGTTTGGGCTTGCCACAGGCAGCATCAGACACCATTTACCAGGCACTTTCTGCCCAAGTGTTAACGAGCATCCCTTACTCATCTTACACTTCCTTGAATTACAGTGATCAGTTTGGAAACCCTGACTTCTGTGGTTATTTTTTTTCCTTTTTCTTTTTTTTTCTGCTCACACCTCTCTAGGCACTGAGAAAAACAAGTCAAATCTCCGGTTCTTGTCCTGTCTGTCAATTGTGATTGCCCAGAGCAGCAGCACAGGGGCATATTCCAATCTCTGTGCCAGCAGGAGCTGTGCTTTCACCAGGCTTCTCCAGCTGAATTAGGTGGAGCTGTGGGAAGGAATCAGCTGCCGAAGGTGTAGATAGAAATGAGAAGTGGCAGCTTGAGGCAGAACAGCTTTTTGCTTGCTGCTGTCCATTAATTCTTGCTGACTTGGGTGGTTTTAAATGATTTGCAGGGAATGTCTCCACCAAGAGCCTGTGCTGCTTGGTTCTTCTTGAAAACTCCCAGAATCTCTTGTTGTAAGAGCACAAGAGAGAATCTGTGGGAGAAAAACTGTAATATTGACATATTTGGAGCTGATCATCTCGTCTGTGATCAGATTTGCTGCCTGACAAGCTCCTGTCCTATTCTGCTGTGGTGCAGTTGTGTTATCAAAGGAGTTTGAGGCTTCCTTGTCCTCCTCCGCTTGAGCTCTTGCTGCACACTGAGATTTTTAAACTCAATTTCAGGCTCCTTTCAGTCAATGCTCCACATAATTAAAAAATTCCTCCTCTCCTACAGGTTTCCCCTGAGGTATTATTTCCTGTGTGTGTGATTTTTCTCTTAAGTCTGGGTTTCTGCCGACTTTGGGTGGAGAAGGGGAGCAGCACCATTTGGTTATTGAGTATTTAAAGCACCTAAATTGTGACTCTCCCCTTGCTCCAAATTGCAGGAACCTGAGTGCAGCTTCCAGATCTCTTGTCCTGGGATGTTAATTCATGTTGGGGTGGAGAGAGCAAACAATAAGAATTTAATAAGAGTTTACTACTTAACACCAGGTCTGGTGGAGCCTTGGATAGGGGAAACTGCATCATCTTCCACAAAGTTGAAGCCTTGGATGAGACAATAAATTTGTCCAGGCTGGAATTGTCCTTGGATCTGTTTGAGGGTGTGCGATTTAACTGTAACATTCCCCATTTTACATTTAATGCTGCTGCTGGTGGTCATTGACTGGCAAACTCCTGGAGTCGGCTGGAAGTGGCCAGAACCTTGCTGCAAAGCTAAAGCCCCTCATGTCTTCTGGGAAGTGGATTTCTTTCCAGTTAACCATCCCATTTCTGCCCAGTTATCTGACTGGGCAGTTCAGTCTGTTGCAATAATTGCTAATTCTTTCTGGGAGGAAGTGGGGAAAGTCTAAAGGCTCAGCACGAACAAGTGATTTTTGTGGTAACTTCTCGCTCGGAGCCTGACGTGTTCTGCTTTATCGACTCTGAGGCAGGACATTGCACGTGCTCATAAGTCTGAGAAGTGTCCTCAGAGCTCCAGCAAAAAATGGTGGAAATTGAGGTTGTTGAAGAAGCTGTGGCTGCCCCATCCCTGGAGGTGTTCAAGACCAGGTTAGACGGGGCTTGGAGCAACCTGGGATGGTGGAAGGTGTCGGAACATGGGGTTGGAACCAGATGGTCTTTAAGGTCCCTTCTGGCCCAAACCATTCTATGAAATTGGGATAGCGGAGCACACCCTGAGTAAAAGATCATGAAGATAGCTGATGTTTCCTGATCGGTACTTCTGGGGTAACTGAATTTTCCCGATGTACGAGCTGCCCGTGTTCAAACACAACGCAAGAGCTGCCAATATTAAAGGGCCTGTAAATAAAAATGTGCTTCCCCAGCACCTCTTTCAAACTGGTGTTGTCTCAAAATAAACTCCAATTAAATATCGAGGCTAAGATTGTTAGAGATTCACCAGAGAGAAATCATAAAAGCCAAAGGCTGTGGCAATACTTGTAGAAAGCTTTTGCAGAGCTGTGTTTCACTTCAATATAAGGCTTGTGCTGCAGAGGACTGTTTACTTGGAAGATGCCAGCACCAGAACATTGTAATTGAGTTACCCAGGTATGCCGAGAATGTGTTTTCATTCATAATCCTCCAGTCTTGCAAGGCTCAAGAGAACTTATTGCTAACTTTAAACCAAGAGAGTCAAAATGGGTTATTGGATTGGAGACGTGGTGCCCACAGGAATTTAATAACGGAGGATGGCATGGCAGGGGTTTGTTGTTAAATGTAAATGTAAAAATGATCGGAATGTAAGAAATCAGGAAACATACCCACTTCTTGTGTGGTGCTTCCCATGGCGAATCAGCTGTTCCATCCCAGTCCTAAAACCAAGCACCTTAAACAACAACAGCAACCTTGACTGTGCTACCAGTTCAAAAATAAATGTCGTATCTAGGTCTGGTGGAAGGTGTCCCTGCCCATGGCAGAGTGTTGGACTGGATGGTCTTTTAGCTCCCAGCCCAAACCATTCTGTGCTTCTCTGATATTCCTCTGCCTTGGTGGCTCTTGGGGTCACTGCTGTTGCCTCAGCTCCAAGGGTAGTGGCTTAGCCATGAAATCTTCAGCTGTATCCTTGAGTCTAGAAAAAGCAACTTTGTTTTCTCTTTTGCAGCACTTCAGCTCTTCGCCTCTGAATTCGGCGCTCAGAAAGCTCAGAAATTTTTTTTTTTTTAAGAAAGGAAAGAGGTGCTAACACCGTGTGCCTCTTCAATTTAGTCTCATCTAACAGACATCCCCACAGGGAATAAGGTGGGGTGGCAGTAGGAAGTTATTTTCTGGAGTAAATTATTGTTTAGAAAAGAAGAGCACTGCTTAAATTGTCAAAAGAGCTGCACCATGAGCTTTTGGGCACATAGTGGAAGGTGGCACCTTGCTCTGCCTTTGGATAGGGAGAGCAATTGGAGAGTCTGGTTGTCCTTGTAGGTGATGGGTGAGAAAGTGTCTGGAGAGTGAGGGCAGGACCTCTCTGAGAGATACCAGAGGCACAGAAATGAGTTGTTGTGCTGTGCATCTTCGCTCCTTGGGGCTTTCCAGCTTTGTCTCTAGAAGCCTTTGTGTTGCTGAAATTGCTTCGCTTGGATTTTTTTCTTTAATTGTTGAAGTCTTTGAAAGAAAACCTGGGGGAAAGAACGAGCAGCGTGGGATTGGTGGATCTGAGGGTGTGAAGAGGGGGAACCCCTGAGCCCCTGCACTTTGCAGGCAGGAGGAAGATTTATCCTTCATGGAAACCCTTCTGCAACTTCAGGCAAACCCTGGAGCGTTCTCATGTTGATACCTAATGAATTTGGAGACTTGTACTCCTGCCCAGGCTTCCCTGAGCCCAACAATTGCATCGATCACCGTGGTGTTTCATAACTGGCCCTTGGTTGAACTCTTTTTAATTTCAGGAGTGGAGGTGAGGTGGGGAGAGGAAATGCAAGGTTGGTGTGTGCGTCAGGCAGCGGCTGCTGGAGCAGAGAGGGCTCAGCCTTGCTGTCAGCCGTGCACAACCCGAACCCGTCGCTCCCGTCCGCGGCGAAACCCGGCCAAGGAGCCGAGACCTTGGATGTGAAATCCCGTAAGCGCCGGGAGAGGGGAGCAGGTGGAGCTTGCTGATGTGTTTGTCTTGCTGGCTGCTCCTGAGGCTGCACTTCAGCACGAGCCAGCTGGCCTTGTCCTTAGGTAGCATCCCTCAGCGTAAGGAATGCTTGCTCCTGACTGGGGGAATGCAGGGAGGAAGGGACTGGGGCGTAAGGAGGAAAGAGGTTAACTGGACTCCACCTGAGATCTGTCTGGTTTGTTCTGCTCAATTCAAAACTTGGGGTTGTCCAGCCTGGAGAAGAGAAGGTTCCAGGGTGAACTCACGGTGACGTTTCAGTGCTTAAAGGGGGCCTTTAAGAAAGATGGGGACAGACTTTTTAGAAGGCTTGTTGGGATAAGGGAAGGGGTGATGGTTTTAAACAAAAAGAGGTTTAGATTAGACATAAGGAAGAAATTTTTTGCAGTGATGGTGGTGAAATACTGGACCAGGTTGCCTGGAGATTTGATGGATGCCTCATCCCAGGAAATACTCAAGATCAGGCTGGATAGGGCGCTGAGCAACCTAATCTAGTTACAGATATCCCTGCCCATGGCAGGGAAGGTGGTCTAGACCTTTAGAAATCCCTTCCAACCCAAATTATTGTATGAACGAGTCAGGTGAATGTTGAATTCTGTAGTGCATCAGAGCTGCAGATGCTGTAGCCCCCAATTTACCCTTCCTACCTCCACTTGTGCTAATCCCTGACCTTTCAGCTGCTCCCATGGCTCCCTGCCTGTGTCTGGGCTTGTATAAACACCCATCACCTTTTACCTCCTGGGCACAGCACGCACAGGTTCCTGATGTTAATGTGCCCCTTCCGTGGGGGATGTAACAGCTTTTCCAAAGGCGCCAGCAATGCTGTTTGGAAGTCTGAATTGGGTTGGTGCTGTGGGACAGCATTAAGTTGGGAGAAGACAAATTGCCAGGGCTGGATTTTTGCCAACACATAGTAGGGTGAACGCCTGACTTTTTTTCTTTTTTTTTCCCCCCCAAACGTGCCATTGCATCTTTAATTACAAGGTTAAGACCTCTGTTTTATGACTCATCTGAAAAAAACAGCACCTCCACCATAATTACCAGAGCATGTTGCCGGGGGGACTGTGGCTCATTAGTGACTCAGAGGAACCAGTGGCACCTAATGAAATGGCACTGCCTGCTGTAACACCCCAGCCTTGCCCTTTTCATGCCTGGTCCAAGCAGGGACCAAACCAGTCTCCCGTAAACGTGTGATGCCAAACCAGGCCATGCTGCAGTTGGAAGGAATTTCCGAGGAAGAGACCAACCAATTCCCGATTTTTGGACAGCATCAACCTGCAGAAACAGCTGTGTTCAGTTGAAGGAAAAGCAGAGTGTCTCATTTTGCCCAGTGGAGGATGAACATGTTGCTTCAGGCTCCCTCAGAAGCCGTAACAGGAGTGAGAAATGGATAAACCATGTTGGTGGGAATGTGGGTTCCTTGGGTAATCCACCTGCCGAGGCTATTTTGTTTGTTTCTCTGAAATACGTAAATGCAATCATTGCACAATAAGAGCCTCTTTAAAAACTTTCCTTTGATCATTAGCATGCTAATCAGTCGGGATGGATCTTCTCCTTCCCTTCCAGGTGGAGGGAAACAATTGACTCGTGTAATGGGTGCCCCTTGGCCACAGTTCGGTGCCTTTGTTCCTCCAGCCCATTGTTCTGGGATGAACTTTGGAACACTGTGTTTCTCCCTTGGACCAGACACTCGAATTGCCCTCTGGTTTATGTGCTGGCTCTTTTTTTTCTTTCATGGCCATCGGGGTATCCCTTCAGGAACCTGTCTGCACTGGAAGGTCTGAGTGGTGATAGGTGACAAGGCTGGGAGGTGCTGCCATCAGTGGCGTGACTTTGCATCCGTCATGTGCATAAAGGCTCCCGGGGGACCGGGAGGAATTGCGAGGCCTGAAAACGTGGCACACTGTACAAGGGAATAAAGAGCCTGCAACCTGGGAGCCAAAAAGTTATGGGGCAGAGAAAGGGTCTTTGGGAAACGGTGTCATACCTCAAAGGAAAAGCAGGAAGCCTAATCTGTAGAACAATAAGGCAGGCGAAATCTCTTTCCTTGTTGGCCCAAATTCATCCCAGGCTTGCGTAGGTAATGTTTGATTAGCCTAATGAAGTGGGGAAAGACAGAGCAAACCTATTCCTCTTTCTGATTGCGTTTTGGCTGGGAAGAAGTGTGTGAAGAGGCAGCATCGAGCCCCAGGTTTCCAAGGGGCTGCTTGGGTGGCTCTTGCTCAGGGCTTGAAATCAGGAGCTCTGTTACTCACTGTAAAATGGGCCATGCACCTGTCCAGGGGAGCTGCTGCCTGTGCCCACGCAGGCTGAGCTGTCACCTTTTGTCAGCGTTCAGAACAGGCAGGCTGGGTTTGGGCACCAGGCTTCGATCACACCTGAGAGCAGGTGCTCCTGTGCTTTATCACGCAGAGAAATGTTCCATACCCGCTCTGCCAGCAGTGAATTGCAGAACTGACTCGCTGCCAAACCCACGCTCCCTAGTAAATGCTGGGGATCCATCCCTGCTGCTGCTGTGTTGGTGGATTCGCTCTTGCTCAGCGTCATTTCCCATTTGTGGCTTCCTCACCGGACCCTGTTGGTGCAGATGGTGTTGGCTGCAGGACCCCAGCTCAGGAAATGGGCCAAGGAAGGCTGGAGTGTTCTGGGGCTTATCTTCAAGTGCCAAGCACTGTTTGGGGGATATCCTAGTGATTAGGAGCAGCAGGATGGGAAGTGAATTCCCATTTTCATCGAAATGGAGTTGTATTTTCTAAATTAAACTGGTTCTTTTTATCTGAGCACAAGGTACAACCTGGGATTCATCATGGCTTGTATGTTTTACAAAAACCTTTCAGATGTTTAGTTTGTATTATTGCTGCCATACTTGTTCAGGTGTGGTAAATCCCTGAGATGATCAGACTCATCCTGATCTTTAGCCTTGCTCTTTTGTGGTCCCAGCCCAGGATGTCTGAGACTTATTTTCAAGTACTGCCTGTGGCTGTAAAGGAAAGTTCTGGTGAATACTATAACATCAGTAAGCAAAAGGTTACATTTACCACATTCAGGAAAATCTGATGCCTGCAGTATTTCGGGACTGGTTTTCTGCTGTAATTCAGCATCTTGATGATTCTCATGTCTCATTTTTTCTGTCTTCTCCAGAGTCTCCACCAGCAGCGATGTCAAGAAATGGATACTTCTTTGAAGAGAGTGGCAAGTATTATTTGAATTTTTTGTGCACACACCTTATTGGAGAGAGAGCTGCACTGCAGGGGTAGCTGCAGACCTGACACGGGTGATACAGAATCCATTTAGCTGAAGTGTGATGTGAAAACAGTCTGGTGTGGTGGTTGTGTAATCTTGTATTGGGAGCAGGCGCCGTGTTTTTAAATCCTGTAGATGTTTGAGATAGCCAGGCGGTAAATAATCAACTCCACATTGTCATCGGTGACTGTTCTGGGTGGCTCCTTGTTTTTCAAGTTCTTTCGTGATGTTTTCCTGTCATACAGCCTGGCAGGTGTATTGGCTTGTCTTTTTCTGGAGTGGGGATCATGCGGGGGTGTTGGATCCCTGTGGAGACATCCTGCCAAAGAGCATCAGGCAAATGTTGGACGGCTCTGGCAGACGCATCTTTTAGTGCAAAGATTTTTTTTTTTTTTCCCTTTGAAGCAAGATTAAATGGTGGCATTTGGAAACTTGGATCATCTGTCTCAACTTGGATCATCTGCCTCAAAGGTGACTGAAATTTTGGAGATACTGACTGACAAAGGGACAGTTGAAGTGCAGTTAAGTCCCAGCTTCTCTGCTGATTTTGGAGAAATAGAATCATGGAATAATTTTGCTGGGGGAAAAGACCTTAAAGATAATCTAGCTCCAACCACCTGCCATGTGTTTTCCCCCAAACCAGCATGTGTGTAGGGTATTAGGGAGAGATCTTCTGGAGAGTTCCGGCCTCTTCAGGATGTAGTTCCTGAGGGCTTGGGGCTTCCTGCCCTTGGAAGTGCTGGAAATATTCAGGACTTCCAGAAGGTGAGAGGAAGACTGAAATTCTCCGGTTATTTAGGCCCTTAGATGCTTGTAGCTATCACAAGGCTCATCTTTCTTGTTCCAGGGGGCCAAGCCTTAGGGTGACAGCTGGAAGGGGAAGCTGAATGTCTGCTGGGTGTCAGCTGATCCAGCACCTCCCGTGACAGCACTTCCTTGGGCACTGGCTCTCCTCTTCTCGTACAAAGAACAATTTTTGGGAGTCAAAGGATGAAACTGGAAGCCAGTCCTCTCATCTCTGGTCAGAGGTGTTTGCTGGAGGCTGGCTTGAGCTGCAGAAGGGCAGAAAATGATGCCTGACCTCAGGGAGGTGTTCTGAGGGCACGTGGGGCATGAGGTCTGGGTAGCCCTGCTCCTTCCTTCCTTCCCACCTCGCTTGTGGGCTCTTGGGGTGTGGTTGGTGCTCTGCTGAAGACTCGGAATGTGAGAGGGTGACCCGGGTTGGGAGCTGGGGAGGTGACTGAGCCTCCAGCTTCTAGCTGAGAGCAGTGTAAGGGCTTGGCGAGGAACGCTGCTGGCTTTGGAGGCAGGACAGACCCCTGCTTCATCCCAAACCCTTCTGCCACAGGGAACACAAGCCCAGCTGTCTGTCCTAGAATTTTATGTGGCCCCTTCCACGACTCAATCTTTCCTTCCTCAAACCATCCCCANAACACAAGCCCAGCTGTCTGTCCTGGAATTTTATGTCAATCTTTCCTTCCTCAAACTATCCCCACAAAAAACAAAAAAAAAACCCCAAAAGCAGATCTCAGAATGTTTTTATCATAATTGTGTCATCCTCTGTACAAATCTCTGAGAGAAGCTTCTTCTTTTGTCGACTTGGTGCCATGGCAATGGGCATTTCTGCCCTATATTTGCGTTATTACTCATCTTCCTCCTTTGTCTTAAGGAGGCAGCACCTTGGAGCTGCTTCTGAGGGCTTCGAGAAGCTGTGTGGTGCTTTCCTGTCGTGGTTTGGGGAAGGAGGGGATGTAGGTTGCGAGTTCCCCCTCGGCCCGCGCGCAGCGCCGAGCGCTGTGTTATTCGCGATTGGAAACACGGTGGATTTCTTGGTCGTTTCACGCTCGGCGCTGCTGTCACTCTCACTCCTCATTAGGAACTGACCTTTTGGGAGAGTTCAGCAGCTGCGGAGCGATGAGTCGCCGTGTGCTGCTTGACTGAGCCGAGGCCTCGGCGCGTACGGACGGCACATCTCGGAGGGTGCCGGTGTGAGCGCTCCCACCCCGCTGCGCTGCTTTGGTGATCTCTCTGCAGGACTTCCGTGCTCTCAGATTCTCAAAGCCTTCACCTCAAAACGTCACCGGGGCTGGAGGAAACCACACAGAAAGATGTTACCTTTTCACAGGGTTTCAAAACAGCTTGTTTTGTAACGGAGCTACGAAATCACCGAGCTGCTTCTTGGCACCACTTGTGGAGATCTGCCAGGCAAGAGATGCTCTCGCCCCACCTCTGAAATAATAAAAATCCTCAATTTTTATTGGGGAGAAGGCAAAGAAAAAAAAAATAAACCTCTTTAATTCTGTTTTTTGGACACTTTCCCCCCTTTTCTCAGCAGAGCAACGTCTTTTGATACTCTTGCTCTGCGCAGAGTGGAGCTTTTTCCTTATCTCCTCCTGGGATCTTGCATATACATCTGGTTTTCTGTATTCTTAGTAATTAGGATGTTTTTGTTTCTGAGCATATCTGAGGCTCTGTTTGGAGCCTGGGTCTGTCTTTTGCCAGCTAACTTTTCTTTACCCTTCTTGTGTTCTCAACAACGTTCAAATTTAAAAGCTGAAACCTCATTTTTAGTTGAAAGGGTTGTAGCGAGGCTGATCTTGGCCGCAGCACCAAAGAGCTTTGGAAGAACCTCCTGGATGTTTACATCCGTAAAAACTTCAAGTGTTCAGTAATTTGTAGCTCTGTTAATTACTGAGGAGCTGGGGGAAGCCCTGCAAGGATTTTCTAGTGAATTCATATGTGACTGTTTGGGAAGTTCAGAGTGTTGTTTTGGTCCCAGCCATCTCCCAACCTAACTAGCTAAAAATCTGGAAAGCTTATCAAGGAGACCATGTCTTCAGCTCAGAGTTCAAGTTTTCCCCTGTTTCTGGAAGAACTTGATAGCCACTTTTGTGGCTTTTAGTGCCTTGCATGAGGTAAATACTTCCAATGTAGCTGGGAAAAAATCTGGTGAGTAGTTTGTTCTGTACAGGCAACATTAAGAGGAAAAGTAAGGAAATAAATTCATTTATTTTTAAATAAATCAGCTGCTCAGTTGGACATTTCTGATTGAGGGTGATGGCAGCAGATTTGATGGCAGCTGCTGGCCGTGCTCTGTTTTCAGCCCACGTGTATTGTCAGTTTTAATAGCTGTCCTCTCCCACCTTGCTGATGAAAATCCACGTTTTTACTCGTTTTTTTGAGCCTGTGGAACAAGCCTCTTGCACAAACAAACCTGGCAGGGCCTGGTGATAATTGGTGTCCCCCTCCTGCGTGTTAAAGTCACTTAAATCTTCTGTAAGGTTGTTTTGACAAATGAGTTTTCTTTCTGGCGAATTTCAGTGAGTGATGAGATGATTGTGTAGCCCCAATCCAAACCTGGCGATAATTGGAGTCCTGATGAAATGCAGCTCAGCAATCAGGGCTCAGAATTAACTCATCAAGCCCCCCATTGTCTCTTGTGAGCATCCTGCACCCTCCTCGTGGAGGTGGATGAGCTCTAAAGGCGCTGGAATTACCTGCAAGTGATTAAATTCTGCCTAAATTGCGATGAGGTTTTTAACTGAGCCAAGAACTTTCCCTGATAAGACAAAAACCCAGAAGTTTTCTGGTTCCTCTTGCAAAACCCAAAGGAAGGAATCCCAGTGCAGTGCTGGGGATATCTGAATTGTTGCATTGTTTTAAAGCTGGCTCAACAGATCCTGCAGCACAAATTTATTTTTTTTTCTGGTCTTCCAGAGCAAATCCCTCACTGCTTGGTCTCCTCTGACTTATTAATTGGTTTTGCTGGCACAATAAATCACAGTTGTGTTGAAGGGCCCCAAGGCCCCAGTCTGGCTTGGGATGTTTGGATATATTTTATCTGCTTGTTTTTGTTTTTCGCTTTGCAGTTCAGCTTGGTATGTGTGCTGGGGGGGGGGNTTTTTTGTCGTTGTTGGGTTTGGGGGTTTTGTTTTTTTTTTTTTTTTTTTTTTTTCTTTTTTTTTTTCTTTTTATGTTTTACTTTATCTGTCTTGGAATTGTTTGCTTAAGCAGGAGATTAATTTAAATGTTTTTGTGAAGCAAATCCTTTCACAGTGGGTTTTTCCCCATGAGATGCCCAGTTTGCCAGCAGGAGATGAACTGCTGCTACCTGTGGGAGAGCAAAAGGGGTGGCTCGAAGGTCTCTTGCAGATTTTTTATTTCTGGAATTATCAGGAGGTCTGTAATAAAATAATAAAAGGAACACCCCTGATTTCTGAGGGTTCTGTTGCAAAACAGAAACTCCACGTGCTCCTGTGTTCTGTAAAAACAAAATAAAAAACCCCAACAACACTCCACTGAATTACTTGGATTATTCACAACATTTCCTAGAAATCTGGCTGCAAAATACAATACTGGAATTAATTCAAAAGTGCCTGGGTGTTGTTTGTTTTGGTGTTTTGTTTTGTTTTGGAGTTGTTGGTTTTTTTGCAGCAGCAGCAGCAGATCAGCTCTTGGAGTTCTGTTATGAATTATCACTGAAGTGGCAGGGGAAGCTCGACGTTTTCATCTGGCTCTTCATGACAAAAGGCTGAGGCAGGGTTGGGAAGATGCAGCTGAGGTTCCGGTCAGCCAGCGGTGCAGGGATCTGGGAGAGCTCTGCTCTTGGTGACTCACCTGCTCTGCACTTTCTACCTCTGGTTTGGATTTTTTTTTTTCCTTTCCAAGAGGAGGTTGTGGTTTAATCTGTGCTCTTGAGCTTAGGTAATGGATTGACATCATCGTAGCAGGTGGTCATTGCTCCAGAAAATCCGTATCTGATGGGCTCCCGGGGAGTGCTTGAGAGCCAGGAAGCATCACCCAACACTTCCCTGGCTCTTACAGTACCCGTGGAAGGTCTGGCACTGGGGGACACTTCTCTAAATCCCATTTACATGATCTGAAGATCTGCCTGTGCCAACTCAAATTATTTGGCTTAATCCTAGAGTGATTTATTTGAGTTGGGACCCTAAAGACCATCTATCCCACCCCTGCCATGGGAAAGGACACCTTCCACTTGCCCAGGCTGCTCCAAGCTCTGTACACCCTGGCCTTGGACACTTCCAGGGATGAGGCAATCGCAGCTTCTCTGGGAATCTTAGTAAAGGAGTTGTTTTAATCAAAGCATGCGAGATAAGCTCTGAGTCCTTGTGGCAAATTAACTGTCAGCAAAAAACCCTCAGCAGTCCAACGATGAGGTCTGGGGACAACCCCTACAGCCCCAGTTGTTTCCTCTTGGGCTGCCAGGGGTAAATCTCCTCAGGACAAAACCAGTGAGCCTTGCCAGGGACTCTCTCAGCTCTGAACCAAAGGAAAAGCTTAAAATCCTTGTGGGCATCCAGCTTTATTTAATCAGCTTGGCTTACAGTTTTAATGGAGTGAGAGACAGCTTTGGGTGCTGCTGGGTGGCTGCAGTTGTTCTTGTCTCTGAAATGCAATAATTTATTAGGAAGGAAGGGATTTTTCATGACTTCTTGTCATTCAAAACAAGCCCCAAACTTTGCAGTTTAACCTCAGCAGGGATGTGTAAAATTTGGGTGCGTGTTTACCTAAAAAATGTTGTTATACCAATGTAATTGCTCTCATTTTATCTGGGAAACGAAAAAGAGAATTATTTTGGTAAGTGGGTGATTATGCTGGAATCAGCCTAGGAGATGTGCCCACAAATTTGCCTTGGTTCATGTGTGAGTAGAGTGCTCTTTAAACCCTTTCTTTCTAGAATGCTCTGGAGGTTGGAGAACTGATAACACTTATACAAAGTTCTTCCAGGTCTCTCTTGAATCCTCCAGTTGCTCTCTCCCTGCCAGAGTTAACTGACTGGAAGGTTACCTAACCTATGGAGGCACCAGGAATCCGTGTTTTCTGTGCAGAGTGTAAAGGTCAGGGTGGAGGTGGAGGCTCCATTATTAATTGAGTTTCCTTTTGCACCCAACGTTGGGAGTTCGGGAGTTTTGCAAGTGGCGCAGTGAATCGGAGCCTGCAGGGAGTGAAACAAACGCTCTGAGAGCTGGGAGCTCAGGTTAATTAAAAATTCATGCCTTTCTTGAAAGTTAGTGTCTGTTCTTGGCTGGAGCAAGTTGAAAATCCCCGAGGAGAAAAATTAGGTGAAGATAACTTTTTTTTTAACTTAATGCCAGTATTATCACCAGTTTTTAGGTGGATACAGGGCTTAAATGTCTCTTGAGTTCCTTAATACTCTATTACAGCTGAGCACTGGGATGCTCAAAAGAACCAGGCTGGATTTTAGGGTAATGCCCATGTCCCAGTTGATGCTCCTTTACCTTTAAAAGCTATCGAATATACATTATTATCATTGATTCCCTTGACCTTCTGTACTTGACCTGTAATTCCTCTGAGAAAATGGATGCAAAAATGGTTCTCGGGCTCTTCCAAAACAATTTGCTGCCTTCTGTGCCTAAAAACTCACTTGAGAAATCTGAAATGGTTTTCAGCATGACAAGCTGATAGTGTTGGATTGCCAATCGTAGCTTAAAAAACCTCTTTTAATGTAGTTTGAGGTTCCTGGCTTTCTGAGGAGACTTTTTTGGAGGGGGTAACTACCACTTGTGAAGAGGAGGAGATGCAATTCCATGATTCTGGAAGCTGGGGCTTGGATTTGATGGAGGGAATAGGCACTGCTATGAATGAGACCAGTTTTCCAGGCTTAGAGAGGAGATTGCCTTAGAAATTGAGGGTAAAAATCAGTTGTTTCCAGAAAACTGCTCGGAGTCAGTGGCTCGTGCCTGCAGATGTTGGTTAAAGCTCCACAATTGGTTTTGTCACCTGAGACACCCCGAGAGGTCGTGCAGGAGCTGTGGCTGGAATAACTCCCATCACCTGGAGTGCGAGAGGATGTTTTTAGTAATAAAGCTGCTTTTCTCCCAGGAAATTGAGCTTGATTGAGGTTTTTTGCTTTCATGGAGAAGGCTGCAGCCCTTGGGCTGGGAGTGCTGCTCCCACTTCAGCTTTTCCAGGGAATATATCTGATGTGGCTGAGGCTGAGCTTCCTGCTTGCTGTGACTCTGCTGATTTTACTGCCCCAGGTGCAGCTTCCAGGTGCCACCAAAGCAGCAGTGGGACACATAATGCCACCTCTGATGGCAGCAGCTGCAGTCACTGCTGCTCCCTACGGAGCCCTGGGCACTAAAACTCAGCTCCAAAGCAAAATAGCTGCAGGGCAGGCACCTTGTCAGAGCTGGGAGAGGGCTGAGAGCAGCAGGAGATGAAGTGGAGCTGAAAATGTGATGAGAGCAAAGAGAGAAGGCTGGGGATGGAATCTTGGAATCCTGGGGTGGTTTGGGTTGGAAGGGACCCTAAAGATCATCCAGTTCCACCTTCTTGCCATGGACAAGAACAGCTTCCATTAGAGCAGGTTGCTCCAAGCCCCATCCAGCCTGGTCTTGGGTGGATATTGGGATATTAGAGCACAGCAGGTCTGGGCCAGGGGTAAATTAGGGAGGAAGGGGTGATGCTTTAGAGAGGAAACGCCAGAGAAATCAGAATGATTCCTTTTTTTTCTTCCCAGCACCTGCATACAATGGGGGGCTGGTTTATTTTCATGTTGAATAGGATGGGCTGAGGAAAGCCCATCAGGCAGAGGAGAATTTAAGGTGAAAGCATCTGCTGCTTCTGGCTGCAGAGGGTGAGGAGGGGGTTTTGTTCCTGCAGCACTGAAGGATGCTGCTTGCTCTTCTTGGTCTCACGCAATTCCCATATTTTTCCATTTCTTTGCCATGAGACGAGTCCTGCAGGGTGGACTGAGGGGGATTATCCTGACCCCAGTGTGTTCTTCATGGTGCGGGAGGGCTGCACTGATCTCAGCCAGCTTTAATTCCCAGCTCCTCCTCAGCCAAACCTCTTTTCTCCGGTGCTTTTAGACCATATTTTGGGCTGAAGTGGCACTTTGTGTGCTCAGAGCTCTGACTGGCCCTGTCATTTAGCTCGTGGCACTTCAGCAAACGCTGCCTTCATCTGAAGGTGCCAACTTGCAGTGATAAGGATGGGGAGGACCCCAATTTGGAGATCTTAAACTCTCCCGCAGAAAATCTGATGCCAGTGGAAAGGTTTTTAACTCTGCCCTCCATCTCTGAAGAAACTGCTCCCGACAAAGCCCGTGAGGTGTTACCAGGCCTTCCGTATGGAAGCCTGATGCTATCTGCACAAATTCTGCAACAGCCACATCAGATCCTGCTCTGAACTTCTGCAGAACACCCATCAAACTTCCAGAGGAGCTGAACAGCTTCTGCTGTCGCTTGTGGCATCTGCTGCCCTTCAAGCAGCGGGGGTGGCACTCGGTGAACATCAGGGAATGGGGAGGGAAACAGCTGCCAGGGCTGGAGGCAGGGCTGGAGCTCCGGGGGAAGGTGCATCTGCCACGCACACAGCCCGTGTCACCTCGAGGTCACCCTGCATTTGACAGGCGTAAATTGCTCGCAGTTTCGAACTCCTGGCAGACGAAATAGGCTGAAGGATTCCAAACAGGAGTGGTCTGAAGCCTGGAGGTGGTTCAGTGACAAAGCAGACACCTGTCTGGGAGTGCAGTTCCTGTCCAGCCCAGGTTGGGGATTATTTGCAGGCCGAGTGTTTTGTCCGTCCCTTGCCCAAGGGACACGAGGCTCGGCTGCCTTTTGTTCTGCTCTTTCCTCCCCTAAAGAGGGAGGAACAGAGGATGCTTCCCTTGCCAGAGTCCTCGCTGACCTCTGCCCAACCCTCTGATCCTACTCCACCCTTGCCCTTCTTCCAGCTCCTGAGCTGCTTCTCTCCTGTCTCCAGCCCTCTCTGTTTTCAGGGGCCAGCGCTGCCACTCTCTTATCAAACCAGTTTCGGTGGGTGAGGAGGGGAATAAATAGTTCTTCCTGCTTGGATTTGCTCTATTTACCCATCTAATTCCAGTAGGACAGAGAGGAAAAGCTCACCCGTGTTTTCAGAGCTGGGTGCTCAAACCATCTTACGTGTCTCCCATCTGACCCAGTGAGTGGGAAGGTTGGAGAAGAAGCTCAGAACTTCCCTGAGGCTGCAGTTCTGGATGTGGTTGAGGTGGGAAAAGCCTTCCCCTGGCTGTTTTTTTTTTCTTTGCAGGGCTGCCCAAACTTTCCTGGCACTGAGAGGAGCGTCAGCACTGTGGGTGCTCGACTTTGAGGGGAGATTATGGCGTCCATCATGCATTCTGGAGGAACCAAACCCCAACTTTGGCACTTAGTTTGGGATTGAGATGCTTGTGTGAGACTTTGTAGTCCTTCTGATGGAAGCAGGCACCTTGTGTGGCTGTTGTCCATCCCTCCAGGACACAGGCTGCCCCTCAACCTGCCACATCTGCCAGCAGAGATTTCGTATCTGGCGGTGCCCACGGTGTTCAGGTGTTTCCTGTACTTTCCTCGCCTCACTTTTGTTCTGTCTGGACAAGTTTCCATCGTGCAGGGATGCAAACACCCTTAAGCTCTGCCAGCAGCAGAGGATGTGCTTTGCTGGATGGGGACAGCAGCACTTTGGATGCTTTTTGAAGCCTTCAGAACACTTCTGGAAGGGCTTATTCACGTTCATTCCTGTCAAGCTGTAAGGTGAAGGAGGCACACATCAGGAGGGGGGTTAATCTGAGGGGCTTTATCGGGTTGCCCACACCTTTGATAAGCAGTTTAGAAGTCATCTGGAGGCCTGAAGCTCCTGCAGCCCCCTTGCACCCTCTGAGCCCTCTGGGGGGATGCTGAGCTCCATCAGCTCGTGGCAGGAAATGCTGCAGCCCCTGTCCTGTGTCACCGAGTTCCTGTTTGTGGCCTCACTCCTCTGGGTTTGTGTTTTGTGGTGGAGAACTGTCGGCTCGATCCCTCACAGGCAGCATGTGCTGCTTTCAGCTGCTGCCTCCACATTTGCTTATACGAGGCTTTAAAAAAAGCCATCAATATTTTAGTTTCCATTCAAGCCTCTGCCTTGAAGCTCTCCCTTTTCATTTCACTGTAGTGCCTAGAGCCAGCTAATGAAATACCTCCCTCCTGCTTCAAATTAGGCATAAAAGACTTGTCAGAAGATGAGGAGAAGCTGCTGAATAATCCTGGTAATGTAAAAATCGACATTCTGTAATGTCCCTAATTCTCCCAATTAAACATGATACATGAGTGTGCTACAAGAGTCCTCCAGCTGCTCCGTAATGAGATGTTGCAGGGACCAGTTTGCTGTTGGATGAGGCTGGGTTAAACTCTAATTAAAGCCTTGCAAAAGGCTAAGGAGTTGTCTGGTGTAATTAAGAAACTTGTCTCGCATTCTCAGTGCTGCCACCCCCAGTGACCCGCTCCTCTGCCCCGTGGGGAAGTGCAGGTCTCTCTGTCCACATCAGGTGTCTGCTTGGAAACTTCTTTTATTTTTTATTTTATTTTTTTTTTAATTTTTCAACCTGTAGTTTCCAACTGCTGCGTTGCAGAACAGTGGCGCGGCCTCGGGCTGGTGGCGGCGTTGGGTTCGGGGCGGGCTGGGGCGCAGCTCTTGCTTCTGGTGGTGTTTTTATGGTTCCCGGTCAGCGTTTTCATCCTGTGGTGATTTTTACCCACGGGGAGCGAGGTGTTGGGGCTGGGCCTTGCTGCCCGCACCGTCGGTGTGAGGCCAGAGGGATGAACCCCTGAGGCCACCCCAAAACACGCTGGGGGCCATTCCTTGAGCCCCCCCGGCCCTCACGGGGCCTCAGAGCGGCGCCTCACAAGGCCCTGGCGGTGGCACAGGCCTCGCCAGCCATGGACTCGGACTCGGACTCGGACGCTTCTTCCCCCCCGCCGGTGAAGCCCGAGGAGAGCCTGCGGCCCTCTCATGGCACCCCCATCTCGTTGTCAGGGTACCTCAAGTGCGACACGGACGATGCGAAGGAGGAAGGGGCGGGCGAGGAGCTCTTCGACGGCGTCAACTCCACCATCGTGTCCGGGGACAGCATCCGCTTCTTCGTCAATGTCAACCTCGAGGGCGCTCCCAGTGCCGCGGGTGAGTGACCCCCAAAAACGGGGATGGGAGGGGGGGTTGTTGCTGTGGTGGGATTTCATGGGATCAGCGTGGTTTGGGTTGGAAGAGACCTTAAATGGCATTTCTTTAAAGGTAGGGACACCTTCCACTAGGCCAGGTTGCTCCAGGCCCCGTCCAACCCATCCATGAACTTTTGCTTCTGGGACAGTGTTTTAATATCCTCAGCACTGCCTGTGATGAATGGGGAGGGAGGAAGATAGCCAAGCCCTTCACCAAAAAACTTCTGTCATTTTCTTTGTTTCATTTCATACGCAGTTTTGAACCTTTTTTTTTCCTTCTGCATAAAATCAAACAAAATCTCATTCACTTAATTTCCCGTAAATACCAGCGCTGCTATTTAGTGAATCCTTTGAAAAGTAAAGCTGGCAGAAGTAGGGAATACAGATCTGAACTGAGATCACACGTGGTGCCAAGCCAGGTCTGAGAAACAGAGGTTTTAGGAGAGGACAGAAATCAAGTCATACAGCTAAAGAGTTTTCTTTTGGGGCTGGTGGCTATGACAATCTTGCTTAGCTGTAGCAACCATTTTATTTTTCTAGAAGATGTTTTCATTTGTACTAAGATAAGTAGTTCTGAAGTTAGACATAACTTAGCCTTCTTTATTCTCTGAAAGTGTTCAAGGCCAGGTTGGATGGGGCTTGGAGCAACCTGGTCTGGTGGAAGGTGTCCCTGCCCCTGGAAAGGGGGTGAAACTGGATGAGCTTTAAGGTCGTTTCCCATCCTGTGAAAGCTGAATTTTGTGGGATGTGCCTGGGAAAGCGCAGCTCTGGGGCACTGCAGCAGCCTGGGTTTGTCCCAGCAGCTGGAGCCTGCCTGTGTGGGCACTGGCTATTTTAGAGGTTAAATGCACAGGCTCTGGATTATTCTCGGTGTCACAGTATCAGAGAGTCCTTTAAGTTTGTTAAAAGTTATTTTTAGGTTAGGTGCAAATCCCGTTTGATCTGCAGCGAGCAGTTCCTGGGAATGGTGATGCAGATTAGGCACGGCCTGGACCCCTGTTTGCCTATCTCGGAGTCTGCTTTTTGGCTCTGAGCGATGACTTGAACTTAGGAATAATATCCAGCAATTTCCAAGCCTGCAATTTTACAAATGCCATCTTAATTGAAAGATTTAAGGGAGCTGTGCTCTGCTATGACAAGTCTGGATTTAAATGCCGTGGGGTGCATTGTTTGGGGATGAGGAATGCAAGTGCTGTGGATTCTTCTGCATCTGAAGAAGTTCACTTTCCTTGTGTGTCCTCCTGGGCTTTTTGTGTTTTCCCTTCCATTCAAAACAGGACAAAAAAGGCTTCCTTATTTCCCTGAAGCACTGCTGTTTGTGATGGTGCTGTTAGTGGCATCCTTTTTTTTTTAGCTGAGAGGTTTAGGATTTTTAAGGAAAAATGGTGTGCTGGGGCCCTGTTTCAAATGGAAGGATGATGATTTTTAAAATGAGCTTCAGGCAGAACAAAAGTCCAGACTTTCAGTAAGGGAATATGTGAAAAAAGAGATTTTTTTTCCCCCATTACATCAAAGTGACCCAGGTAGCCAAAATCCAACTTTTTCACTGTTAGGCACAGAATTCATCAGAGTCCAGGTGCTGGAGCTATCAGCTCCTTTCTCAGAGGTGTTTTTACTGGAGTTTCTTCCAGGCTGGATTTTATACACATCAAATCAGTCTGTGGCTGCAGAGAGCACAGCTGATCCTTCTGGAGGGGTGACTTTTTGGGTGGCTGAGAGTGGCTGAGATGAGCCTCTTAAGCTCTTCTAAGAAAAACAGCCTGAACTGCTGAAAAAAAGACCCAATTCCCAACATGAGGTTTAACTATGCCAGAGCCAAGGTGTGTCTGGGAGTGAATTGTTCCCTGTTCAGAAATTCCCTTCTGTTGCTGTCACTCTTTGGAAGTTTTGGGAGGTTTGTTTTTTTTTTTAATACTCAGGCTTTGATTTCCTGGAACAAAACTGTGGAGCTGAGCCTTTGCATGGATTGTCCAGAGTGAGACAAGCTGGAAAGGAGGGGGAAATAAAAGTAGGGTTTCTCCAGGTGATGCCAGATGCCCCAAACACCTCATTTCCTACCCCAAGGGATCTGGTGCACCAGGATCCTACAAAATCCTCTGCTGCTCTGTAAACACAGAGGAAAACCAAGTGTGGGAATGACATCTTTGCATCCTCATCTTATTTTCCTGCATTCTGGGTGAAATATTTGAGCTGAAATATGTTCTCTTGGCTGGATGTGGTGCCCAGACTCTCTCCTGCTGGAGACTTCTTTGGGTCAGCTGCTGTGAGGTTGCTGCCCACCTCAATATACGGCTAAAAGATCCAAAATTCCCATTCTGGGGAGGGGATGAGTTGGAACCCTGGGATCCAGGTGCTGGCAGGCAGGGGAAGTGGAATTACAGATGCAGTGACAGCTCTGCATCATCCTGTTGAGCTCTTGGACTCTGTGTGATGTGTGTGCAGCTCTCCATGAGCATAATTGGATGCTCTCCACTATAATTTTGTTTTTAAAAGATCACTGTGTGGGATTAAGCTTTGAGCCAACAAAACACAGCACGACCCCTAAAACTCCCAACAATTGACCATTGGCCTAAAATGCAGGGCTTTGTGCACAGGTGTGTGTGAAACAGGGATGGCTTGAAGAAATCTGGGCTTTAAGGTATGGCCTGTCTTATTTTTAATTAAAATAAAATTAAAGAGGCTGCCTTTGCAGGGAATACTGAGCCCAAAGCAGTGCAGATGCCTGAGCGCTGAAATGCTGCTCAGTAGTGACATTTGGGTCATTTCTCCTGGGTGTTTCAGTGCTTCCTTGCGTTAACTGATGAAAGGTTTTTTTAATTCTCTTGTTGCTTTTCATCCTTGTAACTTAGATTTTGGTGGTAACATTTGTTTTCAGCAAATGTTGGTTGCTCTAACAGGGAGGTGGGTGTTTATCTGAAGCTGGAGGCTGTTTTGGACCTGGGATCTGTGTTTTTGGGGGAAGATCAGGGTGGTTTTTAGGCTGAGGCTTTTTCTGAAGTCACAATAAATGTTTGCAAGTAAAATCACAGAATTGTTTGGGTGGGAAGTGACCTTTAAAGGTCATCTAGTCCAACCCCCCTGCAGTAAGCAGGAATGTTTTCCACTGTCCCAGGCTGCTCCAAGCCCTGTCCAACCTGGCCTTGAACACTTCCAGGGATCCAGGGGCAGCCACAGCTTCTCTGGGCAACCTGGGCCACGGCCTCACCACCCTCACAGTAAAAACAATTCCTTTTTCAGGTCTAATCTAAATGTTCTCTCTGTCAGTGGGAAACTATTCTCTGTTGTCCAGGAAAGCTTCATCTGCAGCACACCTGGAATTAAATCCGTGCAAATAAATACAGCAGTTTGGTTTAGGCTGGGCCTTAAATTTAATGGACAGGTGATGCAAGTGAGTCTTTGGAGTATGTGGGGACACATCCTTGCCATCAGTCACAGCTTTCTTATCTCCTTGGCAGCTCCCTTAAATCAGCCAGGTACATATTTTCATCGTTTGGATCTTGGGGTTTTTTTCAGTTTTAGGATTTAAAACAATCATTTGAATCTTGTTCGTGTAGTTCGGGGTTTTCAAACAGTTCTTTGGATGTTGTTTTTGTAGTTTGAGGTTCTGAAATAATTCGCCTTCCCCTTACCCACATTGCACGACGGGTTTGCACAGGATTTGCTTAAATTTAGGCACAATTTATCAAGGATTTGTGGAGCTGTAGCTGCCAAACTTTTCCCATTTGCAGCCGATGCCCAGCCTGGTGATTTTAGAGGTGCCTGCAGCAGTTTTGGGTTGAACAAGGCAAACTCCTGACGGCAGCGAAAAGCCAATTGGAAAGCAGGATATGGCTCTGCCGGGGTGTGGGGGGGAAGCAGCGGAACACGAATTACGCTTCAGGAGAAATTAAAAGCTGTTCCACCCTTCGGACAATTGATCATTCGTAGATACAGAGAATCAACAGTTTCCTGTATCCCGCTCCAGAGGCACACACGTGCACGCCCGCCGCCGCTGCTCCCGGCAAAACACTGGATCCAAGTCCTGGCCCAGCCCCTGCCCAGATGACTTTTTTCTTCAAGGGGACGAGGAGAAAAGCTGGATGCTGGCGCCAAGGATATTCCAGGGAGAGTAGCGTCCAGAGACAAGTGGTCTGGGCTTGAATGGGTATCACTCTGCACACAATAGTCACATTTCCTCACATTAATACCGAGGTCCTTTTTATGTCTCGAGGCACAATGCTGACCCACGCGTTCCATCTGATAACTCCTGTTTTAGCAGTTTGATGTCAGAGTGGGATGTTGGGCTCCCGAGGCTTCCTACCCTCTAATGGAAAGTGGATATTCCGATTGTGTGCCGGGGGGGGGGACGGCCTCCCTCCGAATTTCCTGAGGAGAGTGTTTTCAAAGCGCTGCTTAGGAAGCCGAGGGAGGTGTGGGGGGAGCGCGGGTGGTTCTGCACGGAGGCAGCGTCCTCCCTTCGTGCTTCACCTTGGTCCCCTGCAGAGGCTTCCCGTGGGATTTAGAGTGCATGAAAAAAATGCACATTTTCCCCCTGCCTCAAATTGAACGACAAAACCTACTGCAGGTGGGTTTTTTCGTGAAATGTTTGGCTTTTGTAGCACGTGGGTGTGACAAGTGACACCGCGCTCGGCACTCTTACCTTGTCCCTGGTCAGTCTCTGTGCTGTCCCCTCTCTTCCCACTTCCCACCCAGGAGTGTGGGGGATGGTCCTTCACCTGCCCTGCTGTTTTTGCTGCTCCAGAATCCTTATTCCCACCTTCCTTTAACCTGGGGATTTGTGGGATGCACCCAGCTGACTTCAGGCTCTCTGCCTCAGCTCAGCCCATCACCTGTCGTGGGAATGTGGGATAACGAAGGCGCAGTTATTTATCTAACAATATTTAACCAAAATCACTCAAATCTGATGGTGATTAGCCCAGGCTCAGGACAGCAGAGCAAAGAATCCCTCTGAGATCCTGCTTGTGCAATCCCTCACTGCCAGTGGTGTGTTAGAGGTGTCAGCACTGCTCCTGACAAACTCCTGTCATGCCATGTGGTGATGGGGTTTTATTTATATCTTTTTAAGGCAGATCTGAAAAGCAGAACAGTTTTTTCTGCTCGCGGTGTGGTTCGACACAGGTGGCTGAGTCTTAGATTTGGGCAGACCCTTGATAAAAAAACAAAGATAAAATAGTTGTTTTTTTTTTAATAATAAGCCCTCCAAACCTTTAATACTTCCACTCATACCAGTTCCTTGATATTTTCCCGAGAAAAATGTGGAAGTGCTAGTGTAGAATTCTGCTCTGATTTATTCTACTGTGCACATATATATGTATATTTACCATGAAGATGCACCAGGGAGTGTTTGTAGATCTAAAGAAATGTGCACAGCCAGAAAGCTCCTTTTATCCCAAAATAAAATGCTGTCTTAAGATGCTGCAGGCATCCAGTGGTGGCTTTGCTCCAAAGGCTTTTGGATCTTCTCAGGTGTTAAGGGCAGCACTGGGGACCTGGATGAGGGAAAGGGATCTTGGGTGAAAGGAGATCTCTTAAGGCAAAAGGTGAAAAGCCTTAAACTTTGCTATTTGACTTTCAGGGGTTTGTTTTCAGGCTTGCATGGCAGATGTTGATACCTAAGCAGGGGGTGGAGGGGAAGCAAGGAGGGGATTTTGTTTCTCGGGGATATTATTAGGGCAGCTGGGATGAAACTGAGCAAATAAACTTCCAAGTATTAAATCTCCTCGTTTGTGTTGAAGTTGGATGGGGACTGTTTGGTGGGAAATAAAAAGGAGAGGCAGGGCCCTGAGTGTGCCACGAGTTGTGATGTTGTCAGAGCTGAGCTCCCCGGGAGTCGCTCGTGGCATTCCCAGTAACGCTCCGTGCCCGCGTGCACGCATCCCAGAAATTCGGGATGCGCGTGGCGCCTTGATGTGGCTGCCAGGAGATGTCGGGGATGCGTTGCTGACTTTTTGGCTTTTCCCCTGGGCAGGACCTGGAGCAGAGCCCAACAGATAAGCTCGGCCACCCCTGGCAGCTCTCCCTCAGCTGTGTGTGAGGACACACAATAATGCCCCTCGCTCACTCGCTTGCCTAAAATAGGCTTTTGCTGCCTGCTCTGTCCGGCGAGGAGGGCCACAAAAATAGACATGAAAATTTCACGTGGTCCCGACCTCCTCGTGGTGTTTCATTGTGCTTAATTGTGACGTTCAGGTGTGAAATCTCAAATTACTGAGATTTTCAAGTTATTGCTCCTGGTAGTGAGACACGGCTGAGGAGATTGATGGGGAGTTTCTTGTAGGGTGAATCCAGGATTTTCTGTATCCATGTCATCCCCACGGAGGGCTCCTCCGTGGAGGTGCAAGGGTCAGGGGTGATGAATCTTTTCACCCCCTCCTTGGCTGGAGGGAGGCAGAGATGGTGCTGTGGAGGAGGAGGAAATGAGTGGAAGGCTGGCGGTGGTTGGACTTGAGCTTTGGATGTGTCACGGACAACCTCCTGCATGGTTTGATCGCGCACTGCCCAGCAGGAAATAAATGGATATTTAACGTGAGCAAGGCAGAAGAACACTTGGGAAGTCTCTGTGTATTTTTCCCTTCCCTTTGTCATGTTCCAGTGGATTTGCTGCTATCCCTGAGTGATGCTGTAGCGCTCCAGTGAGCATTTAAGATACCAGCCCGGAACTGGGATGGCCGTATCCATCCATCTCCCTGCCTGGATTAGATCCGAGCCGTGTGTTGTTGGGATGAATGATGAATGAGGCTCTGGGCTTTCCAAAGCGCTGCCTCCATACCCAGAGCAGCTTTTTTGAGAAGTTTGAAAGATCCTGCTCCAACAGATGTAATTAGATGTTTTTGCTTGTGTTGATAAAGCAGCACTTGGTGCTCCTCCAGCTGGGTACACGAGAGAGCTGTCAGCAAAGATTGATACACCTCAGAAATGATAAGAGGAACCAAGAGTTGCTGCCTGATAAAAGCACAGCCTGAATTTCTGTTCCATTTCCATGTATCCATGAGGACAGGCTGCAGATCTCTCTCCAGCATGTGCCTGCTATTGTTCAGGGTTGTGGGTGTTTTTTGTCTCTCCCAAACTATTTCTTGCAAAAGCAGATAAACCAAAACATGTTTTCTCCTCAATGAATATTTATGGCCTTCCAAATCTCCCCGCATACTTCTGCATGTGTAATTAGGCTGGAAGTTGGGTAAGTGAGCGTTGGAGAACTACAAATGTGAGAGCCTGGGGAAAACGCTTGATGTTTCTGGTTTATTTGGGTGCTTGCTTTTTAATAATAAATTGCACTTTTTAGATGAAACAGCTTGTGTTTTCCAAAAGGCGTGTCAAAAGCAGGAAAAATTGGGACTGTTGCAGCAGCAGACTTGTCTGCTTAAGTGATGCTTTTAATCACATGTGCAGCATCCAAGTGGAATTTGGGAGAAGCTGGGTGATGTAAGCGAAGCCTCTGAACCACCTCGTTTTGTTTAGGGGGAGATGAAGTCAATCCTTTCCCTCTTTTCTACAGCTCTGCTCCCCCTTTGAGTTGCAGCCTTTGAACCCCATCGAGGGCAAGACTCAAATTTCTGTTTGATTTTGATTAAAGCAGCTTTCTGCATGCAAAAGATAATTGCTTTTTTCCTGGAGTTCTGGAGTTTTAACGTGAGTTGCACCCTCAGCTTATTTTTTGGAGAGTAGCAGGGCTTGGTTTGAAGGTGTGTGGCCAAGTCACGGGATTGTAGCAGCTCTTACAGGTTAGGGTTTGGGAGCAGAGATCTGGAAAAGAAGCAAAACCCTCATCTGAATAACTGTAACTCCGTGTTACATCTCTGTAGTTTTCCACAGCTTGGTCTCTGGAAAAGTTTTGGTCTTCAGTGGTTTTTTCCATGCTGCTGCTGCGCTCGTTGGGATTAAAGCTGTTCATGTGTTTCATTTTGGTAGCAGCTCAGGCTTGGGGTTTTTTTGGAGAACTTAAGGAGAAGGATGCCAGGCTGGAAGTGTTCAAGGCCAGGTTGGATGGAGCTTGGAGCAGTCTGGTCAGGTGGAAGGTGACCTCGGTGGTCTTTAAGGACCCTTCCAACCCAAACCATTCCATGATTCTCTGCACAAAAAGTGCCTGTGGGACAAATAATGCCACAGAGAGGCTGCCTTGGATGCAAGGAGTGGGCTTTTGGCAAATGCAGCTTGGGTTTGTTTTGTTTTGTAGCTGATACCCAAAAAATGCTTCGTAAATACTCTTAAGAAAATGTTATTGTTGGCGCTTGGAAGTTTGAAATGGGAATTTCCCGGGTTCCCCCATCCTGTGTATTCAATGACATTTACTAGTCCCTAAACAGCAGTTTTCTTTCCCAAGAGCTGTGTTGCTTTCTCCTCAGATTTATGGAGGCAGCGTGGTGAGTTGACAGGACATTAATGTGCTCATCTTGGAGTCACTGCCTGCAGTCCCTTGGAAGTGCCTGCGTGTTATTGTTGACTCCTTAACGAGGTCGAGGAGGGTTTCCAAACGAGGGTGACTCATGAAATCGTAGCCTCAATCTATCAAACAACAGTGCATTGGATTAAATGATTACTTCAAGGATTAGGAGTTAGATTTTTGGGGAGGTGGAGAAGGGGGGGAGAGAAGGGAAGAGTAAAAATACATCAGAGTTACAAAAACGCAGCCAAAAAAAGCTGCAAGACACAATCCCCAAGTGATCAGATAATGCCAATCCTGCGCTTGGTTCACGCTTCCAAAATGGGAGATGTTGTAAAAATCGAATCTCTGCTTTTCTCTAGAGATCGTCCCCAGCCAAGAGAGTGATACTTCACCTCCTCCTGAGCCTCCTGCTTGGCTCCTGCTTGGCTCCTGCTGCCTCTCGGGTACCTCTGATAGTAACACTCTTCTGATGTGGTTTTTTTCCCCTTTTTTCAGCTGAAAGCGAAGGTGCTGGCTGCGTGTTACTGCACACATCAAGGAAGGTAAGTAGAGGTGCTGTGTGACCAATTTATTATTTTTTTCATCATCCAGAAGTACAGAAAAGGATCCTGAAACACACTGTGGGGCTGTTTGTCACCGGCCTAAGCAAAAGGCATTTAAATGCTTCTTCTGTTGAATTCCTCTCCCTTTCTTTAAACCTAAAAAGCCACATGCTGCTCATTCTTCAGACAATTTCTCTGTAATTCTGATTGTTCCACTGCTTTTTGTCCCAGACAATTCCTTGACATGTTAATTCATCACTTTCTCTTCTGCAGCTGCCTCTACAGGGATCCAAGCGTGCGCTGTAGAGATCCTGGCTGCTGAGCTCCTCTGGAGCTGCAAGCAGAGACACCCAGTAGACATGGCTGGGATTTGGTTCCCTGTTCATTCCAGCTATTCAGTCGTCCTTCACGAGGTTCAGCAGGAGTGAAATCCCTGGAAACAAGCAGGCTAGGAGGAGGATTAGGAGCCCACACTTAGTTTACACTTGCTCCTGAGACTGTAACTCAATAGTGATAAGGTGAAAGTGCAAAAAAACCTTATACAGGCTTTGTTATTCCAAACCTTCAGCTATGGAAGGGCACAGAAAGTACTGAGGGAGGCACTGGGTTGGTATTTTGAGAACTTCCCTGTGATGGTGGTGAGGCCCTGGCACAGGGTGCCCAGAGAAGCTGTGGCTGCCCCTGGATCCCTGGAAGTGTCCAAGGCCAGGCTGGACAGGGCTTGGAGCCACCTGAGATGGTGGAAGGAAGCCCAGGGCAGGGAGTGGGACTGGGTCATCTTTGAGGTCCCTTCCAACCCAACCCATTCTTTAATTCTCTGCTTCTGTATTTAATGCCACGTGAAGTTTTGTCTTTAGGGTTGTGAGGCTCAGGGTGCTTTAAGTTGTCTTGACATCTTGCCTGATGGTTGGAGGGAGTGGCTGTTGTCATGAGAACTTGTAGCCTCACTGATCCTGGTAAATCCCTGAATCATTTAGGTTAGAAAAACCCTCTAAGATCACCAAATCCAACCATTCCACCAGCACTGCCAATGCCACCACTGACATGTCCCCAAGTGCCACATCCACACGGCTTTTAAACCCTTCCAAGGATGGGGACTCCACCACAGCCCTGGGCAGCTGTGCCGGTGCCTGAGATCTTGGATTTCAGGCTTCGTTGTAACTTGAGCTTTTAGTTTGTGTAGCCTTATAAGCTTTGGGGGCTTTTTAGGGAATCCCAAGAGCTCTTTAATTCTGCTTTGCTTTAGGCCTCTAAGACAGCTCAAATCCTGAAAAGATATTCCAGAAAGCTGAATTAGTAGTGGGAGGAAAATGTGTGATAGCTTTAGAAACCTTTTCCCCAAGTTAACAAAAAAAACCCAAAGCAGATAAATACCAAAGAAAACATTACCCAAAGCAAAGCCACCACCACCAAAAAAAAATAAACATTGTTTGGTATAGAATCGTGAAAGTTAAAATAAACTATTCCATGCTCAGGAATGAAAATGTCTTTATCCCTAATTTGTCTTGTCTAATCCCAGTGCCAAGGTTCTCAGTCATACACACTTGACTGAAAGTAACCTGAGAATTTAATCACTTAAAAGTGCAAATTCTAAGCCCAAGTGCAGGATCTGCCTCTGATAAGAAACAGTTGGAAACTGCTAACTCGTAAGTGTCTCTTCTGTTTTGTTTTTCCTTTTCAGAGCTGTAGGATTCCTGCTTTTTCTGGCCTACAGTTCATGCTTGAGCATTTCAGTGTGCTCTGGAGCCGCAAATACCAGAGAGCTTTAGCAGGGCTTGAGAAAAAGATACTTTGGCCAGTTTTTCCCTCCAGGGAGAACGAGTGGAAATTTTGTGCTTCAAATGCAAAGGAAATTGGGACCTGACTCATGGAGGAGGTGGCTCCAAGTGTCTGGGAAGGGGGAATCACCAGCAGAGAAGTGAGAAGCTTTGTCTGGAGAAATTTCCCTCTAGGTTGTCCCTGTCTCTGGTGGTAGCCTGTGGTTCTGGAAGGGCAGTTTGTGGCTCAGGCAAGTTGCTATCTAGCAGGGCACTTGGTGGGCAGGAATAAAGGCTTCTTCACGCAGATTGACCTATTTAATCACCATCACAGAGTGGTTCTGAGGGAATTGGCCCAAGGGACCACAGCAGCAGGCCAGGCAGAGCTCTGCTCAGGAGAACGGGATTTTTTTGAACACCACAAAAAATTTGCCGGTGGCTCTAAGTGGAGGTGTCTCCAGAGCAGCCAGCCAGGAAAGATGTTGCATTTTGAGCCTTGTTGATGAGTTAAGATGTGTGATTTTGGCTTGCCTGGAGCCAGGAGAGGCTGTTTCAGTGTTCTCCCCCTTTTTTGGCACAACAGCCTCTGTTCCTGTCACGGTGCAACGTGGAGCTTTGCAATCAAGGATACCCAGAGCTGGTCAAATGGCTCTTGGGTTGCTGGCTTGGGTTTCTTCCTAAGCAGTTTCCAGCATCGAGTTTCCAGCATCAAGTTTCGTGGTGTGACTTGACTATCCAGCTAAAAATATTAGTGAGGGAGCATTCTTTAATCTCCCCTGAGCCCAGCAGGGGTCCTGGCTGGAACAGTTGTGCCTGAGCTGTCGCTGAGGCTTTGCTGTGCCAGTGCTTCCAGTAATTTGATTTTGGTGTGTCTCGGGGAGTGATGGATTTCTCTCCTTTCATGGTGGCTGCTTGCCTTGTGATGTTTAATGTGCATAAAGCCTCTTTAAGCTCAGAGAGTAGATTTAGATCGGGTGTTACAAAGAGATGCTGCCCTGTGAGGGTGGGGAGGCCCTGGCACAGGGTGCCCAGAGAAGCTGTGGCTGCCCCTGGATCCCTGGAAGTGTCCAAGGCCAGGCTGGATGGGGCTTGGAGCAACCTGGGCTAGCGGAAGGTGTCCCTGCCCGTGGCAGGGGGTTGGAGGTAGATGGTCTTTAAGGTCCCTTCCAACCCAAACCATTCCATGACTCCATAATACCTTCCCTAATGTGAGGGGAGTGATAAATGGGTGGTAAATATGAATCTTCCCCCTATTTCCTATGAAGGACCAGGAGCAGGGAAATGAAACAGCACTGAAGCATGGAAAGTGATTTTCCCAAGGCATTGCTTGAAGCCTGTGGCTCAGCTGGAGCTGAATCCTTGCAATGAGCTGCTGCTGGTGCTGTCAGGAACAGCTCACTGCAGGATCAGTGTTGATTGAGATGAACTGGGGCCTTCCAGTACCTGAAGGGAGCTACAAGAAAAATGGGGAGAGATTATTTCCAATAGTCTGGAGTGACAGGACAAGGGGAAATGGCTTCAGACTGAAAGAGAGAGTAGGTTTAGACTGGATATTAGGAAAACATTCTTTATTGTGAAGATAGTGAGGCAGGTCTTGGCACAGGTTGCCCAGAGAAGCCGTGGCTGCCCCATCCCTGGCAGTGTCCAAGGCCAGGTTGGATGGAGCTCTGAGCAACCTGGGCTAGTGGAAGGTGTCCCTGCCCATGGCAGGGGGTTGGAACTGGATTATCTTTAAGGTCCCTTCCACCCAAACCATTTTATGATTCTGTAATCTGGGCTAATAACCCACATGAATGCCTTTGATTAATTTTTTGCTGTCCCTCAACTTTCTCCTTCTGCTCTTTTGCCTGCGGTTGCTTCTCTTGTGCAGGGGAGAAGTTGGTGACACAAATCCACCTTTGCTATTTTGAAAACTCCTGTTACAGGTGTGCGTTAATCTGCTCTCGATTTGAGACAGACTCACTGCCTGCACTTGTGAGGTGGAGTTGTAGCTGTGTCACCGTCTCCTCTCCTACGAGCAGATGGTTCCAAAGCCTTGGGGGTGGGAGCTGAAACGCTTCAGAGAATCCTCCCTCTCAAGGATGCTGTGGAAAGAGTGATTGATGCAAAGTAAAACAGTGCTAATTGCAATGGATGTGTACTGACAACTTGATAGTTGCTGTGATAATTACAGTAATTAGGGAGATGTTAGCATTTTTTTGCCCATGTCTATAAATGGAAAAAGTAAGAGAGAGTGTGCATGGAAGGAGGGGACCCATGAGTCAGGTTTTGGGATGGCCCTGTTCCCTAGGGGAAACGTGGCATGGTCCTGGCTGTGGAGGCAGCTGGGGATCAGATTTGTGAAAGCAATTCAGAGCTTGGTTCTTGCTGAGCTTGAGGGGAGCTCAGGGTTTCAATGTCTCTTGACAATCTGGTTCTCAGCATCGTGGATTCCAGCCTGGCAGCTTTCCCATCGGAAGGAAGATCCATAGAACAGCGCAGTTCCTGTTTCCTCAGTCTTAGGCTGTGGAAGGAGAGGGACAGGACTGCCAGCCCTCCTTGTCCAGTGCTCTGGGTGTGGATTTCCAAGGACTGTGCAATGGGAACGAGGCATTTGTAGTTTGATCACTCAATTAATCACCTCCACAGCTGACAGGTACAGAAAGGAGTTGAGGTTCTGGAACACACCGGGGATGTCTCTTCCATCTCAAGGCCAGTAAGTGTGGGACAGCAGAAGGAACCAGCACAGAGCTGAGATAGTTTCAACCTCCGCTGTCTTTTTTTCATTATTGCTTAAAAGCTAAATCCACAAAGGAAGAAAACTTCCATGGGAGTGGAAAGAACAGAAATTTAGCAAGTGTCAGAAGAGGTGATGGGCTGGATGGCATTCCCCACCTCCCACTTCAGGCTCCCTAACTGGGAGCACTGGGGAGAGATGGTTCCCAGTTTGAGGACAGCTGGGTTGACTTGGCACTGAGATTCATACTGGTAATTTTTCATGCTGCTGAGCTCAGTGTCCATTTTTCTCAAATAACTGTCCCATGTTTTTTTTCAAACTTCTTAAATTATTTAAGCCTAAAGAGGATTTTAAATGCTACCTTAAGTATTTTCTAGGCTAAATTACGTCCTTTACCCTAGGCAAAAAAAAAATCCGATTTTTAAAAATTCTGCTTTCTGTGTCAGGGTATAAATGGTACCTGGGCATTCACCTATGGGCACACTGTTAGGATAAGCCTTGAAAATGCAAACCTTCAATGCATGAATGCATAAAATGCCTTTTCTCCTGTATTCTGAATGGCCAATAGAATCTTTGGTTGAGTGGTAACCTCAGTGAAGCTGCTTGTGAAGGACCCAGATTCTGCTTTGCTGTTGCCGTGTACAGCTGTCTCATGCTCTGACCTTTTCTCAACACAGTACCTGAAATTAAAGAATTTTGAGGAGGAGGTCAGAGCCCAGCGAGACCTGGATGGGTTCTTGGCCAGAGCCAGCATCATCCTGGACGAAACGGCCACGTCCTTGGACGATGTTCTTCGGGAGATGCTGAAACACTTCGCCGAGGATCCTGAGAACATGGAGCCGAGCTGCAACTTCGAAAAAATCATGAACACTTTATTCACAGATTCAGGGACCCCACGGGAAGGGAACGGTAATCAGCTCTCGGTTCGCTTTGGCTGGTGGGCTGCTGTTCATTTGCCATCCTTGCCGTGGCGGGGTGCTGGACACTCACTGTGTGGTCCCCAGGCTTGCACGTTGCATGTGACACCGTGGGTTGATTTTTTTCCGTGTCACTCAGCCCGAAGGGCCTCATTTCTCCTGGGTTTTTGTGTTTTGGTGGAGTCTTGCCCCTGTTTCGTTAAAATCACGCATTGTGGTGCTCTCTGGGGTGAGGAGTCTGCAGCACCGGGGTGTCTTGTCTGTGTGGGCCCTTTTTGGTTTGCTTGTCCTCAGACAACGCTGTTCAGCCAAGAGACTCTTGCTGGTGTCTCTTCAGCAGTGGCTCCTTTGCCTTGTGATTCTCCACCTGAATTCACACAGGCTGGGGAATTTTGCCTGCTTTGGATGAGTAATTGGGGAGGGTTGAGCCTTTATGTCACTCCCAGCCCACTGGAGGAGATGGGAGACACTTGATGTTCCTCCAGAAGCTCAACCAGGGCAGCCCTAGCCACGGTTGTTGGCTCTGGTGTCACCTTAAGCTATCAACAAATGTCATAGTGTAGTCTAAAAACGCTGCCTTTTAGCCCGAGATGTGAAGAAGCTTAACTGAGCATTGTTTCTCTGTAGGCACCCCTGATGTTTCAGAGTCAACAGGAATGAATGTACAAACATGTCCATCGCACCTCAAATGTAACTGTCACAGCCTGAGTGAATTTGTTTAACAGATATGTCGAGTCCTGAGCATGTAGTAAGCATGTTCATGCTTTGGTTACTTCTTGCTACCTGTCTTAGAGCTTCGCATTTGTAATCCCTTTAATTTAGGCTTTCTGCCAATAAAGAACAAAAAGTAAGTAGTGCCATGAAATAGTGTGAGAGCAGTAGCTGGGAAGAAGAGGGGGAGAGAGGGCAGGGGATTGGGAAGGTGACACCCCTCCCAGTCCTGTCTGTGTGTGTGTGGTGGATAATGCTAATCCAATAACCCAGAGCTGCAGTAGGATGATGTTGGGAGGAGAGAGCAGCTGCCTTTCTAAGCCGTGAATAGTTTAAGGACACGATTCAAAAGCAGCAGGACAAATGTTTCTGTCTCTCTCTGTCAGCCCCCACCCCTGCATCAGTCCACTGGGCAGATAGGAATGCTTGGGATTAGTAGTCAGCTTCCAGTTAGAAGGAAATGTTATTTACAGCTGCGGAATAAACCAGGACAGCCTGTGATGTTTGCCTCTTTTCTCTTCCCAGTTCACCTCTTATCAGACACAATTCAAGGGGTCACAGCCACGGTCACGGGGGTGCAGTATCAGCAGTCGTGGCTCTGTATCATGTAAGTACCTGGGTTGGATGAGCAAAATCACTGATTTCCAAACCTTTTCCTGCTGCTGGGAAGAACAGAGGTTCACAGTGTGTCCTTTTGGGTTAAGATCGTGGTGCCTGTTCCATCCATCCTGTGGGATCTCAGTCTCTCTCTGGGCTGCTCCTCTTTGCAAACACATGCAGTGGGTGACCACAGTCCCTCCACGGCATTCAGCTCTTAGATGTTATAGAAGTCTGCTGTTAACGAGCTAAGAATGCTGAAAAAACGAGCCAGAAAATGCTGATTACTGAGAAATGCTAATAAAGGAACTTCTCAAAGGGACAAGCAAACTGGTTCATGGGCTGCTTTGCCTGCCAAAGTCTGGGAGCCTGTACCAAAAGATTTCTTAGGTCCTTTGATGGAAACATCCAAACTTTGTAGCTGAAAATTGAAGTCAGACATTCCACGCTATTTAGACACTGATTACTTTGTCCGACAATTAATTTGGACGCTGATTAATTGTCAGCACTGTTAAACATTGGAGCGGGCCCTGAAGACAGTAAGGACTCTGTCACCTGGGATTTATGAGACGTGATGGCTTCACCCCAGCTTGCACTTGACCAGGACTGGGGTTTGAAGTCACTGTCTCCAAGTCAGGCCTGTGGGGTGAGCCAGGCTGTCCCTTCACAGGGGACAGGCCACAACCTGAGTTCCTGAGCCAACCAAAGCAGTGCCTTTTCGACTCTGCTGCTTTATTCCTGTGCAGTCTTGAAGTCAAGTTGTCAAGAAATACGTTAATTCCCAGAGAAATCACTGGGATTTGTGGGGTAGGTGCCTAAAGGCATGCACATATTTTAGCCTTCACAGCCAGTTTGCTGGGACAACTGTCACAATAGTTTTCCTTGTGCTGGCACTTCTTCTGCCCTCTGCTTATGGCTGGGGAAAATGGAGAGAAATAGAGGATTTAAAAAATATATATATATATAACAACAAACAAAACAAAAAGGAAACAACACCATCAAAACAAGGAAAAATCTCCCCCTTGTCTTTAATCTGTTATGAAAGAGAAGGATGTGATCTCAATGTGAAAAAGAAGTGATTGCATATCAAGGCTGTGTCCTGAGAAAGAACTGAGCTGGATGAGATTTCGTGCTCCGTGTGCTGCTTTTTTACACCTGGCATGCACAAAGCAGGAACACGAAGAAGAAAATGAGTTTATAAAGTAAAATGGTGCCAACCAAGAGGACTTTTGGGCAGTTTGCTCCACTTTGGATGCCATAGGACATGCGGCAGCCGTAAGGATGTGTAGGTCCTGCTGATGCAGAGGATGGAAGTTTCTCCTGTGGGGTGAGCCAGCTCTGCGGAGGGGTTTTGGGGAGTGTTGCCTTAACACCAAAGCATTTTAAAGGTCATGATACAAATGCTGTGATTACATACATGAGACTGAAAAGGGTGGGTTCAGCCTGTTAGGAAAGTGAGCCAGAGCTTTAAATGCATCCATGTGAGTAATCCTGGCTTCCATGACAAGAGATGATTTGAAAAATAAGCTCACAGCCTGAAGGTGTCTTGTGCAAAACTTTCCTTGTTTCTTCCTTTTGTTGCTCTGAAGAGGGAGAAGAAAGTGGTGGGAAAGCAATGATGAGTTATTAACTATAATTATCTAATTATTGCACTGTGTTTCTGCTGGAGTTATTGTGCAACAGATTGTGAACCATATTTTTAGATCTTACATTTTTCTTGAAGTCAGATTGCAAAAGAGCTTCCAAACCTCTGAAGTAAAAGGAATTTGTTGATGAAAAAATTTTCCGTATGAGTGGGAAGAACCTTTAAGATATCTGCTATTCTTTATCCTTGTATTTGGTCTATACTTTTTGCTAAATTTTAAATTAGCACTGCTGAGTTGGTGTACCTTAACCAACTTTTAATTCCTGGTGGATGAGATAGAATTGAGTATCATGATAAGATTATATTAATGAGGAAGAGCAGCTCAGAGATAAGGTTTTGGTGGTGTCGCTTCTGCATAGATGATGAGGGGAAATATTAACAGCTGAAATTAGTTTGGGGTGAGAAAGGAAGGATTTTTGTAGGATTTTCACTGGGTTGTGCAGAGCCTGGCTGCAGAAGAACATTCCTAATGGAGACAAAAATGTGTTTCCCTCTCCTTTGTGCTGGAAAGAAGGCTCTGATTTCTTACCTGTTTTATCCTCAGTGAAAAGAGCAGTGGGGAAAATCTGGGGTTGGAATAGCTCTTCTGCTTCTGTTGGATTTGGTGCTTTCCTGATGGTTTCAGGTCTGGGGAAGCTCCAGCAAGGTCAGGCGTTCCATATGGATCTGGGCTTCAGCCACAGGGTGGAACAAACCCTTGAGGAATTGAAGATCTCAAGGTTTCAATGTTCCAGTGAGGTCCAGGAAAACAGCTGAATTCTGATTCACAGCAGGCTTTAGGGCTGGTTTGGTCAAGAGTGACCAAAACCTGGTCTTGCTGAGGCCATACCAGGATGCATCAGCTTATGGAAAACCTGGAATTTCTCTGTTAAAATGAGATCTGACAGCAGCAAAGCCTTGCATGCCCCAGTGACCAGCAGGGTCCAGCTCTGGAAGAACGAAGGTTTCTATTTGTGTACATGGCCATTTCCTAACTAGAAAGCAAATCTTGAGAGTTGTAGATGAGCTTCATCAGTCCAGGCCTTGATCTCATACCTTTGAAGCCGTGCTCCCGACTCTTTTTTCCTCCTATGCCAGCATTTGCCAGAACAGCAGGACAAACTGGCCCAGAGATCTCCTGCTGCCTCCCTGGGAAGCTGCTGGTGGTTGTTTCCTTGGAGGACCTGGGATGAGGGATAGTCCTGTCCCAGAATGGGGAGTGCTGAACTGTTTTCCTCAGTTATTTGAGAGGGGAAGCTCAGGTGCTGGTGGGACCTCAGGGAGGTGCTTTGGGGCTCCTCCAGCATGGAATGAGTGAAGCAGGCAGAGGTGCTGCCAGGAGGGTGCTTGGAGCAGCTCATGGACCACCCAGAGCTGCCATGATCCCGGCACAGAGGGGTAAACTGGGTGCTTTGCGTGTCTGGACTGGGGAAAAATGGGCAAGAAGCTCCAGTGGGAGCTGCTGGGTTTGGTGGTGCGGTTTTGTGCCTCAAAAAGCCCAAGAAACACCTCCTTATCCCATGAAGGTGAAGAAGTGACTCTGTCACAAGCCAAGCCCTATCACACCCCTTTCCTTCTTTCACTGCCTGACAAATGCAGATGAAAGTGTCTGATTTTTAATTTTTTCCTCTTGGAGTGAAGGATATTTGATTTTAAAAAACAGCTTAACTGGATGCTGGTGGATTTTTCTCCGTGATATCCTGCTAGGAGAAACATCAGCTGGGTGGGTTATGGAACAAATGTCCCTGAGCTGATGGATTTCCCCAGGCAGCCCAGCTTCCAGGCTGTGTTCTCCTTGCCAGCGGATAGATAAAACTGCTGATTTCCAAAGCTGAATCCTTAGAAAAACATGAAAGGAAGCTGCTCCACAGTCTGGATGGAGTAGCTGTAGAGCCATTTCTTCTGGCTGGATTGCTAAGACACGTGGACTGGGCATTAAACTGGTTTCCTAAAGCTGTTTTAACAGGCAAAGCAAAGGGGGAAAGCCTCTCTGCAAGCAAAGAGTGGTTCAGTGCTTTGTGTGCTCTGTGTTGCTGTAGAATTTCTGCCTTTGACGTAGCCTGTGGTGGCAGTGGCTCCTAGGGAGGAGTTTAACGCAGAAAAACCCAGGTAGCCTTTCAAAAATAGGTGTTGTGAGATGATATTGGATAACCAGCAAGGCTGCTGTTGAGATAATCAAAATTTGAGGACTAAGATCCCAAATTTAGTGTATGACTGTGTGAAAGATGTGACTGGTGTCACTCTCAACAGAAGTAATGCAAAGTCCATCCTGTGTGTTTAAGGATTTTTCCAGACCCAGAGGTCTGTGGGTCTCTAGAAAAGTCCCATTGTCTCTGATTTAGCTGTTGAACAGATTTCAAATAGAGATGCTTCAGTTGGTGTCTCTTCCTCAGATTATTCTTTTAAAGGGCAAAATGGGAAATTAAAACAGTTGGACTGCTTAACACAAATATTTTCATTAAGAGGAATGATTACAAGATTTGGAGCCTTGTAAGCAAGAGCCTCTTCTCCAGTATTTACAACCATCATCTCTCAAGTGTCCTTTGGGCTCACAGAACCATATAATTTTTTTAAGGGCCTCTCCACCCTTTCTGGGTTTTCCCAGATTATGCTGGAGAGCTGAAGCTCTTGCAGGTGCTGTTTGATGAAAAGGAAAACCTCAGATTCAAACTCTGCATTAGGAATTTGGGTCCTGAAGGAGAAAGATGGCTTGTTTTGGTACCTGCAGGCTCTGTACGGGGATGAGATGCCTCCTTGTAGAATCGTGAAGGTTGGAAAAGTCCAACCATTAATCCAGCACCACTGTGTTCACCTCTAAACCATATCCCAAGTGCCACATCCACATCCAACATCTGGAAAATGTTCTTTGAGTTCAGAGAACTAATTAATTTTGTTTTAAGGGCCTTTCCCCCTGTGCTGGGCCATCCCAGGTGGTGCTGGAGAGCTCCTGCAGGTGCTGTGTGATGGAAAGGAGTTCTCAACCTGCATTGACCTGGAGGAAACCCTTCCCCCTGGAGAGGATGATTCTTCCTGGAGCCCAGCAAGGTGCATTTCCCAGGCCAAAAGGACTTCCAGCCTGGAGTGAGGACGTTGTGGCTGGGACAAACCCGTGCCAAGCTGTGGGTGAGCTGCCTGGCCTGGCCACAGCTTCATTCCTCACTTGCAGATCCTGGTTTCTCAAAGCTGGTGCCTGGAGCTGCTCGGCAGAGGAAGATTTATTGGCAGTGGATGAGAACAAGAAGTGTCATTGTTGTTCTGTGTGGGGACAGGAAAAGGCTGCCTGGCTGATTACCTCTGCTGGCACTTTTTTTACTGCAAGGGATAATTTGTTGCTGAATTAACTTCCTTTCTTGCCCTTTTAAAAGAGGGTTTCTGTTTCTCTTAGGTCTCCATAATTTGACCCTTTTTATGATTTGGTTGAGCAATGTGTTATTACTCTGATAACATCTTGGGTGTGGGGCAGACCTGGGGCACGTGGGACCTGGTGGATCTGGGATTTTGGTGGAGCACTGCCAGTTCTCACCATCCCAGTGCCACCCTCAGCACCACCAGAGGCAGAGAGGAGGACAGGGAAGCAGAATTTGTGCTATAATTTAAATGCCCTTTTTATGAGCTCAGTTATTGGGGGATCAAGATAAAACTGCTGAGAACACAACCTGGCATCCCATTAAATCATAGTCCAGCATTTCCTGGTGTGACTAATACTGGGTGAAAATAGATTTTTCAGCTTTCTGGCCAAACCAAGGGAGAATCAAATGTAGCTCAACTCAAACCAAAAAGGGACTTGGAGGCTTTGGCCAAACCAGACTTGATTTAGAGTCAGCTGAAAATGTCTTGCTAGTTCTCAGTTTTTTGGGGCTTTGGCTATTTACCCTCCAGCTTTTTTTTCTTTTTTCCTTAGTGGGAATTTATTTAAGTGCTACTTAAAAAAAAAAGTTGTTTCATTTTGAAAGTGACTTTCTTCTTGGCCTGAGCTGTGCTGACTTTTACCTGCAGTCTTGCTTGACCTGGGATTTCTCCATGTGAAGCAAGGAACTTTTTTTTGTGTCCTTCACAAATATTTGCACAAATCGAGTTGGCACTGCAGTTTTGGTTTGTGTTGTATTTGTATCTGGATTCTGGAATCAAAACAAAAGTGGGAGCTGTAAGTGCTACACCAGGGAATAGGATTTGAGTCAGCTAATCATGGCTTAAATTTGAAGAAAAACTTGAGCTGCTGAATGATGCATGGGCAGGAGTGACTTGGCCTTGCACTAGAAGTATTAAGACACCATTTTTTCCCCAAATAAATGGATATAACAGAGGGAGAGCAGACTCAGATGAGGCTGCATTCTGCACTGTTCCTCCCCTCCATGCAGCCAGGCTCAGGTACATCCCATCTTCTCTGTGGCACATGTTTAAATCTGGTTTTAATCAGGCTTGTCCTCACTACATCAACTCCAGCCTGATTTGTAAAGCTGTCACTGATCTAAATTACTTGTACATTGACCTAAGTGTTGGAAATTCTCAGTTTTACTGGTGTGATAGTGGGATTTAGATCCACGTGTCAGTGTCCATAGAGCTCAGAGGAGTCAGAGGAGATTCTCAGAGGTGTGAGAAACCTCTAACTCCAGCACTGTGGATAAAACTATTTCAGATAAACATGATTAATAATGACAGTGAGTTTCTTGGTGTCTTGTAAATGTGCTTAGTGTGAAATCTTTCAGTGCTGTGGGATCCTCTTCTTGCCCAGTCCCTCAGCTCAAGGAAAGGGTGAACTCCTGACTAAGAGAAACACAGATTTTTGGTGGCTGCCAGGAAAACTATCTTGTATGTGGAAGAGACCCAAGAACAAAACCCAGTTTTTTGCAGTCCAGTTTTCCCCTCCGTACCCAAGAAGCTCTTGAGCTGAAGTTGGGATTGTGGCACTGTTGGCAGGACTCCTGTCTCTGGAAAACACAGCCCTGGAGACAACTCGTGGAGCTGAAACATAACCCTGTCTCTTCAGGGAGAAAGAAAACTCCACAACATGTGGCTTGCTTCATTACTGCACTTTATAGTAGGCTTTTCCAAATTATTTTGTACTTCAGTGGTTTCTTGCTTGGTCAGCTCCTGCCTGGTGCACGTGGTAGGGAAGGGATGATGTCTGGGAGGTGTTGGTACAGCTCTGGGAGCCACAGGAAGCTGATCCCTGCTTCTGGCCACGCCTGGGATAGAAATGATGTTCAAACTGCCCAGCAAACCTTCCCTTCCAAAACAGATGAATGGATGAGCTCGGCAGCTGAGGAACGGAAATGCTGAGAACTGAGCTCAGAATTAATGCTAATGGTGCAATAATCACTCACTGCTGGTGACCAGGTGGGTGAAGGTGAGAGAACTGAAGGTGTTGGGCCACTTGAAGGTTCTCCAGTTGGTCCAGAGCCCAGAGTTCACGTCCCCTCTGGTTTGTTGAGCTGTAACACAAAGAGACTTGTCTGCTGTCCAGCCACAGCTGGATTGCAACCAGGGGCTTGGCTTTGCTTGTGAAAACAAGTGTAGCTTGCACTCTATTTTCAATTACTTCAAAAGATATTTATTCCTCACCTTAGGACCTGCCTTGATCTTTCTCTCTTCCAAAGCTGATTCAAGTACAAAAAGAACAAGAGGCTGTGGTGGAGGGGAATTGGGAAATAAATGAAACATTGTCATCTTTCTCATGCCCTGTATTGTTCTAATTAAGCTGTTTGCTCTGAAACAAGTGCCTCTGTGAGATTAATTTATAGAAGCAGGCTGCTTCCAGTCTGGGAGCAGGAAGTCAAACTCACTAAGAAAATACTTGATGGTGTGATTTTTAATTTTTTGTTTTTAATGCAAATAGTGAAGAACTTGATAGAAAATACAATGTGCTCCTGACTAGAACATCTCCAGCCAAAGAACTTGTTAGGGGAACAGCCCTCAGGGTGCATGGGGTGAGAACACATCTTAAAAGGAAAGAAACGTGCTGGGATTATGGAAGAGAAGTTGGAGAAATAAATCCTCCTTTTGGAGGACTGTGATAGGTTCTTGTAGATGAATAAAAGGGAGCAAGCAGTTGAAATAACTTCGAACCAGGTAAAAGGAGGGGAAAAACCACTCTGAGGTAGGAAAACAATCCCCTTGCTCTGCCAGCGTCTGTAGGCAAACCCTGTGTGCATTTTTCAGCAGTGCTTTACAGAAGGGTTGGGAAGTGGTTGGTGGCTTTAAAGGGAACAGGAGAGCTGCATTCCAGGCTGGCATTACCCACCTCCTGCCACTGCACCAAGCCCCAGAGTTTCCCAGCAGGAAAAGTGACAGCTAACCAGGTTCCAGCTCTGTTTGAATATCCCGGGGTGGAGACAGACCTGGTGTTCCACAGCCTCCGGAGATGATCCCTGTGTTTATTTCACACAACGTTTTCCCAGTTTTGGTTCTGGGAGTCAAACATCCATCCTGGATCACAGCCAAGGATTTTCCTCCGAGCACTAATCCTGCCTCTGTGGATCTTGAGAAGGGAGGTCAGCCTGGTTTCTGTAACACTTGTGAGCCAGAAAAGGGGAAAACAACAGCTGGGAGCAAATGGGGAAAGCCATTACAACAGAGAGGTCTGCCTGAGGCAGAAGTGGGAATGTTTTGGCTTGGCATTTTGCCTTAGTGTTTCCAGAAGCACTTTGGGAGATCAGGTGAAATGAAGTGTAATCTGCTTTCCAATAATGCAGGTGTTTTTTAATGAGAAGCTTTCTTTTTGTGTAGAAGCTTCTGTAACTGTGCAAGTACTCGGTATGTTGCGTTGTCTATAATTTGTTTTCTTGGCTGTTAAAAAGCAGCTGGAGGAAAAGGCAGAATACACCTTGAAATCTTGAAAGGTATTTCCCATAGAAATGTGGTTGTCACGTTGTACAAAAGGGAGAAGAATTGGGCTAATAGTAACTAAAAGTCACTATTTAAGACTTCAGAAGTCTTAGACCACCAACATCATGTGTTTCTCAAAGCTGAAATGTGTTTTTATACCTTGTGCACCAGGGGAGATCGTGCCTTGCGTTGTGGGGCCCGGCCTAACGATGCCATTTTCCCTGACAGTTGCACTATAAAGTCCCTTCAGCGACGTCACGTTTGCATCAGCCGCCTGGAGAGGCCTCAGAACTGGGGTGAGAACTCCTGTGAAGTCAGATTTGTGATACTGGTCCTGGCTCCTCCCAAGATGGTGAGTTTTGTCTTCTTGCTCCACGACTTCGAGGAGTTCTCCTGAGTTAGCTTTTCCTTGGGCTCCTCCAAGGGTTAATAAATGTTATTTTTAAAAAACAAGATGTGAAAAGGCCTGAGGTCTTCTCAGCAGCTGCCAAGATGATTTATCCTGTTGCTGAGGGGTGGATTAGTGGGCTGTGTCCTTGTCTCATGGCCTGGATCCTGATGGGGAGGAGAACCCTGTGTAGTCCCCATACACACCTGGGATGCCCTTAACACTCCGTGGATTCCCCTCTCCAGCTGTAGCTGCTATTTTTACGGGTAAGAAATGCAGTTCCTTGCCAAAGCCAAGCTTTTGAAAGGCCCCTGTGAGCCTACAGCTGGTGCCCCCTGCAAAGGTCTGGGTTGCTTCCCAACAAACTTCCTTGATGGAGCTGACATTTACCCTGCACGTGTGGCTGCAGCAGCTGGGGGTGATGTAGCCAAGAGGAAGATGATTGTTTTTTGAGCTCTGTTGCAGTGAGGGTGAGACTTTCTGGGAGCCGTGGTGCTTTTAAGGTCAGCCTGTCCCCAAGGCCTTTTGAGATGTGTTCTCAGAGCTTTCAGCACTTGAAACAGCAATGTTAACGCTTGCTCAGGCTCTGGCTCTTTGGTGTAGACGAGAATGGCACGGTAGAACACATTGACTGCAATCAGAATATCCTGAGTTGGAAGGGACCCACAAGGATCATCCAAGTCCGACTCCGATATCGTGGGGGGGCATCAAGGTTAATTGGGGATCACCATCCTGTCTTCCTAGAAAGCACTGGCCTGCCCAAGGTGGTTCTTCCAGCTGATGGCTGAATGGTTCAAAGCTCAAGACCTTTTCACACTCCAGCTGGCTGTTTACACCTTGGGGCTGCTGGGTCTGTGCTCCTGGGAGGTGCTGGAGAGGTTGGGGACCTTTTCTGGGACAGGATATGTCCTGTTTCAGTTTCCTGCTCTTCAATGCTATCTGTGTGCCCTTGGAACCTGTTGGTCTGGCCTGTCTCCTCCCCCCCTTCACCACCACCCTCGTTTAAATGGGAATACTGGTGTTTCCTTCTTTCCCAGCATTTCTGGCAGGTCTTTCCCAACCGAGCCGCTCGATGCTTTTGGCATCGACCTCGAAGCCAACAGGCTGAAAACATATTGATGTTCCTTGTGAAAAGCAGGAGGGAGAACAGCTGGAGCTGTGTGCAGCTCCATGGATCTCTCTCTCATTGTTATCTCGGGCCAGCTACGTGCAAAGCACCCGGCAAACGGCTCCGCATCCGCTCCGATCCCTAGAGTTTGCAGTTCCAATGGTCAGCATCAAATTAAGGGAAGGGAGTGGAGGCCAACAGAGCTCGCACTTGCCAATGTGCTTTTTTATTTTAAATGGGTTGGTGGAGCCAGCCCCAAGTGCGCATTTCTGGTGCAGCAGTTAAAATAATTAACCTGCTGACAGCAGCGCGTTCAACGGGCCTTGCTGGGGAGGGGAAAAAAAAGGCCACAAAATGGGCATTTGTTGTGCTGGGAATCCAGGTCCTGGGCCTTGCTAATACAGGGGATGGAAAAAACTTGAGACTTCTTGCAAAGGTCTGTCTTCTCTAAATTGTTCCTCTCCCTGGGAAGGGAGAAATGGGAAGAGCATTGGGAGTGTTGAAGCAATCCTTGCAGCATCCAGCCCAAGGATGGTTGCTGCTTGGAGGTGAAAGATGAAGCCTCTCCTGTGATGGCAAATCCAGGCTGGTTCACAAACTCTAAAAACAAGTCTCAGGGAAAATCCTTTACTTAAATCCGAACTTCTCCCTAGAAACTTAAATTGAATGTGCCCTAGTGAGTGTTTGAAGGGACCTTCCTGGTGATGGAATCCCAGAGTGGTTCAGGTTGGATGGGAAATTTAAGACAACCTCATTCCAACCCTCTGCCATGTGCAGGGACACCTTCCACTATCCCACGTTGCTCCAAGCCCCATCCAACCTGGCCGTGGACACTTCCAGGGTTGGGGCATCCATAATTTTTCTGAGCAAATGGAAGAGAGGGGGATGATGTGAGTGATGGAGGAAGTGCAGCGTTAGCAATGACTCTGGGACCAGCTCAGTGCCACCCACGGCTGCGCCTCTGCGTCACCCACATTGAATTATTTGGTTGTGTTCATGGAGAAATTGTTCATCTGTTCGGTTGTGAATCATGAGCAGCAATTGGGATCAATCACAGATGCTCACTCTTCTTTTCACAGCAGTGTGAGGAGCTTGGAGGCTCTCCAGGGCTGGGGAGGGGAGTGTTTGGGTGTCTCTGGTATTTGCTGCATGATAAGTGTGGAGTGTAGAGAAGGTGGGTGGGTTAAAACTTGGCATCGAAAGAAGCTTTTAATGAGCTGTGCTTCTATGTGGCTTGGCCTTGGTGAGTATCTGACCTGTCCTGACCACAGCAGCAGCAGGTGAGCAGGTCAGGGCCTGGACAACTTGGATTTGGTGAGGCTGTGCAGGGATGGGGAATTCAGCCTCCTTTACTCTTCCCTTTGCATCTAATTTCCTGCAGTAGGAAAGCAGCTTGGATTACCTGTTGGAAGCTGGACCCCCAAAGATCAGGCCTGCGTCTCACAGAAATATTAAATCCTGAAAATAAGCACTTTTTCCATGTCTGCAAGTCTCCCGTCCCTTCCAGACATTTAGTGAAGACAGACAAGAGCTGCTTGCGTGTGTGCTCAGCTGGTTTTTCCCATCCTTTCCCTCTGTGGTTACTTGAGCTGAGAGCTCTCAATCTCCACTTGTGCTGTCAGAATTGCCCCAGAGTGGCCAAGGGAATTGAGTTTTAATGCCTAAAAAATAGGAATCAGATGAGCACAACAATCTCAGTCTTTCAGATAAGACATCAGTACCTGCAGGAACCTCGACTGCAGCACCTTTCCACCCCAGGAGCAGCAATGCTGAGGTGCTGTAAGATAACAAAGACTTTAATTTGTCTAGTCTTGAAGGGAAACCAGGGATAAAATGCATGCTCAGCATGATTCAGCTTTGGATTGAGTTCTGGGAAGTTGATCAAGTAAAGATGGATCAGGGCTTCAGGACCTGTGTTGGTGCCTGCACAGGATTCTGCTGTGCTTGTGTGTTCATCTGCAGCAGCTTCCACGTGTGTCCTCCTCCCTCAGGTCTCTCTGGGATCCTGGGAGCCCTTCTTCAGAGGGGTAAATTACGGGGTTTACCTTACAGAAGTGAAATAAAATCATTTTACGAGCGCTTTTTCTGTCTTTTGTTTTTTTCCCCCCATGCTCAGAAAAGCACCAAAACGGCCACAGAAGTGGGCAGGACCTTTGCCACGATGTTTTCAGACATAACCTTCCGGCAGAAACTCCTGGAAACCAAAACTGAGGAGGAGTTCAAGGAGGCCTTGGTGCACCAACGGCACTTGCTGACGGTGGCGAATCAGAGACCCTCAGGGAAGAGCGATGGGCACAAGTCACACGGTAACAAACCCCTCAAGGTAAGGCTTGGCCAGCACCTCTGCCACTCCCCTGCTTCCCTGGTGTCCAAATGCATCAGTCCAAGGGGATTTGGGGTGAGGAGGTGAACACTTGAGGCCAATGGATGAAGCATCATTCCCAGCAAGCTCCCAGCACCGAGGCTTCCCCAAACTTCTGCAGTGTGCGCATCCACCTTCCTCAGATTCTGCTGTAAATCTCCAAAAAAAGCCACTTCAAAGAGGCAGGTGCTGAAGGGATGCAGAGCAGTTGGGGGTTGAAATGGTTACAAGACTTTGATTCCAGATGCTTAGTCGAGGGTGGGATTAATGGATCACTGCTCCTTGTCAGCCCAAGGTACTTAATCCTTACAATCAGAAGGCTCTGAAGGAAGCTGCTGCTTGTCTTTCCTGCAGCCAAAAGGCTTCTTGGCCATCTCTGCACGGTAATTTCACTTAAAAGTTGCCTGTCAGTATTTGGCCTGAATTCTCCCTGTTTGATCTGTAGCTCTGTAAAACATTACTTGCTTTGTACTTTCAAGTTCGAGGGAAATGCTGTAACTCAGCTTTCTTTTCTGGAATTTCCTGTGTGTTGGTCATTGCTTTGTTTTTCCGTTCAGAAATCCATTCTTTAAGCAGACAGCATACCTGAAAAACAAACTGAGCCATCTCAGCATGCTGGTCCTGTCCCTGCATTACAAATAACCCCAAAGCTTTGGGTTGCTCATAGTGCAGGAGCTGCTTCACTTATCACTTTTTTTTTTCCCCTCTGGAATAGATTTAAGGGGTTTGATCTGCACATCTGGAAACGAGCAAAGCTCATGTTTTTCCTGCAGATTCCCCTTGCTCATAGGTAGTGCTTTGAACTTTGCTGGACCCCATACCTGCTCTTAAGTTTGCAGAACAAGTCCTGAAACCCTCTTTAAAACCAGGTCGTGCAAGGCAGGGATATTTGGAGTAGTAATTTACCTAAAGTGGGTTTAACCCTTTACACCTGGCCTTTCAAAGGGGTTTTGTTTTAGAACAGTTGAAGTGTCTGGCTCTGTCTTTTGCTAAAAATAGCAAAAAAAAAAAGTCTCGAGAGGGTTTTCTGCTCTGTGGTTTGGTGAGGAGGGCTGGATGAGACACTGAGCTTGTAGCTGTTGGCCATGAGACCGGTGATTCCTACTGGCCTGCTTGGGAAAGCAGCCTTGGCCAGGCAGAATCCTGATTTCTCCAAGCCGGTGCTGTAGAGAGTGACACTTCTTCCTTCAGCTCTTGCTTTTTGCATTGACAGTTGTGGGCCTGGATTTGCTGAACTGTTGTTTTGAAAGCATTTTATCCTTAAGCTCTTGGGAGATGCAAACTCTGTATCCCCACCTCGCCCTGCCAGCACAAAATGCTGGGATGGAGATTTCCTGGCAGGCCAAGCTTTGTCTGGAGAAGTGAGGTTGATTTGAGCTCCTGGGCTGGATTCCTCAGCTCCTGAGAGCCATCTCCAGCATCTCCTCCCCCTGGGCAGTAACCTTCTGGAGAGGAAGCATTTAATACGAGCACAAACTCATGTGAGACCAGGAGTGGAATTTCAACCTGTCAGCCACCCCCAGAGACATAAACACCCTCCCTGGAGCCCCTGGACTGTGACAAGTGAGCTCTCAGGAAGGTGTAAAGTCTCTGGGTGACATGAAAATCTGGCCTCCTGGGTCCTGCAGTGATGGCAGAGGAAACAGGCCTTACATTCTGTGTGTGAGTGGGATTTTTGCAAGTGCTTGTTTTTACCTCTGCTGAAATACTGAGGGGGATGTGACAGTCACATTCCCTGCTGTGCCTACAGCACCATCACTTTGCCTTGGCTCATCTCAGAGGATTATTTAGGCAAGGCTATGTACTCAATCATAATTAAGTCAGTCTGAAATCCACTTGTTTACTGAGGCATCTAATTGTGATTTTGTTCATGGAGGAGCCCCGAACAGCTGTGATGTTTTTCTGGCTGTGATTTTGTGTCCTGTGTGGATTTGCTGAGGGGGCTGCGTGTGCTCAGCATCAGCAGGAGGGAGGATACAGAGGATGTGGTATTTTTGCACAGACTCGTGTCCCTGGTCTCTATAAAATACTCCTGCAGCCTCTCAGTACTTTTAGGGAGGGCTGAGGAAGGGTCAGAGTTGTTGGAGCAGATTTTTTTTGTTTGGCTTTGTAGCTGCTAAGTGCTGGCTTATCCTCTTCCTCTAACCCAAATAATGGCAAGAAGGGAGGGGTTTGTAGAAAGGAAAGTGGAAAAATTCATGAACGTCGTCTGTTTGGATAGGTTGGGGCATAAAAGCAAAACCAAAAAGGGCTGTAACTTTGGAGGCCAGCAAATGTGGTCTTTGATATTTTAAATTTTTTTCTCTTTTGTAAGTTAGTATTTTAGCAGCCTTCCAGTATCTGCAGGAGGCCTGCAGGAGGGCTGGAGAGGGACTTCTTGCAAGGGCATGGAGTGATAGGAGAAGGGGGAATGGCATTAAGCTGAAAGAGGTAGATGTAGATATTGGGAATGAAGGAGGGTGGGGAGGCCCTGGCACAGGGTGCCCAGAGAAGCTGTGGCTGCCCCTGGATCTCTGGAAGTGTCCAAGGCCAGGCTGAGCAGGGCTTGGAGCACCCTGGGCTAGTGGAAGGTGTCCCTGCCTGTGGCAGGGGGGGCACTGGATGAACTTTAAGGTCCCTCCCAACTCAAATCATTCTGTGACTCTGTGAATTCTCTGGTGCAGCCCAGGTTGAGTCTGAGGGTAGGAGAGCAGAGAGGAAAGCTCAGAGGAGGATGAGCCCCACAGAAGGAACAGCTTTCCCCACTGGTGCGGTTTCACTGACACTCCCTACCCTCGTTTCACACTCACACACACAAGAAATAAGTGCAAGAAGGAATCAGGGGGGCCTCAAACAGAACCCTCGTGCCTTGTGGGATGAGTTAGGCAGTGCTTTCCTCCTCTGCTCACTCCCAGCTGCTTGGAGCAGGCGTTGTGCCCCAGAGCCCCATCCCTGCTGCCCCAGGCCAGGAGCAGCCGCGCTCCTCCTTCGCTGGAAGATGAGACACCCCGAGCGTCCTTTTCCCTGTGCTCACTGCAGCATGATAAGTAAACATCCCAGTCTGAGGCCATTGTGATTCTCTGGCTGACTCATGCCTTCAGGAATCTCCTTCTGGGGGGAAAAAATGAAATTGCTTTTCGAGTGCATCTGGCTTTGATGTCCAACTCTGCCACCAAATATCGTTGAAGCGCAGAGATTTTTCGGAAGTGCTGAAAACGCAGATGTTTTGCTGGTGTCTGCTGGCAAAACATCTGTCTGCTCATCCTGATTGTTCAAGTTAGAGTTGAAACCATCTTAAAGTTTGAAAAGTCCTACAGGTGTATTGGCAAATTGCAACAGAATTGACCTTAATAGCTGAAATCTTAGGTGATGCAGTCACTGATAAAGGAGCTGGTCCTCTGAGGTACTTTTTGCACCCCAAATCCCAGTGCATTCCTTCTAAAGGAAAAGATTCCCTTCTTTATTTTGTTTGTGGTTCTGATTTTCCAGCCGCTGCAAACAGGTGAGTCCCAGGAGAGAAGGCAAAGCTGTGTGTAGTCTATTAAATGAGCACTGTAGTGTCAAGTCCTTTCTGAAGCAGTCATTTTTATCAGTTTCCACATGAACCAGCCAAAGGAAGAGCTCCCTGCTGCTTTGAGATGATCTGTTGGTGTAAATTTTGTGTCTGTGGTTTTTATTTCCCCCCTTACACTCCCTAGCAGAGGTTATAAGTCTTCTGTGTCTGGTTCTGCAACAAATCCATGAAATGTTTGAGGTGAGGCAGCTGAGGTTGTTAGCACTGCATAAAGGTGCATTTGATTTTCGGAGTGGTTTGTGTGCTCTGAGAATAACAGGAAAAAATCTGACAGGTGCCTCATTTGTAAGTGTTGCCTACCCTGACGCTTTCCATGTGCTTTCCATAAGGAAGGAGTTGTGAGGATTGGGAGGCTGAGAGTCAATAGCAGCTGTCACGTATTCCTGACAAGCTCCTCATTGCCTGTGGTGAGCAGCAGATCCTATCAGCAATCCCACTGCACCTTGCAGGCCCCCAAACCAGGAATAAAAGGGAACATGTTGCATTTTTGGAACCCTTCCCCAGTGTTTTTATTGTCTCTTAATGGGCAGAAATTACGGCTTGATTGTGTGGATTTATTCAGGCTTTTTCCCTGTTGGTGGAGTTTGAGGTGCAGACAGCCTGAATTCCCTCACATCTCTCGGAGGTCTCCCTTTGCCATGGCAGTGCCAAGGAGGAAGCACTCGCTGAGGCTCTTCTTGCAGAGGCTTCACGTGGATTTGGGGAATTTTTGTGCTGGCATCTAAAGGAAAAGTTGCGTGGAGGGATGGAGAAGGCACCTCTGACCTGTTTAACCGTGGGGCACCCAAGGTGTGATCCTTCCCAGTGGATCTTCAGCTCCCTCACCTCCAAAACAGGGATGCGGATAGGAATGGGAGGGGGCAAAGGGAAGGAAGGGAGGAAAACAGGGTGGTCTGGGGGATTTTCTCTTTTACAATGCTATGAGGATATAAATTGAATCGCGGCGAGTTTATTTTTATTATCATGACAAGATGGGATTTGAATGCCCTATTCAAAACGAGCCCTCTCGCTCCTATCGGGCTTGAATAAGGAGCTTAATCTCTTTCACAATGCATGAGCCTTTACACTGACACAGCACTTCCTTCCTTTCTTCAGCTGCACGACTTTCTCAATATTGGCAAGGGGATTTCTGATGACATTGCACGAAGATTCCCAGTGTACGCGCTGGACTTCACCGACGGTACGTTGGCCAATGTTTATGGAAGCGCTGCCCCGATTGGGGATTTTTTTCTTGTGATGTGATGTCCTGTTTACAGCGTGCATTCAATGTGTGCTTTGATACGTGTAACAGCTCTCCTGCCCCTTGTTTCAAAGGGTGTTTTGGCAAAAGCCTGTGAATGGGCAGCGTGGAGCACTGCAGATGAGGCTCCTGCAGCGTTTCCTTAATGAAGGTGCTGGATGAGGGTTTTAATTTTTATTAAGCAGTGATTAAATGGATCAATTATTGCCGTGCGTAGACTCGGATCAACTCCTTGCAATCTAATTAGTCAGCACTGGCCTGATAGGCCCTTTCTGCTGCCTCAACATTAGTTATAGTGATGCTGTGGGAGTTGAGAATCAACTTCAACAAAATGTGAGCTGCGGTAACTTCAGCCCGGTGTTGTGAAAAACAGGATACGGCTCGTCCGCTGCCGCCAGATCACAGGAGCAGCACTCAGTGTTTATAGTGAGCCTCAGCTTTTGGGCTTGATGCAGCTCCCACAGTGGCCTTGGGGGTTTTAAGAGTTGTTTTCTCCCCTTTCACTCACAGACTTTCACTTTCTTGAAGGCTGGCAGGAATCTTCAGGGCAAAGCAGGATTACAGAGCCCCAGCCTGACATCAAAACGTGTTTCTTGCAGCTTGTTGGGGAGCAGGTTAATATATTCAATATCACACCTAGAAAGTTTGGATAAAATAGAGAATTAAAGCGTAGGCAGGGAGAACCTTGGAGATTTATCAGATAAACCAGGGATTTATCCCTTCCTGCTGTTAAATCCACCTTAGCTCAAGCCAGTGTCCCTGCTTTCCTCAGTGCATGAGTGCTGTGAAGGCTCATGAGATGAGGGTGATCTTCCTCGGATTAGGCATAAAAAAACCCCAAGATTCCCACCCAAACCCCAATTTTCAGAGTCTTCTGCTGCAAAGCCACCTTCCACAGGCAGCTTAAGTTTCAGAGAAGCGTGGCCAAGGCTGTGGATGTGTGTCCTCACTCCCTTCCGACCAGCAGAGGAACGTGGATGAGATGCTGGTTTAGCACAGGGCTTGAGTGCTGGATGCTTTCTCCAGGTGCTTTGGCACCGCTGGGATGAAACTTTTCAGGAGACCCGGTGTGATGGGAGGGCTAATGCTGATTTCTCCGGGGATTTGAGGGTGTGTTGAGGAGGAAGGGGGATAGAAAAGGATTTTCAGGGGAGCAGCAAGGAATCTGATAAAACAGAAACATTCATTTTTGGCATGTGCATCACTGGCATCAGCTCTGGCAGGGCACTTCAGCTCCCAATCTGGACACTTCATTCCTTTGGCTGTTGCTTTCTAGAGCTGTCAAAGGCTCGTTTTTCATTATAAAGGGTTATTGAAGCACTTGAGAAGGGAACTGCTGCAGAAGTTGGGGACCCATGTTTGCCTTGAGACAGAGCAGTGTCTGCTGTGCCTCTCTGAGCACAGCAGGCACAAAACCATCACATTTTGGTCCTGCAGCCAATTCTGGCTGTCAGCAGATTTGGAAACCCCCTTCAGGGGTCCATGCTGTGGCTCTGACTGCATCCAGATGGCCCCGTGGGTGCTGCCTCAGCCCTGGGCTGTCAGCTGCAAGCTCTGCAAGCTTTGCACGTGTTGATGTACAGAATGGGCATAAAATGGGGATAAAATGCAACTACAGGTTAAAAAGTGTCAGTGTTCGGTTATACAACTTCTGGAGAGTGGAAAAGAGCAGAAAAGAGCCCAGTGAAACTCCAGAACTACTTCAGCTCAAATGGGAGGTTCTTGCATTAGGAGCAGTTGTCCCCTTTCAGTAGGATATGGGGAAAAGGGGATTTTCTATAAAACACTGTATATTAGTATGGTCATTTCTTCCCAGAAACCAGAAATTAGGATGAATTCTTTAAGGAACTGCTTGAAATGAAAAGCAGATGGAGCATGAAGCATCTGCCATAAACCACTGAGAGCGAAGGTGATCAGGAATGTGGAATTCCTGGAGCATCTCAAAGCAGTGGTGCATCAGAACACAAGGGATTTGAACTATCTGAGTATCTGCGCTCCAGACAGCCACATGTGCACCATCAAAGAGCTCTGAATTACAAAGATGCTGGGTTTTGGATGGTTGGAGTCTCTAAATCCTCAATCCGAGAAGCATCCCGGGGTTCGGGGTTAGACAGATAAACCTATCAAGGGCAGGGTGATAAATAATGATGCTTTTGTAGGACCAGCAAATCTCTGGCCAGTTGGAGTTTTGTGGGATTGGTCCTCTTCGCACACTGCACAAATTATCCTTAAAGGAATAGTCTTTCTCTTTTTTTCCCCCTTTTACTCCAGATTAGGAACTTGTCAACTTTATTTTGTGGCAAAGCCTTGTGCATTTTACTGAATGTCCACGGATCAAGGAAGAGTTTTCTAAATTTTTGCTCCAGGATTTTGGTGATAAAGATGGCTTGTAATAGATGTCTTCCAGCAGGAGCATCTGAAGATGAGTAATTGGGTTATGCTGAGCCTGAGAACACCTGTAGTTTTCCTTTAAACTGGAATTTACTCCATTTGGCACATGACCGTGACCTTTGTGTGTCGGATTCTGTCTTAAAAAACGGTGTGACTCAACTTCATCCTGATCCTGTCAGATTGGCTCAAAGCACTCGTGTGTCAATTTTATTACTCTTTTAAGACTCAAACTGGAGGAGCTTCCAGAAATTTCTTTATGTTGAGGGTGGTTTGAGTGAAGGAGGGGATTCTGCCTGGACTCAGATACAAGATTTCTGAAGCTCCTAAAATTGCTGTCCTCATTCTTCAGCGTGTTATTTTCTGGTACAACACAGACGAACAAACACAAATGCAGTGCCTGAAGTGCCCAGTGGGAAATTTGAGGTGCCTGAGATTTTTATGGTGAGCTTTGATGCTGTGTTCTTACATATCCATATCCCTTCGCCTCCTGGGGAGGGGAAATGAAGGAAAAAGAGCAGAACTGAGGCTTATTCTGTCTCTCCCTGTTTTTCTGGGCCTGTGTCTTTGGTACGTGGCTGCGGTGGGTGGATAGTTCAGCTGGAAGTGTGGATTTCTCCCTGTCCTTGGTCCTGCAGAGGGTCCCTATCCAGCTCCTCAGGTCTGCTGGCAGCATCCTTGGGATTTGCTGTGGTGTTTTGGCAGGAGGGAGATCTCCAAAGCTCCCTGCAATGTGGGCACGCTTACATGGAAGGCTTGGAAAAATAGGATTTGAAAGAGAACTTTTGTTTTGCTGGTTGTCTAAGATAGCTCAGAGCTTAAACCTTGACCTAAAACTGAGCTGAAGGATTAACAGTGGATTGGCTTTGACATGTCTGAATCCTTATCAATTCTCCCACCTACTTGCCTTGGCCACCTTGTCTGGCAGGATTCCATTCCTGAAGAAGGAGGGGGAATAAAGGGATTGCAGAGAGGCTTTTCCCCTTCTCTTCTGGGCCTCTCCTGCCCTGGATCAGATATGAGAGAGCTCCTGCATCACTCTGCAGCCCTTCACCCCTAAATATCACCTGGGTACCAAAGTTTAACATCCTGAACTTGTCATGATGCCCCAGAACATCCAACCGGGGTTGCTTTGGGGTCTCTTTGTGGGGTCTCTTTTTGGGTCTCTTTTCCATCCAGTGGTGGATGGGAATGTTCTAAAAATGCATAAAAGCATCGTGGTTTGTCTGTGAATGTTTCCTTCCAAGAGACCCAGGATTTCCTGGGAAATGGGCTGAAGGAAGCGGGATGGGAAGGGAGAGGTCTGAGCCTTGATCTGATTTTTCGTGCCTCTCTGCTCTCAGCATAAGCTTGGCTTCTGCTCCAAACTCCCTGAGTGGATTTTCTTTTCCAGTTGAGTTCTTAGTGGCACTTGTTTTGCGATTTACTCTTCACGGGACTTCAGGGAAGATTCATCTTCACAACATTGGGCAGAGTCCGGCAGCCATCATATAAATGAAAGCCCAGCTTGAGGGCATTAGGAGAAGTTTGTAATTCTGGGGTTTACAGTGGTTTTAATATTAAAAAGTGATTTTTATTTAAAATTAAGGCTTTAATAAACACGTCCTTGCTGCTGAGCTGCAGGTCAGTGTAATTAAACTTGCTTTGCATGGGATATTTCAGAGAATTGGGAAGGAACATTAATAGCCAGTTCAGAGAATGTCCATCAGCTGTGATTTTGATTTAGTAAATGTACAATGAATAGACTTAAGGAGCTGTAAACCCAGTTTTTAGGGCTGCTGGTCATTAATTTACTGCTGTGGAATCCCAAGCAAAGTGAAGCCAGCAATGCTGCAGTTTCCCCTGAAACTGTAACGTTGTCTCTACAAACTGTGACATTTCAGAAATCCAGGCAGGTAAAATGGAACCATCACGTTGATGAACGTAATTGCTCCCCATTCCAGTGTGTAGCTATATTTTAATTCCAGGGGATTGCTCCTGTAATAATCAGCTACTCAAATTCCACAGCTGGACCAAGAGTTGATTTTTCTGCTATGAATTTACGTGGTGCAGGTGGAGTGACACGTTTTTCAGTGGCTTTATGAGCCTGTCACAGATGAAATGCCATCATAAAGCAGCCAACCTTCTTCTGAATGAAGCCATGGCAGTCCATGGGCTGCAAAACATCCTGAAAGTGTTCACCAATAAAAAAGGCAGAAAGGTAAATTGTGGTTAATGCTGGATTTCAGTGTCTGTGGCAGGTGGATCTGTGCAAGGAGAGGCTGTGTTTGGTCGTGACTGCAATTAAAGAGTGAGCAATCAGCTTTGGGAAGGAGCGTGTTTAATCTGGTGTAATTATTGTCTCCGTTACAAAGTGAATTTCGCTGCCCACCAGAAGGATTCTTGATCCTAGAATCTTATCTGGCTGATTATGGATTAAAGAAGGTGCTGGAAGTCTTGGACCCAGCCAGGATGAATCGCAGAGTCACTGAAGTTGGAAAAAACCTCCAAGACTGAATCCAAGCTGTGCCCTATCCCCACCTTGTCCCCAGCCCAGAGCACTGAGTGCCACCTCCAGTCCTTCCTCGGGTATCTCCAGGGATGGGCACTGACTGCCCCCCTGGGCAGCCCATTCCAGTGTTTAACAGCCCTTTCCATGAGGAAATTCCTCCTGATGTCCAGCTGAACCTCCTCTGGTGCAGCTTGAGGCCATGTCCTTATGCATGAAGACCTCCATGACCAGCAAGGGCTCCTTTGCCAGGATTGAAACTGAAAATGAGCTTTTGTGATGCTTTTCAAGGCTTCTTCCTTCTTCTCTCTCACGCTATAGTTTAACTATCTGAACCTTTTTAGAAAAGGTATTATTTGCTTCTCTGGACCTGGTCGATCTTTCAGGAATGATTTCAAAGCTTGCAGAAATCGTTGCCCCTGACCTTTCATATTGGAAAGACTCCCTTGTTCAAAAAGCAATCTTTTGGAGTGACAGAGAATCCTCTGAACCAGAGTGTGACCGTGTCTACTCATGGAACCACCCCTCAGTCCCGTTTGTCCTGCCAAATCCTTCCTTTTCTCTAAAGGGCTTGGGCAGTTTGGAGTGTGAGGTAGGAGCCTGCAGCTGTTGGACTCAGGATCACAGAAGTCTTCATCTGGGAGGATTAAATTCCAGGCCCTTCGGGTTGCCAGGAGTGGTCAGGAATGTGACCTGTGGTTTCTGAATCTTCCCAGGAAATGGAAAGGAATCTGCCTGGGAACAGCTGTTCCAATGAGTCCCCAAAGGCCAAGCTCATATTTGCATGCTTGAGGTGTCTCTTGTCAGGTTTTAGCCTGGAGTTTGAGGATGCCGAGCATCAGAAGTGCTGTTTGTGTCTGTTCCTCTCCCAGCACCTCCCAAGGTGTCCTTTATTTGTGTGCCTGCCTGTTCATTACACATCCCCTTTGATTTTTGGGTTTTTACATCCTCCTCCCGTCCTTATCTCTGCCCTGCAAATGGTGCAGAAAGCAGATGTTAGATAAGATCCCAAAATCATTGACAGATTCTTGTGCTTTTCATTCCAGTGATAGAGGTTTTCAGTGTGGCACCAATAACCTCCAAAGCCAATCCCTCCTTTATCTGATCCAGCTCATTGGGATTTTACCTCTCTCAGCAAGGGACTGATGCTGCAAAAGCTCAGGATGGCCATTTGAGAGCTCAGGGAAGATTCCTGTGTGGGAATTCTCTGCTCTGGAGCCTTCCAGAAGGGGGAATTGGGCAGCTCCAAGCTCTTCCAGCTGTCTCAGAAGAAGAGCACCCTCAAGGATGGTGGCACAAGGCAGGCTGAAGGCTGAGGAGACTTTCTCCAGTGCATCCTCTCTGTTCTGTGGAAAAACTTGTGTTCTCCTGGGGCATATATAAACCTGTGTTCTCCTGGGGCAATATCAGCTGTTGTCATCTCATCCTTTCTCCTGTGCATCCCCAGTGAGCTCATATCACACATCAGCCTGAAAACAGGAAGGGGAAGGGAAGCTACTTCAGAGGCTCCTAAATTCATATTCTGACACTTTAATTCTCTTTCTGGCTGCTTTGTGTTTTGGCCTGGTGTGTTTTTTCCGATGGAGATGAGAGGGGTGAGTAGATGGAAAAGAGAGAGGCTGTTCTTTCAGCAGAGCCTGTTAAAGCAAATCTCAGTGCAGCCATCCTTGACCTCTGGGGCTGTTTGTTTTTGTGTCCTGCTACCATTTTTGGGCTCAGGGTAGCGTATTGTTGATTCAAACCCACAGCCTTAGACTTCTGTCTAGGGAAAAATGAAGTGCTTCATGTTTTCCTGCCCAAGACGAGAGTAGGGAAGACAAGAGATCATCATGAAGCTCGTTAGGGACACAGTTCAGAAGGCCTGAAAAGGTGGTGTTAAAAAGAAAGGGTATGGGGGTTTATGAACCCTAAACTTACAGTTTCTGCCTTGATCCTCTTCCAAGCTTTGGGGACTGGCAAAACTGAGCAAAAGGCTTCTCGTATTTCCTGTTCTGATGATGTCAAAAATGTCTGGTGGCAATTTTGGTGCTACTTCTGGTCCCAGATGAATGGAAGAGCGTGGGTTGTGCAGAATCAAATATTAACAATTCAGTTACGTGTTGAAAGTGGGGGCTGAATTTCTACTTCTGCTTCTCAAGATGAGCTAATGGTGCCTATGGCTGATGTGAGAAAGTTTCCAGTGCTTTACCAACATGGTTTTTGTTGTGGTTTGCCCCAGGTATTATTGGGAACAACAAAGCTATAGGAAAATACATCACAACCATGATCTTTCTGTACTTTGCCTGCCTCCTTCCATCCATCGCCTTTGGGTCCCTCAATGATGAAAATACCCGAGGAGCTATTGGTGAGTTCATCAGTTTTGTGCTTCTTAAATTCATCAGTTTTGTGCATTTGATTCTGTGTATTCAAAATGTCGCTCTGGTCACAGAAGGTTCTGATAGTTTTTATTTACAGGGGGAAAACAAACCCAAAACCACGACTGAAGGATTTTTTTTCTAATGAAGTTCATGGCTTTTGTAGAAAACCAGAAAAACTGAACTCTTCTTTGGGTGTAATCATCTGACTTGGACTGATCCAGATGTATGCTACTGTATTTTTGAATTATGCTGACTTAATGTAATTATTTGCACATTTTTCTTGGTACAAGCTCCTTTGCTTTTGACCTGGATTTGATTGCCAGTATCCAAATCCCTGGGATAGAGCTAAACATCATCCTTTATCCCAGTTATAGAAGCAGTTCATGCTGCAGTCACAGTTTACATCCTGCCCTGAAGGCCTCCGTGAACACTGGTTATGTCTTATAGCCGTTAAAATAAAATAAATATATTATAAATGTGTATATAAAATATCACAATACACAGAAAAAAATCCCAGAGTCCACCAATTAGCTGAACATCTGGAAGCCTAAATTATGGGTACGAATAAAGGCTCGCTTTTTGATTTAACAGTGTGTTACCTTTAAAACATTTCTCTTACCCATTAATGGTTGATTTCTCTGCCTTGTGGTTGCTCCTGGATCAGGGAGGGATTGACCCAAATCCCTGGTTTTGTTTCCAGATGTGCGGAAGACAATCTTTGGGCAGTGCATCGGAGGGCTGCTCTACGCCCTGTTCTCGGGGCAGCCCCTGGTTGTGCTGCTGACCACAGCTCCCTTGGCCCTCTACATCAACGGTGAGTCTGCTCCAGGGGATCGAGGGATTGGAACTTTGGGCGAGAGCTTTGCAGTCCTGCCAGAGCTTGAGTTGTGTTTGTTTGAGAAATTGGTATTTAAGGGCTGCTGTTAGGGAAGGGTTTTCCCCCAGAGGGTGGTGGGGTGCTGGAACAGGCTCCCCAGGGAAGTGACAGGGCACAAAGTCAAGGAACACTTGGACAAGGCTCTCAGGCACATCCTGGGATTGTTGGGGTGTCCTGTGCGGGGCCAGGAGTTGGATCGATGATTCTGGGGGGTCCTTTCCAGCTCAGGATGTTCTGGGATTCTGCAGAACCTGAATCAAATTCCTACCCTTTCCATCACCATCAGAATATCCTGAGTTGAAAGGGACCCACAGGGACCATCAAGACCAATTCCTGGTTTAGTTCAAGTTGTTTTTCTAAAGAAATCATTTTGCAGAGAAAAAAATTGCATGAAAATAAGCATTTCTTCAGCTTCAGTGAGGAAATCTGGTTCATTAATGGTTTTCTCAAGTGGCTGCGTTTAACCAGCTTGAGATGAAGTTTTTTGGGGTTTGTTTGTTGAGAGGGTTTTTTTTTAAATTGATGTTTTAAAGTATGATCAGCAGCTTTTCAGGTACTACAAGCTGATCTCAGTGAACCAGAGGTCAACCAAAGGAAGAAGCTCAGTATCTATGGGGACAAGCAGAGGATGGGCTATGACCAGCTGGAAAGAGCAGCTATGAGACCCCTTGCTCAACAGCATCCCAAGATATCAACGAGAGCAAATTCCAGCAGCTTTTGTGGCCTCAATACATAGGGAAAATGCTTTGAGCAATGGGGGAGGAATATTTTTCCAAGTGTCTCTCCCCATTTCTCGTGATGGGAGGGGAGAACAGTTTGTGTTGATCCAGTGTCCCTCTGGAAGTGCAGGGATATGGATTTAATGGATTCTGTAACAAACGCGTTGGGGTGAAGTCTTGAAATTGGTTCTTTTTGGCACGGAGCAGATGGGAATCACTGGGTGGCAGTGGCAGGAGTTGATTGTGACACATGAATGCTTCACTTTTGCAGTCATCCAAGGGATCTGTGACGATTATAACTTGGATTTCAGCGCTTTCTATGCCTGGATTGGACTCTGGAACAGCTTTTTCCTTGTGATCTACTCCCTCTTTAATTTCAGCCTCCTAATGAAGCTCTTTAAAAGGTAGCTATTTTCAAGAAGTCATATTTTGATCAGATTATTCTTCAAATGGAAAAATTACACATTCCACAAGCTCCTTAATTACGAACTTGCTGCAAAATGTATTTTGTGAGATGAGGCAAGTATCATTTTGGCTCATTGTTCCAGCTTGAAAGAAGTTCTGTGATTTACTGGGTTTTGTTTCTAAGTTGGAGCCTAACTCAAATTGATGAATTTTCATGTAAATTGATGAATATGCTGATTTTTCTTTGAATGGAGTTGAATGCAGCTCTATTAATTCCTGGGCTTTTTCCACAGGTCAACAGAAGAAATAATTGCACTTTTTATATCCATCACATTTGTGCTCGATGCCATCAAAGGCATTGTTAAAGGTAAGTCTTGCAACAGTGTTTTTCAGAGCAGATCTCTGCTTTGCTGCCTTGTCAGAGGCAAGCACAAGGCTGCCAAAGTGTGTGATGTTTGCTTGTTCTGTGTTCATTCAAAGTCTTCAGGGAGAAAAAGAAAATCAGTGTGTGTGAGATGGAAGCAGCCCTTTGTCAGCAGTTCACCTGGGCGTGCAGAATTTTTAGCAGCTCTAATTTTAGTTGGTTGAGACAGAATTGGTTTCTAAACTTCCACCAAATGGAGAAACCATGATGTGATTGATGTGAGAGCCTTCTCCTGATACCAGTCTGCTTTTGAATGGCCCTGGCAAAAAAAAAAAAAGTCCAATTTAAATGCAGTGTATGTAGTCCTTTTTTCCTTGACACATTATCCAAACTCTATGGAGGAGAGTTGAAAGATGGGTTGAGATTTCCTGTTTTGCCCTGAGCTCTGAGACCCTTCTTTGATGGCAGTACAAGGACTGCAGTGCCTCCAGCATGTTCCTAAAGCTCCTCTGCCCTTTCCAGCCACTTGGTTTTCCCATTTCTGGCTTAAATTCTAAGCCTCCATGAAGAGCCTTGGGGTTTAAGAGATTCCTCTGACACTTCTCTCCGTCCCCACCAGGTATTTGAGAAGGTGAATCATGGTAGCAGAAACACCTTGTGAGTGCAGCCTTTCCGTTCATCGCAGTGAGCAGTTGGACAATGCCCCATTCCTTGATTTTTATGACCTGTTGGCCAGCATCCCAAAGTTTGGGCTGTCCTTTGAAATCCCTCAGGATACACCCAAGCACACTCTTTGTTTTCAGGCTCGCAAGGGAATGCTTTCCAAGGGATTTGACACTCCAGAGCAATTTGAAGTGAGATACTTTCTCGCTTCACTGGGAATCCTTAATATGCCTTGTGTGCTTTGATTGTGCAATCAGAGGGGTTTTTTCTCTGCAGAACACCTGCATCTTTTAAATATCCTGCTTAGAGCTTGCTGAGGGAGAAGCTGTTCTGGGATAGTTGTTGACTCTGTGAGCTTTGCTCAGTGTGTGCTGTCAGTGCCCTGTCCTGGAGGCATGGGACAGTCTCCAGGTGATCCTCAACAGAACATTCAGCTGCTCTGCGAGACTTACCAAATATTCACAAAGTTTCTGTAGCCCAGAGCTGATCTCCCATTGCAGAGGTGTGGGGTGCAGGTTAAAAACACAGGAAGCATCCATTGGTCTTGCCTGCCAGACTTTCAGGAATATTAAAGTAAATCCTCGGAGTGTTGCAGTGGGAACAGGAGAAGATCCTGTAAAAAAGGGGAAGTGGCCTTAAACTGAAGAAACCAGGTTTAGATTGGATATTAGGAAGAAATTCTTCCCTGTGAGGGTGCTGAGGCCCTGGCACAGGGTGCCCAGAGAAGCTGTGGCTGTCCCTGGATCCCTGGAAGTGTCCAAGGCCAGGTTGGATGGGGCTTGGAGCCACCTGGGATAGTGGAAGGCATCCCTGGACATGGCAGGGGGTTGGAACTGGATGATCTTTAAGGTCCCTTCCAACCCAAACCATTCTGTGATTTTATGTGTGATTAGTGAACCAGTTGAAGTCTCTTTGTACTTGTGAAGGGATGAATTTATAGGAATGATGGTAATAAAGTCACACCAACACTCATTTGCCAGCTCATCTTGGCTTCAGCTGCACCTCGGAGTGTTTGGGGCATCCGCAGGTGGGACCAAAGCTGTTTCCAGATGCAGGAGGTCACCGGTGCTGGCAGGCACAGACTTCATCCTTAACGCTCTTAGAGCCCATATTTAAAAACATGGCACCAGTGCAACTCACAGCCACAGGCTCATCTTTGTTCTTCCCCTCCTCTTTTCGAGGAGGTGATGGTTCACTGCTGCCACCTCCTCCTCGCACTCAAAATTTTAGTTGAGCAGTTCAGTAGGAAGTGAAAGCTGGTATTTTCTCCATGCTGTTTGTCAGTGTCCTGGTAATGCTTTATCCAGCTGACAGCAACTCTGGGCTTCCTGAGTGCCAGGGGACAATGCCACCCCTGCCCAGATGTTTTCTCAGCCTGTTCATAGCCTTGATTTTTTGCGAGGTACACAGGCAGGAAAGGAGGGGGAGGGACCTGCCCTGCAGAGGAACCGAAGCTGTGAGCATTCACGCCATCCTGGTGACACTTTGTTTTCGCTGCCTGGCCCGGCCACCGAGGCTGTGTTTGTTTGATCTTGACATCTGCACTGGGCAGGAAATGGTGGTGAGCAGGCAGAGGAAAACAAAGCCAGCTCGTGTTGTTGGAGGCTGGAGAAGGGCTCGGCTTCAGCCAGGGCACCCCTGGCTCCGCTGCTTTCTGGATGTTGGCAACGAGGTTCACTGAGCTCTGGTATGAAAACAAACTCGAAATGTTCAGGAATCAAATCCTTCCCGCAAGGTGGTATGGGATGAAGGCCTCCACTCTCCATCTTGGCATGTTCTCATTGCTTTAATTAAAATACAAGAATAAAACAAGGTTTTTCCCTCTATCCAGGAGGGACTGGAGCAGTCCTGCCTCGGTTGGTGCATGTAAATTGAATTGCAGCCTCAGAGATGGAGCGTGCAGTGATGGGGTCAAGCTGAGCACAGGGCACCAAAGATCAGCCCCAAATATATTATTGCAATATAGCCCAGTCCCAAATGTATAATTGCAATATAGCCACGTGTGGGAGCTTGAGAAAATCTCCAAGACCCAAAACAAAGTCACTTGTGTCTTACTTACTCCAGTCCAAGTCTTAAAGTAGAGGAATGCAAATACATTCCGTGTAGTTCCTGGGTTGTTTGTGCTGCTGGTTTCTCAGATGTGTCTCTAGGACCCGGTAGCACTTAGGGTGAGCAGGCTTTTCCCCCTGGCCAGCTGCGAATTCCCAGGAAACGCTGCCAGAATCATTTTTGTCGGGACAAAAGCGTCCTTTGGCGTTCAGAGCCGGAAAGCGCAGATCCTCCCGCAGCCCGTTCTGTGCCAGGCCGTGGGTCGTGGCAGTGCCCTGGGCCCCGTGTACCTGTTTGCAGAGCAGGTGTGGGTGTCCTGCCAGGGCTGAGGCAGCTGGAGCACGGAGGGAGGAAATAAAGGAGAGCAGAGCCTCTTCCGTAGCGCGCGATGGGGAACGCGCGGCGCTAACCGGGGTCGGGATGGGATTGCTCCTCACTGGGGGAACCTTTCTGGTGCTTTAAGGGTGATCTCCTCTCTCCTGGCTGCTCTTGGTGCAATTCGAGAAGTTAAATTTTGAACTGTAAACCTTCCGTGATGCTTAAATTTCTGTGCAGGTGTGCCGAATGTGAGGCAGGCTTGTCTCTCGTGGCCTACGTGCCACACTGACCTCATCCACTTGTGGAATGCCCAGAACCCAAACCAATCACCTTTAAATCCTTTTAAAGGTGGTACGAGAAAGGTCATTACTGCATTTAAAGTGGCTTCATGGCTGAACGTGGGGTGTTTTACACTGGGGTGAGCTCCAAACCAGCAGTAACACAATCTGGGCTTCAGCCAGACTCGAGGTGGTTGCAAATACCGGTTGCACTGCACAAGAATGTTCAAAGTTTGTTTTCAAATGTTTAGAATTAGTTTGTCTTCCCTGCTTTCCCTGTAGCCTCAGGGAAACCCTCCCTGCTTTTCTCTCACTGCAGAGGAAAAAGATGAAATGTTTGGGGCTTTCAGAACCTGGATTATTATTTGAGGATGAGGGAAATAAATGTGAGGAGGTGCATCGTAGCTTAAGCCACAGGTGGTTGTGGTTTTGCCTAGAGAGGATGGTCTTGCCCTGAAGTTCTCTAGGCAAAGTTTGAAGGGGCATTTTGACTAAAATGAAGAAAAGTAGAGGGACTGCAAAGCTCTGGCGTGGTGGTTTCCATGCTCCTGTATTTCCCATGGGTACAGGAGAATGTGGGTGCTGCGTGTTGCCATTTGAGCAGATATGGTGGGAATACTGAGGCAGCAAAGCCCAATTCCCATCTCTTGGTTTTACTTGCTCCTTCAGGCTATTCTTCCCCAAAAGGTTAAATGATCCCAAAACCGTATTTCTACACTTGGAGCCAGCCAGTGACATAGAAATGGGAACACAGTAAATGCTCAAGAGCAGGAGGGTCTTTACAACTGTCCATTCCTTATATAAATGCCTTTGAGCTGATCTAAATAAAACATTTATGGACAGTTCCAGGGGCTTCACTGGGTGTTCTGCTTGTGCAGGTTTACTTCAGGTGCCCTGTAACTCTAATTTGCATTGTAAATTTAAATGTTCTGCCAGGTTTTGCATATCATCAACACTCATCTCTAAAATCTGGACCAGCCTTGGAAGAAAAGTAATTACTGTACACTGTGTAATCCACTTAAGGATCTGTGCAGCCTGGCTGCTCTTAGTGTTTCCAGAGAATCCTGATGGAATTTGTTTGCCGGGCTGATGAAAGCAGGTGTCTTCTATATAGAAATATTTATATGTATATCTAAGAGCAGTGCTTCCAGTGTTGGGAACAAAGCCACATAATTAGCACTGGAAGTCCTTACAGTGTTGCTTTATAGATTAATTTAACTCTTAGCTGTTAAAATAAGTGAAAAAATCAGTTTGTGAAGCGCTGGCTTCGTAAGAGCAACAGCTCTGATTTCTTTCTGCAGGGTTGAGAGGCAGAGCCATAAACCTGGTGAAGCATAACGTTAATACTTCATGATCAAGCAAGAAGCCCTCTTTATTTTACTTGCTTTGATTGTCACACTCCTAACGCTTGCCTGTTGGTCGTTTGTGCAGTTTTTAAGAAATATTACCACCACGGGCACGCAGCAGGAGGAAAAACACAGGCTGATGCTATCCCAGGCCTCGGCATCAACACCACCTTCCTGATGAACTCCTCGGTGAGCGAGAACCAGACCTGCACTCACGATGGGCACTACGGGCGTGAGACCGCCGTCCTCAGCCTCATGTTGATGTTGGGAACCCTTTGGCTCGGCCACACGCTCTATCAGTTTAAGAAGAGGTGAGTTATTTGGAGCTCAGACCGCTGATTATTTCGTGTTCCCTCCGAGGGAATCACGAACAGCTTAGATCTTAATTCTGCAACCCAGGAAAATCAGGTGGAAGCCAAAGGCAGAGATGAACTTGGCAGGGCCACCTGGAAAATATTCCCAGCAGAACAAAACGTTCGCTCAGGGGACGATGCCCTTCCATCCTCGGTTTGGCCTCACTAATGGCTTTCTAAAAAAACTTTGGGTTCCCCAATTCCTCTTGGGATTCCTGTAACTCCCTCCAAACAGGCATCGAACCGTTTTGCAGGGCAAAAATTCCTGATGGTGCAGGAAGGTCTACTGGGAATGTACCTTCAGTGTGATCTTGAGAGTCAAACACGAGCTCTAGTTTGGGGTTTGCTCCTATTGCTCTTAAAACTCTCCATTTGAAATACAGGAAGCAATTAAAAGTAAAGTGGAAATGAGACACAAATTGGTGCTTGAAGGCCTTTTTTTTTTCTAGCTTGCATCTTGTTTTCTTGATTCTTTGTGTTTTGCTTCTGCATTCATCGGCTTTCAAAGGGTGTAGGTTTCAGAAGATTTAAAGCTGAATGAAAGACTAATTCTTCACTCCAAGTATCTCTTCAGAATTGCAAGATGGGACTGAATTTTCACTTTTAAAGTATTAATGTTGTCTGGATTGAGTGATTGTCTCGAGAGTGGGGTGTTGATGGGAATTTTTTTGTCTTTTTTGCAGCCCGTATTTGCACGCGAGGGTACGCGAAATTCTGTCCGACTGTGCCTTACCCATTTCAGTCCTGACCTTCTCTGTTGTGGGTTCCTATATCTTCAAGGAAATTGAAAGTAAGTTCTGGTTTTGTTCTCTGGAATGCTGGGGTTTATGAAAGAGAGAAGCGAAATCCTAGAAAAGTTTTGCTAAATAATGAAGTTCTTCCATATAATTTCATAAATACCACGTGTACCTCCCACCAAGAGCTCAGATTTCCTCACCATGAGATTTATGTCGTTCAAAACCCTCCTTAAATGAGGCTGGGACAAGAAAAATTATCCAGATGTGTCTTTTCAGTGAGTTTGAGGTGTGTGTCACAATAAGGGAGATGAACAATTTCTGGCAAAGAACAAAGGGCAGAGCAATCAGCAGGCAGGAAGGGTTGTTGCCAGTCATATCAACATGGAGTTGGTCATCCCAGTTTGTCCTCTTTGTCTCCAGTTTGTTTTCCTAATTTAGGTGAAATGGTGCAGAGCATCTGGGCAGCTCTAAGTTACACAAGGAAATCTAAAAATGAGACACCATTCATTGGCCAGATAGATCAACTTTTCCATATCAGGAAGCGATAATGGGGACAGGAATTGCATTGTCCTGCAGTGACGTGAGCGGCTGATGTGAGGAAATGTATGGAAACAAATAAGAAATGGCTTTTTTTTTTTTAAATTGTGATGGCCATTCCATCCAGTTGGATTGCAAAATGATGCGTGGCCATGTGTGATTTATCCCTAGCCGTGGATTGTTTCCAATGGCAGCAGAGTTTTGATTTAGATTTTCTACTAAAATGCCTTGCACAGCTTGTTGGACATGAGGAAGCTTTCAAATGCCTCTGTGGGTTGATGAGCTGAGCATTATGGTGCTGGTTAGAAATAAGGTTTCCTCATCTAAAAACACCTAGCATCTGTGGAAAACAAGTTTCCCTCTTTTGTTTTGCTCCAATATCTGTAATGCCTCGCTAGGACTAGCAGTGATCTGTCCCATCAGGATGGCAGCCAAGTCCTAAGTGGATGGAGGAAAAAAATAAACCAAACCAGCCAGATGGACCCATCTTCCATGGCCTCCAGGCTCCCACATGCCAGAGCATCACGGCTGCTTTCCTGCTTGCTTCCCAGTAGTTCGTGGTGTGGGTAAAACGTTGCTGGTTGGACAAGAAGGTGCCTCCTAACATCCTTCCCCTCCTCTTTGCAGTGTCCAAATTTAACTACAACGCCTCTGACAGCTTGTTTGTGCTGGCCCCTGTGCAGTCCCTGTCCATCGGGTCGGTGATGAGCGCCATGGGACTGGGATTTCTCCTCTCCATGCTCTTCTTCATCGAGCAGAACATCGTCGCGTCCCTCACCAACGCCCCGGAGAACAGGTAACGCCTTTGGTGCTGCTTTTCCCTCTGTGGAGGGACGTCCCTGGGTCTGTCACCACCACTGCTTGCCCAAAGCTTGTCTGAGCATCAGCAAATCTATTCGAGATGTGTTTTTAGGAATTCTTGTTGCCACAGGTGGAGGTAACTCTGCTGCTTAACTCCTCACCATCCCCAAAGCCCAGTGTTGTGGCAGTGAGCCAAAACCACAAATCCTCAACGAGCTCATCCCCTCAACCTGTTTCTTCTTTACCCTCTGCTCATCACCATCATTTGTCCCCTAAAACTCTCAAGGCGTTTTTCAGGAAGAGTTTTGGGAGCCAAGAGGTGGCGTAGTGAACGTGAAGTGGATATTTTGTATGGTTTGAGGTCTTTGGATGCACCTCAGGATATTTAGGGAGTGTCTGACACGTGTGGACACTTGCACTGCTCTTGCAGTACAGAGAATTTGTTGAAAATGAGAAGCCAATGACCTACATAAATGTTGTAGCACGATATGCTGAGCATCAGGAGCGTTTGGGGCTGGTAAATTCCAAGTGAAAAAAGGTGGAAGTGCAGTAAAACAATCTGTCCAGTGTCTGATAAGTCTCCCTTACGTGCAAACGTGAGATGTTGCACTACTAAAATATTCCCTCTGATGTTTTTGTGCCAACTGCAATCAGATGTGATGTCAAGAATGAACATGGATGACTTTTTTCCAGGGAAACTACCACGTCTCCGAGGATTTTTTGCCAATGTGATGCGTGGGAGGGTTCTCTCCTTGCATAATATCCATTAGCATTCTCCATGTTGTAGCTGGAGTGACACAGTATTAGGAGAGAGGAGACAAGCTCAAATTCAGCTACACTAATTTAGTTTCCTTTGACCACCTCTTATCTCTATTATATCCCTTTAAGTGTTGCATAAATCTGTATGTAAGTGGGTCATCTCTTGGCTAATATAGATTTCTTCTAAACTTTTGGTATTTTCCACTAGAATGTCTTTAAGGAATGTAAAATATTCTTTGGAGTTTTTCAGAGTGCCTGGCTACAGGGCTGAGCTGATGCTGAGCAGGTACTGGGGCAGGGATATTTAGAGGTGGAAAAGCGGGACAGGGATTTTTAGAGATGGAAAAAGTAGGACTTGACACCATCTTTTTGTGGTGCCATCACAGACACCTTGCACTATCCCAGGGTGGTCCAAGCCCCATCCAACCTGACCTTGGACACTTCCAGGGATCCAGGGGCAGCCACAGCTTCTCTGGGCACCCTGTGCCAGGGCCTCCCCACCCTCACAGGGAAGGATTATTTTCTAATATCCCATCTAAACCTGCTCTCTGTCAGTTTGAGTCCATTCTCCCTTTTCCTGTCACTCTAGGCCCTTGAAAATAGTTTCTCCCCATCACTCTTGTAGCTCCCTTCATGTCCTGGAAGGCCCCAATTGGATCACCCCAAAGCCTTCTCTTCTCCAGGCCGAGCAATCCCAGTTCTCAGCCTTTCTTCACAGCGGAGGTGCTCCATCCCTCTGATCATCTTGTGGCCTCCTCTGGATTCATTCCAACAGGTTGATGTCCTTAAAGCCTTCTGAAAAGAATGGGGAGGACAGCAAGCAATGACCCTGAAGGTGCTGGAGGTGCCTTTGCTCAGAGAAAGCAGCACGTGAGCAGGGGCTGTGTTTCCAAAGCGTGAGCCAACGCAGGAAACACGTTTGCAATCCTACCCTTCCTGCCAGCACCTTCCAGAGGCACTGCAGGGTAGACACCTACCTGACCCGCTCAGCCCACAGCCTCCTCAGTCAGTGGAGGGGGACACTCCCAGTGGGACCAGGCTTTTGTCCCAAAACTGAGCCCCGCCCAAGATTTCTGCCGCCCAAACCATGGCTTTGATCTTCATGTGCTGGGTCAACTCTACCAGCTCCATGTGCCTCGTGTCCATGAGTATCTCAGATGGCTCCAAGTCTGTGCTGAGGTGTTGAACGGAGCACTGACTCATCTAAATAGTGCTCCCTTTGCAGCTGATGGTGCCCAGAGAGAATTCAGCTGATCCCTCGCGTTGTGTGAGGATGTCAGGTGCTCCAGTGGCAGAGATACAGCCTTAGACCTTTCAGTGAGGGTTTAAAGTCTGAGAGATGAATCCTTGCCCAGCCTTTTTTCTAAACTTTCCTCATAATATCTCAGCAGTTGGTACAAGATGGGAATATTCAGGAAATGGGCAGACCTTGCAGAAAATGGCAAGGTTAAAGTAGGTGTGAGTTCAGTCTTAGTGCTGCTTTCTGCACAGTCCTGGCAAAGTGAGTGTGCTCAACTTCCTCAGTGAGGGCTGTCAGATTCCCCATCCCCTAAAAAATAAAACAGGGAGGCTCTGCAGCATTTGATGAACTTAGGAGCAAATCTCCTTGGCTGGCTACCAACCTTTTGGAATGTGTTGCCCAGAGAAGCTGTGGCTGCCCCTGGATCCCTGGAAGTGTCCAAGGCCAGGCTGGACGGGGCTTGGAGCATCCTGGGGTAGTGGAAGGTGTCCCTGCCCATGGTAGGGGGTTGGAACTGGATGATCTTCAAGGTCCCTTCCAACCCAAACCATTCTGTGATCCATTCCATGATTCTGTGACTACCAAGGAGGAGCTGAAGTTTAATGAATTCTTGTCCCATTTTCTTATCATGCAGTAGCAATTACATAATTAAGGGATTACTGCAGCATACCGAGCATGTGTTCTGCTCGTCGGGAGGGAGGGAGATCAGGGTTACAAACAAGAAACTTCAGTGTCAGTACTTGGACTACAAATGCTCAGGATTTTATCTGCTCCCTGTGTGAACTCTGTGAGCAAACACACACATGGATTTTCTGTAGACTCTGCAATAAATGTAGGAGAAAAACGCTGATGAAATTTTCATGGGCTGTTATTTTAGTGGGCTGCCTTTCTGCTCAGAGTTGGTCTTTCCAGATGACGACAGCTTTGGGAGCAAACCATCACATCTCGCTACCTTTAGTGTTCCCGCCGTGCCGACGGTAAAACCAGAGGTGTGAGATCGCTCCGTGTGAGTGAGAGCAGTTGACTGTTCAACGAGGGCAGCCTGGAGGGTTTGCACCAGGTGTAACTGCTGTCCCTAACCCCTCGTTGCAGGTTGGTGAAGGGCACAGCCTATCACTGGGACCTGCTGCTCGTGGCGCTGATCAACACGGGGCTGTCGGTCTTCGGCCTGCCCTGGATCCACGCGGCCTTCCCACATTCCCCCATGCACGTCCGGGCCCTGGCCTACGTGGAGGAGAGGGTGGAGAGTGGACACATCTATGAGACGTGAGTAGATCTCTTTGGATTCATTCGTGGCTTCCCAGCCCTTTGGGAACAGCGGGGTGCGTGGTCGGGGTGTTGGCTGTTGTATTCTAGATATGAAGGTGATGGAGAGATGCACCCAGTGAGCCTTGACTTGGCTTCATCCCCTTCACTCAAGCGCTCGAATTCATGCTCTGGCCAGTGGCAGCATCCTACAGGGATCCCACCCACTCCATTGCAAATTCTCCTCTGGAAAAGTCAGCCAAGGCCATTTTCAGTTTCATCCTTGAGGAAAGCTGAGGAGATGCTTTGGCCGGATCTCTCCGGATGCTTTCCCCAGGAAGAATCCAAAGCTGATTCACTGCCCGAAACCTGTCTGGTGGTTATTACGAAGGGGAGGAAAAATGCACCATTATTTCAGAGCTCCCATAACATCTCCCACCACATTTTGGGAAGGAGATGCTTAAATTCTCTGGGTTTTAAACAAAAACAAGTGTGAACCCGTGGCTGGGTTATGGGTTTCTATTTAAGACCAACTCTTCTGCTGTTCTGAGTTGAGCAACACATTCTTACCAGAGACCTATTAAAAAAAAATTAAAAACCTTTTTCTCATGAAACGATCTCTGCTCTGGAGCAGATCTGGACTGTTTGATCTCAGTCTGTTGCAGCTGAGTGCTTTTACCACAGGAGTGATAATTTCCACTCACATACCATTAGTTTTAATTATCCTGCCTTGATTTCCATTTTCTGAGTTGCCGCTTATCAAAAGTGAGGCTAAGTGGTCATTGACTTTGGGGGATGGAGTGGGTCTGTCTTAACCTCAGTCTTGCCCTCATGGTTGTTTTGGTGCCAAATGGCCCAGCCCAAGCAGGCACAGCTGATTTTTGGGTCAGGGATGGACAGTTTTCACTTCCACATCTGGAAATCGCTGAGTTCTGCTGCTCCCTGTAACTCTTTTACAGGTATTTTCCTGGGAGATCTCTCCCTTGGGTTTGTATTCCCTTTAGGATATGTTGCTGTCAGTTGTTTCCACAACTGTATCTCTCTTGAATAAATGCTAAACCCTATTTAAAGAAAAAAAATCAACTTCGAAATTTGAGTTCTGTTGGGTTTTAATCCATGCCCTCGCTCCTCATGTCCATGATCTGCTCTGGGATACCTCCACTTTCTGTTTCTTTTGGAGATGCAGAATTCACACTTTGAAACCCATGTGCCAAGCCTCCCTCCTGTGTCTCCTGTTGTCACTTTTAATATCCAAGTGCCTCTTTTTCCTGTTCTTCCGCTGTCATGATTCTGTATTCTGGCTTTGCCTTGACAAAGTCAAGTCACCTGCCTGAACTAAGCACTAACTCCTGCCCTTGTCCTCTCCTTCTTCACCCAGCTGCCCAAAAAAAAGGCACCAGAGAGGCCTCTTTGGCCACTCTGACCTAGATCCAGCTCCAGTGTTTATCCTGGAAGGGCTGAGGGATGCCCTGATCTCCCTGAGTGTGTTCCCTCATGGCACAGCTCGGCTCTGCCGGAGGCAAATCGGTGCTGGGAACTGGATACTGGGAGTGAAAAAGGGAATGTGGCTTTCCTAGTGCTTTGAACTCCCTTTGAGACCAAAGCTTTTTGTTCTCTGCAGAGCATTGGGGTTATAACAGGAGGTTCCAAGCAATGTAGTCATCTTTCTTTTTTTCTTTTCTTTTTTTTTTTTCCCCCCTCTTAGCCAGCTCTGCTGAAAAAGAAATGAAGCTCAATTAGAGAATCAGCTCTGTCTCCCTTGGCAGGCTCCTTCCCTGCACTCAAATCAAAGCTCCCACAGGACGATGATATAAACAAGGATAAAGATCTGTCACAGTGAAAGCAAAATTTTCTTCTCCCCTGTAGAGAAACGATTTAAGTTTCCTGTGGCAATCTGCAAACAGGCTCTTGTTGCTTACTTGGAGAAATTCAAGAATGGCTAATCCCATGCTGGCCATATTTAGAGGATTTTGGGGAAATGAGACTGGATTATGCTCGTTCATCTCCATTAATTAGTTTATTTCCATCACAGCACAGACTTTCTGGAGCTGTTTCCTCAAGGGCCAAACCAGATTTTGAACACATGGAAATCAAGGATTCCTCTGTTGACATAATGTGACTGTGATGTTCTTACTCTGGAAATGAGGTGCTAGAATTAGCAGAAGACCAATCTAAAGCTGGGAACATCCGTTCTAAAAATACGTTTGGCCAATTATGAGCAGTTTTAGCTATGTTCTGATAAAATATTCCAAACTAATAATAATGGCATTAGCAGGAGCTGGCAGCAATTGCAGTACATCTTGTCTGTGATCAGCCACAGCGCTGTGATTGCTGCATCCCTAAGAGATGGCTGTAGAAAATCCCATGAATTTCAGAAATCTCTTACCAAAGGGCTGCCGCTCTGAGCTTGTACCTGCAGCCTCACGTCTGATTGAAACGTGGTTTTGTAGCTCGTTTTGTTCCTGAGCTCTTCCATTTGCATGACTTCCCTCGCAGGCTTGTGTGTGCTTGCAGGGCAGGAGCCTCCCCAGCAGGAGGGGAGATTTCTGTCTGGAATAGCAGAAATCCTTCCTCCGTGGCTGACTTGGTGCTGAAGGAACCCCTGCTGTACCTGGATGAGGCTGAATCAGTGCATCCTTAAAGTCCTGCTTCTCTGAGCCACCACGGAGCCTCATCGTGGTTCCGGCAGCTCTGGGGGTGGCCAGATGCTGGAATTATTCTGGCACAGCACTTTCAGTTGCACTTTAAGCTGCTTGGCTCTGTTCATCTCCAAGACTTCTGTGGTGATCCAGACCCGGAGGCAGTGGGAAAGATGCCAAAGTCTCATTTAGGTGATGTCTCAGTTCTACCAGAGCTGGCAAGAGTGAAGCGCTCTGCTCTCCCTCAGCTTCTCTAGGCACTGGCAGGGACCCCTTGGGCGTAGGAGACTTGCAAGAGGATCCAACAAAATCTGTTTGGAAGGAGAAAAGCTGTGGTTTAAACCTGTTGGAAGGTTACTTAAATGTTAACACCTCTGTGCACCCTGTCCTGGTAATCCTGGATGATTGTGACCTGCCCCACTACTCACAGAGGAATTCCAGTGTTGTCCTCAGGGCTTTGCGTGCTGCTTGTGGTGCCTGTTGTTCCTTAGGTCTCATGAGTGCTGGTGTTAATTCTGCCTTGTTGTCCAAATCCTCAGAGCAAGCTTGGGGCTGTCACCCTTTCCCTTCCTCTCCAAATACAGGTGTGGAAGGCTCCTTCATCCCCTCAGCTCCGTTTTGCTCCTTGAAGGTATAAACAGATTGGAAGTTCAACCTGACCTTACTTCTAAGCAAAACTCTCCAACTTGATATTGAAATAATTCACTGGGAGGCAATCTTCTTTAGGACAGAAGGGGTTATGAAGTCCCAGCAGTGCATGTGCAAAGGAGGGAAGTGTGTTTGGATAGATCTTCGGTGTTAATCCTCACAGTAGTTTGTGTACAGGGTTAATGCAGAATTTGAGGGGTCTCATCCAGGGAACGAGGTCACTAAATGACACCAAAACAGCCTATGGACAAAAATTTTCCCTCATAATAGGAGGATTTACCCATTGGCTTATCCACTGAATAGTTGGATTTATCTTCCGAAAAAAAAAGTTAGGAATCCTCTTTTTCTCTCTTTGTAAGTAGTCTTGACAGATGTGGGTTTTCTTTCCTCCTATTGTTTCTGGTGATTTTTTTCAAACTGGGAGGAGATGCTCACAGGTTGAGCTGAAGTGCAAAGAAAACAGAGCAGCCTCCCCTCAAGTAGGTTGCTAAAGCTGCTGCCTGCTTTCCTGTCAGTGTTCCCCTCAAAAAAAGCTCAATCTGTGGCTTGTCAGCTCTGGAAAATTTGCATGAATTAATTACATGTTTTGCATGGTAATAGGCAGTTGCCCACAGCAGGATCGAATCCCTGTGTGGTGCTCTCAGCATTCCCTTCCATGTAAACAGGGAGATCCTCGTATCCATCAAAAATGCTGACTCGCTGTCAGGAGACTGCTGACTTTCTGTTGTTTTTGTTTTGTTTTTTTTTTTTTTTCTCCAAGAGGTTCCTTATTTCCTGGAGAAGTCAATGAGTTTTCTTTGGGACAGAAGCCAGTTGCATGTGCCCAGGGTAAATCAAGGGAAGAATTACTGCCCAGAAAGAGGATTCTTGCCTGGTTTGTTTTGTTTTTTTTTTGCATTGTGCTAAACAGAATCAGTTTCGAGGGCAATTTAGTTCAGGATAGGATCTGTGGAGCTTTGCAGAAGGAGAATTTGGCACTTTTCCAGCTGCTCTGTTTGAGCTGTGGATTAAGTGCCTGGCCTGGCTCCAGCCAGGCTCTGCCTCCTCAGTGTCAGCACGGGGCCACAAGTGCTGATTTCAGTGCGGTGGGGATGAGTTTCCCTTTCCCCGGTGGCACGTGTCCTGCTCCTCCATGGAGCAGCCAGCCCTGGGATAAACACTCGTGCATCCTGGGCTGTTCTGCTATCTCCTAACCCCTCTTTTCCTGCTTCCAGGATCGTGAGTGTGAAGGAGACCCGGCTGACGAGTCTGATGGCGAATTTCTTGGTGGGGCTGTCGCTGCTGCTGCTCCCGTTCCCTCTGCAGTGGATCCCAAAGCCGGTCCTTTTTGGCCTCTTCCTCTACATCGCCCTGACCTCCATCGATGGCAACCAGCTCTTTGAAAGGGTGGCTCTGCTGCTCAAGGAGCAGGTAGCTGGAGTAGTGTTCAAGCTGTTGCTCTCTCAATGTGGGATTTTTGGTGAGGTGGTTTTTTGGGGGGTTTTTTTTGTGAGGGTTTTTTTGGAGGGAGTTTTAAACCCCCCTGTGCTGTCGTGTCATCTGCAGAGTACGTGCATTTAAAAAAGTAATAATATAGAATATAAAAAGCACAACATCAGGAAATTATGATCTTTGATTTCCCCAGCAAAGCTTCAGGCAGGTAATTTTTTTTGGTGCTGTTTTACACTTTCATTTTGTGTGAAATACTGCAAGATGGGATTTTAAACTCAAAATGAAATTACCTGTTGTCATGGTTTGACACTGCTACACTTGTGTTATTGAAACCTCTGTGATGTGGGCTGAAAACAAACCTGGAAAATGTCTTTTCCATCTGCCTCTATTACAGGTGCTAAAAAGATGTTGGTTTGCAGTGTAGGTGGTACCTGGAGCAATCTCCAGCTCACCTTCTCTTATGTAACGAGGGTCAAGGGTTTAAAAAGCCCAGCATTTATCTCTCCATCTCTGCTAATCTGTCTTGATCTCCAGTATTACATCCCAGAGGTTAAAACTGTGAAATTCGGGTAAAGATTACATTTGTCATGTCAATTTTTGAATGAGGCTTGAACAGCTACTGATGTATGTGTCTTATTACTTCTGGTTTTAGTAGGAATTATGTGTGGAATTTTCCAGGCTTCGGCGTGGAAAATTAAAAAGTATTCTCAAATATGGAAAACTCCTTTTTGTGGAAACCTTTTAATGAGTCATGGCACAATCTGAAACCCACTGAGGCTGTTCTGGTGCCAGCAGACAGTCGCTCATCCTCTTCATTGATGTATAGACAGTGAGTCAAAGCCTGTGCTCAGACATGAGCAAGGAACTGTCAAAAGAAACCACCAGATTTAGCCTATTAATGTCATTTTTTTTCCCCCTTAATTCTCAAAAATGGGTGGCTTGTAGGATCTGAGAAAATCCCTGCAGTCCGAGCACAGCCTCTTCCTGCACCTCCCTCATCTCCTGGTCTTCCCCTACTGGGGTTTGGCCAAGAGATGGGAGCACCAGGGGCAAGCCTGGAGCCTTGGAAGGCCATAAAATAATGAGGAGCTGGGTGTCAGGTGGAGGAACCATCCACAGGAACAACACCTGGATGCATCTGCTCTCCATCCCCCCGCACAGCCCCGCAGGCACCTCTGGCTGTGGAGCCCTGACAGTCCCAACCCTCCTCAGGGAATCCCATTCCTGCACTTCCCAAGATATTAACGCTGCACTCCAGATGCTCCCAGAGGCAGTCCTGGCCCTGAGGTGTGTCTTGTCTGCTCTCCAGGCTCCAGTGCCCAGCCATCCTCTGGGTCTTGCTGCCAATGCTGTGGTTTCAGGCACCGGAATTAACCCTACAAATCTCGTGTTCAGCTGCTGAACCTGTTAAGGACCCTGATGTTGATGTGTTGCTTGGACAGATGGATGACTTCCCTCAACCCCTGGTGTCCCAAAGCCCCATTCTGCTGTCACAAGTCCAGCTCCCTGCATGTCTAACGTGTGGTTCTTCTCTTCCCAGACCGCTTATCCTCCGACCCATTACATCCGCAGAGTTCCCCAGAGGAAGATCCACTATTTCACAGGCCTGCAGGTCCTGCAGCTCCTCATCCTCTGTGGGTTTGGAATGTCACCCCTGCCCTACATGAAGATGATCTTCCCCCTCATCATGATAGGGATGATCCCCATCAGGTAGGAAGCTTGGCTGTCTTTTTTCCCTGTCTCGCTTGCCTTGTGTCTTCAGGCTTGGATTGCTGGAAGTCTGAGGAGAGGAGAGACTGTGGGAGCTGGGCTTGTTTAGTCTGGAGAAGAGAAGGCTGAGAGGGGATCTCATCAATCCATTAGAAATATCCCCAAGACAGTGCCAGACTCTTTCTGGTGGTGCCCAGCACCAGGACAGGGACTAAAGGCCCTAAACTAAAACACAAGGAGTTTCACCTCAACATGAGGAAGAACTTCTACGTGTTGAGGGTGGCAGAGCACTGGGACAGCTGCCCAGGGAGGTGGTGGAGTCTCTCTGGAGACATTCCAAACGCACCTGGACGCATTCCTGCGTCCCCTGCTCCAGGTGACACTGCCTTGACAGGGGGGTTGGACTGGGTGATCTCCAGAGGTCCCTTCCAACCCCAACTATTCCATGAAGTGTGAGTGGTTCGAGAGGGTTTTCTGCATTTTCCAGACTAACCAGCTCCTGGAAGTGGGTAATGATGAGGGTTTTTCCACCAGCTGCTCAGCCCTGAGGAGGAATTGTGATTTCACTGCTGCTGGGAGTTGTGCAAAGGGTTCTGGGCTGGCAGGTGCTCTTCTTCCAGCTCCCCAAAAGGCAAAACCTCTCCTTTTTAGTGCCTGTGAGATGCCCGATCTTCCTGAGAAGCCACAGTCCAAGCCTCTAGGTGGTATTTGATAATATTCCCTATCACTCTGCAATTTGATTTCCTCAGGCCAGTGCTCACAGCAGAGCTGGAAACTTTTCCTAGGAGGAATTTTAATCTCTTAGCCATTGCTGTGGTGACCTCACAAACCTCCTGCACTGCTGGGTGCCACTGGCAACGATCAGCTGGGTGAAACTGGCCACATTTAGTCTTAAAATAGATGTTTAAAGCTGGGAGGACCCCACCATATCCTACAGTCTTGATAGAGAATCGTTGAGAAATTAAACTTACTTCTTCCTTGGGGTTCATTAGCAGCCACTGCCCATCATTCTCCAGTTAAATCATTCATGCTCTCAATCCTTGGGATATAATGAGAGGCCATAATAAGATCTTGGAAGGAACAGATCTGTTTCCAGTCCACTTGATTATTTTTAGGCCAGCATGTTACCAGGGATATCTGCTTGACTTTGAGCTTGCAGTCCCTCAGATTTTCCCTCCAATCCCAAAGTTCAGGGCTGCCAATGTGCCAATCTGCAGAGGCACCTGCTGTGGTGTTTTCCTTGGCTGATAGAGATGGGTCCAGTCCTCTCTGAAACAAAAGCAAATGTCAGAGCTACCGTGGCTTTCAAGAGGATCATGGTAGAGCCATTTGGGCCGGATTTTAAAAGATAAACAGGCTCGGAAAACACTGAAATTATTGTTCCTCTGGTAGTAATGTCTCACCTGCCCTTCACACTGCTGGCACGTGGGGTGCCTGGGTGAGTGGCTGGTAAATATTCCAACTGTGAGCAGTACTGGATGAGTGGCTCTTGTGGGAATTGCAGCTTTGCACACAGGGCAGCAGCTCAGTGCAGGACAGAAAACGTGGGGCACACTCAGCCAAATTCAGGTATTGGACATGGTGTAAAAAACTCAATTAGTGTGGAGAGAACGCAGTCAAAAAACCTGATTTTGTACCAAGAACTAGATCCTAATATGCAAATATACCTTCTTTTCAGTAAATAAGACGCTGTCACTTTATACCCTCTGTGTTGCTGACTCATTTCTCTTTCCAGGGCAGCTTTTTCCCAGCAGCTGGATAATCAGCCCTGCTGCCAAGGGGAAGGTGCTGCTGCCTGGCACAGCACGGAAATTTGCCCTTGGCTTTCCTTCCTCTGATTTCCTTTGCCTTCATGTAGTTTCTGTGGCCTCCAGCCAAGAAGGCAGCACCATGATGCATGAGCTGTGTAGTTAATGGCTTTTTCCCAAAGATTTGGCACTCTAAATAGATGAGGCAGTAGAAGAAATTTAATATATTTTCTCTTTTTTTTTTTTTTTTTAAGAAAGGAAGAGAGAAAGAGGAGATGGGACAGTAGCCAGGGGGCAAGAATCAAACACAAATGAGTGAGGCATGACTTGGTGTCCCATCCACAACACCAGCCACGTCCCAAAGCCACATTTCCATCTGTGCAACAGCTTTAGAAACATGATTTGTGCTGTCATTAGTGAGAGATCACTGGTGTGGTCTTAGACAGATACTGAGAAGCCACTGAAATCCATGATTGCAGTGGAAAACAGCCTGTTGGAAGAAAACCTGATCTGTTTGGGTACCCCCAGTTCCTGGCTTAGATTCCGAACTTTGGGATGATGAGTTTTTGGTTGCCCAGAGAAGAATCTTCTGTCCAAGTTGTGTCTTATCTGGGCTCCCATGGCTCTCAAGCATTTTATTCTATGAAGGGTCTGTTTAAGGAGATCCTGGTTCTTCTAACTCATGAGTGATGTTTGGGTTCTCTTGCACAGCTGTTGAAATCTGAAACTGATTTTTCGGTGCTTTATGAGTTATTTCACCAGCTGAAGAGTTGCTTCCTTGTTAAACAAGGGGAAATGCCACATAAATGTGCACTGGGATTTCATGACAGCAACTTCATAGTGCCTTTCTCACCCAAATGTATTAATTCGTGAGGATGCTCTTGCGAAAAATCAAATTAAAAAAAAGCTTAAAAAGCAAGGGAATCACTGTCTCCACGTGGAGAATCCAGACATCAGGTAGGGATGATGCTTGGAGTCATGGCTCTTCACCTCTAGATTTTTGTGCCCCTGAGGACTTGGTGGTGACAGAGCTGTAGGAAAGTGACTTGCCTCCTGCGGGGATGAGGATGTTCCTTTTCCCTTTTCTTCCCTTTTCTTCCCTTTTCTTCCCTTTTCTTCCCTTTTCTTCCCTTTTCTTCCCTT